>VONZ01000008.1:1210000-1695000 GCA_012976165.1 Labeo catla | reverse complement strand
CTCAATTGTTTCGATGCCGGAGCAGGGATGTAAGTTAGGCAAGAATATCTCAGATTGAGCGACTGAGGTTCTGTGTTGCTGGATGTAATAATGAACAAAGTTGGAGTCATTTACTCCCAACATCTGAACCGCTGAAGATGCAGTGGATTACGTTTGTTTGTGAAGGGAATGCGCCTCCCGATCTACATATATCCGTCTATATTCAAGCAAATCATTTGTGATCCAGCTTCACTTACTGCAGAAGTGAGTATAAGGTTTTTTTTATGAATCTCTGCAATCACCTTTCCTAATAACGTGCTAAACAATCTCTCAGAGCAGCAGTGAGAAGAGAGGGGCGGGGCGAGCAGAGCTCATTTGCATTTAAAGGAACAGTCCCTCAGAATGGGATGATTTTTGCAGAGCTCATTTTGACAAGGTAAAAAGGGTGTTGTTTTACACAACCATTGAGAATTTTTAACCAAAGTATATTATAGACTTTTCATTAAGACCCTAAAGAATCATATCAACTTGTGGAAAATAAAAAGTGAAAGTGACGACGTATTGTCAAGTATGGTGACCCATCAAAAATGGTCCTCTGCATTTAACCCATCACCGAGTGCACACACATAGCAGTGAGAAGTGAACACCCATGCACACACACACACTGTGAACACACACCTGGAGCAGTGGGCAGCCATTGCTCCAGCACCCGGGGAACAATTGGGGGTTCGGTGCCTTGCTCAAGGGCACTTCAGTCATGGTATTGAAGGTGGAAAGAGCACTGTTCATTCACAATCCCCACCTTCAATTCCTGCTGGTGTGGGAATCAAACCAGCGAACGTTGGGTTACAAACCCGACTCTCTAACCATCAGGCCATTTACACAGAAGAGGTTTTTGGTGCTGCATTTTAAAAATGTGTCACTCAAGTTAAAAGAAGAACTTTAAGAAAAAATCACCTTGAGACGACTTCTCGTCTTTTTCTAAGCAAAAGTGCGTTCTTTGTGAACAGCCCATTAGACCCTATATGACAGCACTTTTATGCCAAACCATTCTCAGATCAGGCTACAACGCACAGTAGTTTAGTTAAAATAAGACTTGGCGATGAATCATGATTTCTTTGTAAAAATGCATGGTTAGTGAATGTGTGTGCGAAAGAAAGAGAAAGTAGTGGAGTGAAGACTTTGATAATCTACTGCAATAATAAGACACCTTTTAAAAGGTAGTGAAGTGAAGACAGAAAGAAGGTGTGTTGGGCTTTGTGCATGCTGGTGTTCCTGTGTAATTTAATTTTATACATCATAAACGCCAGTGAGCGCTGTAGTCAGGCGTGTTCTACCACTGTGGCGGAAGCTATAAATTAAAGAAGAACGTTTCTCTGCTCTGAACCCTTCTCCCCACCTTATTCACTTCACTTGGAGAGGAAGTAAAAAGTGAGAGAGAACAACGGAAACTTATTAATGCAGGAGAATGACGGTGCTTAGTTTTCAAAATAAATGAAGGAGAATGGAGACGATGAGGGAGATGGGAGATCTGTTGCGAAAACTTGGCTTTCCAAATACAGGCTCTGTGACTCTCGTCATAATATATTCATGAATCCTGACTGCATTTAATTTTACGATTCTCTTTCATATAGTGTGACTCCTCTCATTTAAAGTCTCTTTGTAGAGTGATCCAGTTTCCGAATGAATCATACCCGCACGCCGTGGCAGCTCAACTAGCTTGCGATATATTCCCGAGACGGAAGGGAAAATGAAATGGTATGGGGGAGTGGGGTAAACTGTGTCGCTCACCTAAATCGAGCAAACTGTGCAGAATTTTTGTCATGTCACCATATATTTCCATCATTTACAGTTGCTTGTGATTGAGTAAAGGGATAAGCTTTTTTTTTTTAATGCTAAAACTGTTTTTGCATGTCAGAGTCAATTTTCTACATGGCAGGTAAAATTCATTTTATGCCAAAGCAAATTTTCCAGGTCTAAAAATATAAATCAAACATCATGTCGTTGAATTGGCCATGTGTAAAACCATGCAAATTATTTGGATAAAGACTAGCTGTGCATTACTGTAAGGAAGCATTTTTCTCTTCACAATTCATCATTTACTTGTTAATTTAGATTTGGACATGAGCGATTTCGCCTTAGTAAGTAATTTGTTTATTTGATACTTTATCTGTTATTTTTTAACAAGTTTGATCCATTAGGGCAGATTTACATGGAAGCCATTTCCGCCATGAATAAAAAATAAAAAAAAGATAATTGCAAGTTTTTATCTCACAATTCTGACTTTCTTTCTCACAATAGCGAGTTTACGTCTCACAATTCTAAGAAAAAAGTCACAATTGCGAGATATAAACTCGCAATTGTGACTTTATAATTCGCAATTGCGAGTTTATATCTCACAATTCTGAGGAAAAAAGTCAGAGCTGCAAGTTTTTATCGTGGAATTCTGACTTTATTTCGAGCATTTATGAGTATAGCTCACAATTCCTAGAAAAAGTCAGAATTTCGACTTTGTTTCTCAGAATTGAATGATACAAACTCACAATTCTGACATTTTTTTCTCACAATTGTGAGATATAAACTAACAATTTTAAGAAAAAGTCAGAATTGTCAGATATAAACTTGCAATTCTGAGAAATAAAGGAGCAAATCTGAGAAATAATGTCGGAATTGTGAAATATACACTCACAATTGTGACTTTTTCTCAGATTTGCAAGTTTATATCTTATAAATGACTTTTTTCCCTAGAATTGCAAGATAAGCTCACAATTGTAAATTTTTTTTGCTTATACTGTATCTAGCAATTGTGACTTTATAACATGCAATTGCAAGTTATCAAGTCAGAATTGTGAGATATAAATTCACAATTTTGAGAACATATTAGTCTTTTTCCCCCTCAAAACTGGACTTTATAATTCGCAATTGCGAGTTTATATCTCACAATTCTGAGGAAAAAAATCAGAACTGCAAGTTTTTATCTTGGAATTCTGACTTTATTTCTCGCATTTGTGAGTTTATAGCTTACAATCATGAAAAAAAGTCAGAATTTCGGCTTTATTTCTCAGAATTGCATGATAACAAACTCGCAGTTCTGAGAAATAAAGTAGCAATTCTGAGAAATAGTGTCGGAATTGTGAAATATATACTCACAATTGTGACTTTTTCTCAGATTTGTGAGTTTGTCTCACAATTATGACTTTTTTCCCTAGAATTGCAAGTTTATATCTTGCAATTGTGACTTTTTTCTTAGACTTCCGAATTTAGTCGGCACCGATAGCCTTTTGGGTAGCGTGCCAACATACAGCGCTGTTGCGCTCCGGGCATCCCGTGTTCGAATCCCGACCCCGATCCCACCCTCCGTCTCTCTCACACATTAGTTCCTGCCGATTCTAATCTGTCCTGTCGCAATAAAAAAAAAAAAGAATTGAGAGTATATGTCACAATTGTGAATTGCAAGTTTGTCAGAATTGCAAGTTTGTATCACAATTGTGAATTTTTTTCATAGAATTGGGAGTTTATATCTCGCAATTGTGACTTTATTTCTTAGGATTGCAAGTGTCAAATCAGAATTCTAAGATATAAACTCGCAATTCTGAGAACATATCAGTTTTTTCCCCAGAATTGTGAGATATAAAATCTCATTTACACGTTATAAAGTCACAATTGCAAGATATAAACTTACAATTCTAAGAAAAAAGTCACAATTGTGAGATTTAAACTCACAATTCTGAGAATAAAGTTGGAATTGCAAGATATCAACTCACTTTTTTTCTTAGAATTGCAAGTTTCAAGTCGGAATTCTGAGACATAAACTCGCAATTCTGAAAAGATATCAGTCTTTTTTACCCCTCAAAACTGGACTGAAGTTTATATCTTACAATTCTAGGAAAAAAAGTCTGAATTTTTACTTTATATCTTGCAATTCTGACTTTATTTCTCAGAAAAGCATGATAAAAACTCGTAATTCTGACTTTTTTTCTCAGAATTGTGAGATATAACATTGAGGCACTTTTAGTCTGTTTTTCATTATATCCACTGATTGTATAGTGATATACGCACTTTGTACACTGTTAATGTCATATTTGTAATATATTTAGTTTTAATTTTGAGCTGTTGATTAATTTCTCATCATCATTTTTTTTGAGACACTGTCTCCTTTGCCTCCTCCGAGATATTGCCGCTGTGCTTTTTTATAAGCTGCCTGGAAACCAGCATTTAAATCTATTTCCTTTTTTAATTAATAATCGTGGTAGTGAGAAGCACATCTCTCTGCTTAATGACCGAGCGCTGGGGAATCCTCTGTGCTATCTCCAATTTCTGCCATCTACCGGAGGTCCGCATTAAACGTTAATGGGATGTCAACTATTGATTATAGTGTAAATAACCTACATTACAATACAGAGGCCTTTGATTTTCTTTTACCTCTCATTACGCCTCTTTTCTATCTGGCTTTTATGGTGCCATTTTCTTTTTTTCCATCCTCATCTGCTTTGTTTTTCCTCAAACTCTTTCTCTCTAAGGTGTTCAACTCGGCCTGATATTGTTTCGACCTGCAGTATTTTGCGTTTTAGAGAGGGTATCTTTGAAGATTTCACTCTCCTGCTGCGCTGTGTATCGACAATCTCTCACAGTTTTTGTCCTCTCACCTCAGATTAAAGGAATATGTTGGGCTCTTTTAAACTTCATGTCTCTGGACGGCATCCAAGTCTTGCTGTCAATTACCGCAGATACTCATTTCAACTCATCCCTCAGTGAGTATATGCTTTAGATGCGTTACAGTGAGTACACTTATAAAAGAAGCTCAGCGTGTGAGTGCAAATGTGTAAAATATACATACTTTTTCATGTGGAACCCTCTTTATGCCCAGAATGAAAATATAAAAAATGGTAATTAAGATCAAGTTTAAAATGAAAATAAAGTAGCTACAAAAAAGATACAAAAGACACCAATGGGAGATATAACATTACAATTGCTTGGACTATAACACTAAAATAATGTACATATTAGCATGAGATCCAGTGTGACAGACTAACCTTTTATGTGCCAAGTAATATTTAGTCTTTTAATTATTTTCAATCATGAAAGATGCTTTTGTCTAATTTTTTTATACAATGCCAAGTTAAAAGTATAAATTAAACTTTACAAATGAGAACCAAGGCACACTGAACAAAATTTGGTGTAGTAATCATTTAACTTAGAAATTGATAATTAATCTGACAAAACAATTAAAACAAATCTGCAAGTAACACATTGAATTAAATGTCAAATTTAGAAAGTAGAAACACCAAAACAGTATTTTTGTATAGTATATAATGTACCATCTGCACTACACCTAAACCTACCCGATAGTATGAACAAAAGCGAACGTAACGTAAAAACGCAGTCGCAAGCATGCCGTTTTAGCTCTTTCATTGTGAGTCTTGTTTTTCACGGGATTTGTACCCAAGGATTCCACATCCTAAGTCAATTTCAGTGCCAGATGAGCTACCGAGCAAGTCAAAAGTCAAAAGTTTCCATACACCTTGTAGAATCTAATAATAATAGTTACATTTATAAAAATGACCCTGTTCAAAAGTTTACATACACTTGATTCTTAATACTGTGTTGTTACCTGAATAATCCACAGCTGTGTTTTATTTTTGTTTAGTGATTTGTTTAGTTGTTCATGAGTCCCTTGTTTGTCCTGAACAGTTAAACTGCCTGCTGTTCTACAGAATAAATCCTTCAGGTCCGACAAATTCTTTGTTTTTTCAGCATTTTTGTGTATTTGAACACTTTCCAACAATGACTGTATGATTCTGAGATGCATCTTTTCACACTGAGGACAACTGAGGAACTCATATGCAACTATTACAGAAGGTTCAAACGCTCGATGCTTCAGACGGGAAAGAACAGGAGGTAAAAACTTTTGAACAGAATGACGTGTACATAGGGTGACCACCTGTCCTGCTTTGTGTTGTACCGCACAGCATTTTCACCCCTTGTCCCACACATCGCATATTGAGAAAATGTCCCGCATTTTCATCAGTCTGTTGGTTTTTACTTATCATATTAGGAAAATGTCCATGCATTCTTTTGCCTTTTAAGAAAACTTATTAGTTATTCTTTTTGCAGCGTACTTTATGCGCAAAGGGTTTGTGGACCTCATCAAGTGATCTAGAAATGGTTGAGCGCACACGGAAAAACACAATATTCTCTATTCATTTTAACCAATTGAAAAAAATCGATGCAGCTTTCAGACGCAACTTTCTTCTTATTTTAATAGCTAGTTTGAGGCAGTTTCTATGGCGTTATTTTAATGACGCATTTTAGGTGCATCAAAATGGCAAGCATAAATCTCTTCTCTGGTGGATTCTTTTCACTCTCACACAAAACGGACACGCTTTCTCTCGCTTCAATGTGCACGCTCAGAAACGTAAATCAGCGCATATGACAACGGATGTAAATCAGTATTTACATAGCTTAACAGTAGTAAATGTATCTGTCTCACACGTGTCCCGCATTGTCCCGCAAAATCACATCTATGTCCCGCAAACAGATCTATTGCCAGGTGGTCACCCTATGTGTACATTTTTCTTATTTTGCCTAAACATCATATTGTTTTCATTTAGTACTGCAGTTCAGAAGTTACAGAAGATGTTTCCCAGAAGACAAAATAAGTGAAATTTACCCTGATCTTCAAATTCAAAAAGTTTTCACCCCCCAGCTCTTAATGCATTGTGTTTTCTTTTGGAGCACCAGTGAGCGTTTGAACCTTCTGTAATAGTTGCATATGAGTCTCTTAGGTGTCACCAGTGTGAAAGGGTGGATCTCAGAATCATACAGTCATTGTTGGAAACGGTTCAAATACACAAAAATGCAAAATAACCAAATATTTTGTGGGACCTGAAGGATTTTTCTGAAGAGCAGCGGGCAGTTTAACTGAGGGACTCATGAACAACTACCACTAAAAAAACAAAACAAAAAACAGCTGTGGATCATTCAGGTAACAACACATAAATTCAATTATTATTTACTCTTGTGGACTACAAGTAAACGTCTTTATGTGAAACATATTATTCAGGCCAGTACTAAATAAAAATTCAAATGCATTTTGTGTGACCCCCTCTCATTTTGGTTAAATAACTAACATTTTGCAGATTCTGCAAAGTGTATGTAAACTTTTGACTTCAGCTGTACTTATTGATACGTATTTTGCATCTTTTGAAAAGGTACGTTTTCGTCAAAAGATCAGGTGGTAGTTTAGTGCAAAAAAATTAAATACTTCAATAAATGTATGATAGTAACTGTGAAAATATGTCATCAAAACTCTAAAATAACCCAAAATATTCCTTCAAGCGAGTAGGGTTTTACTGTGTAGACAATACTGTATTGGAATGAATGCGCAGAGAGTGTTTCCCCCCTCATCTTTCTCTCTAGTGTGGTGGCATTAGCGGAGCAGCTGTGGTTTGTTGCTGTGTGTCAGTGCTTGGTGGCCTGCTATGCAGTACAGAGACACAACGGCATAAATGATTATTTATGATCTGTCACCTTGCATCTCCAGACCTATCAGCACAGAGATTCATTAGCGCAACAGACTGTGTGCCACATGCGCTCTCACACACACACATACTACAGTACGGCTCCTCAGGCCCATACCTTCTTGTTTGCATGATCGGTGCTGTATTCGGTAATTGTTCTTAATCACCTCATGCTCTCAGCTTTCTGGAAACGATTGAAGGCCTAATAAGTTAGAGCTGATTCCATAATATAACATTTGTCTGATGGAATCAGCTCAGACGCTAATAAATGACAAAATCTGACACTCCTCCATATCTCCGGATGTAATGATGAGGCTGAAGACGTCTCTCATTTGCCACGAGACGTTTTCAAACACGAAATTAATGACAGAAGGTTGCGCACGTGACCGTCTCCAGCGGAGCTCAGCTCATTTGAAGTTCACATATGTTGTTATCTCTCACTGTTTGCTGTTGTGCTTCGAATGAATTCTAGAACATTCTTTCAGGGATCACTGGGTATTCCATTAAACCCAGTGTACCAGAATAAACAGAGACCCTCAGATACTAAAATGGGATTTCTTGGAACTTTAGATATTCCAGTCATAATCAAACATTTTTTTTTTTATCTGTGTCGAAGTGATTGCTGAAATAACTATCTAGCGAGTATCATGCAATAGAGCTCTACGGTAGGCTTGCGCTCATTGATTTTCTCCATAGAGAGACTGATTTTAATGATAACGCCACCTTTAAAGACAGACCTACCGTGAGTGTTTGAAAATGTACACCAGAACTACACTTTCTCTGAGAAAGAACCATGAAGCATTATAAGTGCCATATTCTATTCAGTTTCTCTAAATTAATAATATTAAATATTTCCCTTTAAATAAATATTATTTAATATATATCTTTATTTATAACAATTTCTTTATAGTATTTATATTTAGTATAATATTTATAGTATTACAGTATTAAATATTTTTTTATTTATGTTTGTTGTTGCTTAGGTATAGCACTGTATGTAATTTATGTCCCACTAGCAAACTATAAATTATGACTGATTTTATGTATTTTACTGTAAATAAATAAATTAATGAATATTTTATACTTTACAGTAAACTTGAAGGTGAAGTACTTTATGTACAGTAATTTCTGTCCCACTAGCAAACTTTAAATTATTACAGATTTTTTTATTTTACTGTAAATAAATAAATATTTTATACTTTGCAATAAACTTAAAGGTGAAGTACTGTATGTAATTTGTCACACTAGCAAACTTTACATTTTTACATTATGTTACTGTAAATAACTAATTAGCTAACTAGCTACATAAAAAACGCTTTGCAATAAAATTAAAGGTGAAGTACTGTATGTAATTTTTGTCCCACTTGTTCTTTTGTTAAATATATATTTTGTTTATCGTAGTTTATTTTTATATTATTTAAAGATTTAATTTATTTATTTTAGTTATTTATTTATTTGTGTAATATTTCACATTAAACATAAAGCTGAAGTACTGGATGTAATTTGTCCCAGTAGCAGACTATAAATTATTACAGATTTTTTTATTTATTTTACTATAAATAAATAAATAAATATTTTATACTTCACACTAAACTTAAAGACTGTATGTACTGTATGTAATTTCTGTCCCACTAGCAACCTTTATTACAGATTTTATTTATTTTACAGTGAATAAATGAATGAATGAATGAATGAATAAATAAATAAATAAACAAATGAATGAATGAATGAATGAATAAATTATAAATAAATTTTATACTTCATAATAAACTAAAAGATGAAGTACTATATGTAATTTATGTCACTATCAAAAAAATAAATAAATTAAAATAACGTTTGATTTAAATATTTTGTTACATTTTATTTATTTATTTGACTTATGTGTGTAATATTATGCAATAAACATAATGGTGAAGTACTGAATGTAATTTCTGTCCCACTAGCAAAGTATAAATGATTACGGATTTTATTTATTTTACTGTTAAGTAAATAAATAATACTTCACAATAAAGATAAAGGTGAAGCACTGTATGTAATTTCCGTCCCACTATCAAACTATAAATGATTACAGATTTTATTTAACTGTAAATAAATAAATAAATATCTATTATATATATATTATTATCTAGAAATTTCTTAAGAAATAAATATCTGTTACTTTGCAATAATCATAAAGGTATGTATGTATGTAATTTCTGTCCTACTAGCAAAATATGTTTATCAATGAAAATAAAGTAAAATCAATGAATAAAATAACTTTTAAACTTTTAAACTTTTTTAAACTTTATATTTTGATTAGTAAAGGTTTTATTTATTTTACTTGTTTATTTATTTGTCTAATATTCTGCAATAAACATAAAGGTGAAGTACTGTATGTAATTTCTTTCCCACTAGCAAACTATAAATTATTACAGATTTTATTTATTTTACTATAAATAAATAAATAAATACATTATATAATAATTATACAAATTGTATGAATATTTCACTTGTTTATTTATTTGTGTAATATTTTGCACATAAAAATTCTGTCCAACTAGCAAGCTACAAATGATTAAAATTATAATTTTTATTAACATTTTATTTTATTTTTAAATATCCATGACTTTTAAGTCAGCTGTTTTATATAGTACTAGTATTTCTACTTAAATTACATAACACAATACTCAATTTTTTTAAATGTAGATTTTTATTTTTTCCCACTTTAAACCTGTGATGCATCTTGCAACTGGTTGGTTTGATTCATTGGCTAATTGAACAAATGTCTGATGTCCTATAGAGAAAATGAATGTGCAAAATACTGCTAAAAGTGAGTGCTCACTGACTTGGCATTTTTTTTCTGAAGTTTCGAATTTTTGAGAAGCACTTCATGGCAGAAGGCTCTATTTTTGTCACATCGACGACACAAAGGCCAGCTAAACTGACAGCAGATGCTGCCTTCACCGTCCCGAGCCAACTCGCCTGCTGTCATTATCGAATTCAATAAAGTTCTCGGAAACAAGCCTCCCATTATTATTCTAATACCTTGATTAGACACAAAACGCATGCAGTAAGGTTGGCCGCGATTGATTGTCTGTTTGCTCTTAGAGAGAGGACAGGCCGTTTCAAAGCGGGAGACGTGAAGCCTGGTCCGAACAGTCTTTTGAATAGAGAGACATTGTCTGAGGCTATTATCCTCACGTAGCGTCGCACGTACAACAAACACGCGCAACAACCGTGGCGATGGAGGAAAGTCCCTTTCACTGAGAGAGCGAGATAAGAGAGGCTGCCTTTGCTTTGGCTTTATCACTCCACGGCCCAGACAATGGAGTGAATTTCAAAGGAGCAGAAACAGGGGAGTTGTCCATTTTGCGTGCAGTTATCGCCCTCGCACGCTCGCCACTTTGTCGAAAATGGAAGGGAAAAGCGGGATGAAAATTAGAAAGAGAACGAGGGACGACGACCAATAGAGTGTAGAGGCCTCCCCATGCCCTCTCGCTGTGATTGTTTGGGGGGAAGAAAGAAATGAAGGGAGTGGGAAATCAAAACAAAAGACAAAAAGATGCCACGGCCGTCAACTGGACTGTCTCCCTATTTAAAAAAAGCCTTTGAGTCTGATAGAGAGAGAAAGAGAGGGAGAGATAGAGTGGGGAGAGTCCCAAGAGAGGGGCCAGATAATGAAAACTCTTATCTGTCGTTCTCATTGTACCAGGCCAAGGCGATGAGAGAGACTGGTAAAGGAGGAAGCTTCATAACTCTGGACCGTTCCATCGCCTGGAGGGTGATGGGGGAAGGAAAAAAGAGGGAGGACAGGGCAAGGCTTGGCAGGGTTTTGAGGTGGCAGGATGGCCTGAGTGTATAATTAAAGTGAGGTGAGAAGGAAAGCGACTCTGGAACAGCAAAGGAAAGCTGAGGAGAACACACACCAACTGAGAAACCAATGATTTGGACATGTTAATCAAACTGACCGAACTCCAAAATGAGTCTAAACCCTACAAGTATGTAATTAGTTGGTTTAAGCTAGTCTCCTGTAACCAGCTAAAAGGTACACAAAACTGCCCCAAAGATACGGGAGACCAACTAAACTAGCTGTTTTTTTCCCCCTACAGGAAATTAAAGCTATCAAAAACCACTCTGAACACCGTAGGAACCATAAAACACTGGCAATCACCCACAACATTGTAGTATCATGGCGAGTTTGAATTTTTTAGTTTTACATTGCAGAAATCTAGTTTATGAAAGTCTGGATACTTCAAGAAAATGCATTTCATCACATTCTGCTGATTTATTATGGTTTGCAGAAATTAATTGGAGATTTATTTATCATTCTGTCAATTATATATATATATTTATATATATGAAAGGCATTATAAATTATAATAATATTTCATATTATTATTCTATCATTATTTAATGTAAATATAATAATAAAATAATAATATAAATATCATTGCAAAATATAATAATAATAATAATGTAGTAAATTATATTATATAATAATAATAAATATAACAATACTAAAAATTTAATAAAACAAACAATATATATCATATGAAAGCCTTTATTATAAATTATTATATTTTGTATTATAATTAAATCATTATTTAATAAAAGTTTAATAATAAAATATTAATATAAATATTATTATACATAATAATAATAATAATAGTAATACTAATAATGTATTATTATTAATAATAAATATAACAATACTAAAACAATAATATAATTATTTTTATTATTATTATTAATTATAACAATATATAACAATATAATAATAATAATATAAGCAATATATATCATATGAAAGCTATTGATAAATTATAATAATATTTTATGATCATATAATAATAATAATAATAATATATTATTATTATTAACAGTATATATCATATGAAAGCTGTTATTGTAAATTATTATATTTTATATTATTATATCTTTATTTAATGTTGAATAATAAATTAATAATAATATAACAAATTATTATTAATAATAAATATAACAATTAATACTAAAACAATAATATAACAAATTATTATTAGTATTATTAACAATATACATCACATGAAAGCCATTATTATAAATTATTATATTTTATTATTATTATATCATTATTTAATGTTTAATAATAATAATAATAATAACAACAACAAACTATATTATTATTTATTATAATTAGTATTATTATTAACAAACAATATATATAATATGAAAGCCATTATTATAAATTATAATAATGTTTTATATTATTATATTATTATTTAATAAAAGTTTAATAATAAAATATAAGAAAGAATATAAATGTTATTATAAATTATAACAGTATATAATAATTATATTTATTTTAGATAATATATTTATTCAATTATATAATACCTATTATTATTATTAATAAAAAATCTAACATTATTATATAATCATTTTATTTATTCTGTTTTAATTCATACAATTTATATATTTCTAATTTATCTCTATAATTTATCTGTTTATTTATTTATAAATTTATTTCTGTGACGACAAAGCTGAATTTTCAGAAATCATTCTAATATTCTGATTTGGTGCTCAAGAAACATTTCTTCTTATTATAAATGCTGTGGTACTTAATATTTTTGTGAAAAGCAAACTTTTTTTTTTTTTTTCATTAAACCTGTAGTTCAAAAGAACTGCATTTATTTGAAATAATAATCTATATTTATATCTACATACATCTACAGTATCTATCTGTCTGTGTGTGTATATATATCCTCAATAAATCTTTCGATTATATTTAGGTTTTTATATTTAGATTTTACAATTAACAACACAAAGATAATAATTTTCTTTTATTATTTAAATAATAAAGTTACTAACACCAAGTTCCAACAGTTTAATTTTAAAAACAGTAACTGTATAACTTGTAGGAACATTTTCACAAAAATCATCGTTATTAAGGCTAATTTCTTAGGGTCAAGTCGTTGTGTGATACACAGCAGCCTGTCCATAACATCAGTGCTTTCTGCATTCAGTGTGGCGGAAGGGAGCTGGTCTGGTCCTGTGGACCCTGTGGGACGTTCTATAGCATCAAGGCAATGAAAAGCACTCTCGCATCGATCTGTAATGAAATGCCATTCTGTACTCATCTCCTCCCTTAGACATATTATTCTCCTATATATTGATTCGACATTCGTTCTCGTCCTCGGGTGCGTTCCCCGCGCGCCTCTGTAATAGTGTGGGCCGGACAGTAAACGTGAGTTATCTGTTGGAGTCCCACCTATACATACACATCAGCTGCTGTTTAAACGGCCTGGGAATCTGTTAATGGCGTCCGCAGCGAGACCATGCATTTTAGCCTTAAATAGACTTCGCATTACAAATCGCAGCAGCCTTCGGGCCGCTGTATAAATTTACTTAACTAGTTGTTGAAGAATGGGATGTATATTTTATTTAAAGCACCATCTTAACTTCCTCTCTGGATGGAAAGGCAGCAGTTAATGGCTTTCAAAGCCATCAGTAGAGATTGTTCTCATGGCTTTGCGGTTACCGCAGATCCATCTCCAAGTTTTGTTGAGTAGCGTGCAGTCTCATGCTAATAGTGTTAACATTTTAAGTGGACCTCAGGGGGAAAAAAAACTAAAATGAACTTCCGGAATTTTCAGTATGTTCAAAAGATATTAAGATGTTAGGGTTAGCGTTTTTGCTTTGACATCTCTCAGCTTTTTAGATGAACTTTCAATGTTCTTGTATTCCTTCACACTGCTCTTTTTCTTAAAATGAAAGAGAATGAAGACTAGGACTCAAGCGAATGGAAAAAGCTATAAAATGACACAAAAAAGCAGCCTCGGAATGGTTCATATGACTCATGCACTATATTTCCATATCTTCTAGACAGCTTTTTGTGAGGAACATAAAGCTACTGCAACCAGATCAATCAATCAATCAATTGTGAACTGGCACGATTCATTGACTCAAAAGAATGATTCATTCATGAATTGTTACTTCTCATGTCAAAGACAGGTTCAGAAAATTATGGCAGATCAGGATCATACCTGCAAATGTGTCACCCTTCAGGCCGTCTGCCTTTTCTGTTGAGACCAATTATATATAACGTGTGGTTTTATAAAACCTTATTTCTGTCAAAAAGTTATTTAAACTATAAACTGTTTAAATCATAGAGTTCAAAAGTTCTATTATAATAAAAAAAAAGTAAAACTGCTGATTTCCTCGTTTTTTGATGGTCCGAAGTTTGCAGGTAGGTATGGAAGCCTGTTTCCGCCACTGACCAAAAAATAAAAAGGTAATTGCGACTTTTTTTTTTAGAACTGCGATACAAATTTGCAATTCTGACATTTTCCTGATAATTGTGAGATATAAACATGCAATTCTGACTTTTTTTTTTCAGATTCGTGAGTTATAAACTTGCAGTTGGGAGTTATAAAGTTGGATTTTGAGGGGGAAAAGACATACATTCTCAGAATTGCTAGTTTACAATCATAATTCTGAGAAAAAATTCTGAATTGCGAGATACAAACTTGCATTTGCGAGAAGAAAGTCTGAATTGTGTGATATAAACTCAAAAATGTGAGTTTTTATCTTGCAATTCTGACTTTTTTCTCAGAATTGTGACACAAACTCACAAGTCGAATTTTGAGGGGATAAAGACTGTTCTCAGCATTGTGAGTTTATATCTCACAATTCTGTGAAAAAATTCAGAATTGCAAGATAAAAAACTGCAAGATAAAAAACTCTTGCAGAATTGCAAGATAAAAAAGAATTGTGAGTTGTGACTTTTTTTCTCAGAATTGTGAGATATAAACTGGCAATTGCGAGTTATAAAGTTGAATTTTGTAAGTTTTTTTTTTTAGTTTTTGTAAGTTTATATCATGCAGTTCTAAAAAAAAAATCTGAATTGTAAATATATGTCGCAATCCTGACTTTATAACTTGTAATTGCGAGTTTATATCAAAAAATTCTGAGAAAAAGTCAGAATTTTGAGAGAAAAAAAACTTGCATTTACGAGAAAAAAAATCTGAATTGTGACTCAGAATTGTGAAATACAAACTTGCAATTGCGAGTTATAAAGTTGAATTTTGTGTTTATATCTCGCAATTCTGAGAAAAAATCTTGAGAAATGCTAGAAAAAAATCTGAATTGCATGATATAAACTCGCATTTGCGAGAAAAAAGTCAGAATTGTGAGTTGCGAGCTATTAAGTCAGAATGGCAAGATAGAAAAACAATTCTGACTTATTTTCTCGCAAATGTGAGTTTATGTCTCGCAATTCTGACTTCTTTCTCAGAATTGTGATATAAACTTGCAATTGGGTGTTCTAAAATCGAATTTTGAGGGGAAAAAATACCGATGCTCTGAGAATTGTTTATATCTCACAATTCTGAGAGAAGACGTCAGAATTGTGAATATATATCGCAATTCTGACTTTAGAACTCGTAATTGTGAGTTTATATCAAGCAATTCTGACTAGTCAGAATTGCGAGTTTTATCTTTATTTCTCGCAAATGTGAGTTTATAACTTTTTTCTCACAATTGTACAAAAGATACAAAATCGCAAATGCGAGTTATAAAGTCAAAGTTTTTTGTTTATATCTCACAATTCTGAGAAAAAAAGTCAGAATTGCATGATATAAAAAAGAAAAAAGTCAGAATTGTGAGAATTGTGAGTTGCGAGCTATTAAGTCAGAATGGCAAGATATAAAAACAATTCAGACTTATTTTCTCGCAAATGTGAGTTTGTCTCGCAATTCTGACTTTTTTCTTAGAACTGTGAGATACAAACTTGCAATTGCGTGTTCTAAATTAGAATTTTGAGAGAAAAAAGTCAGAAGTGTTCGTTTTTGTGAGTTTATATCTCAATTCTGAGAAAAAAAGTCAGAATTGTGAGTTTTTATCTTTACTTCTCGCAAATGTGAGTTTATAACTCAGAATTCTGACTATTTTTCTCAAAATTGTGAGATACAAAATCGCAATTGCGAGTTATAAAGTCAAATTTTGTGTTTATATCTCACAATTCTGAGAAGAAAAGTCAGAATTGCAAGAAAAAAATCTGAATTGCATGATATAAACTCGCATTTGCGAGAAAAAAGTCAGAATGGCAAGATGTAAAAACAATTCTTACTTATTTTCTCACAAATGACTTTTTTCTCAGAATTGTGAGATATGAACTTGCAACTGCGTGTTCTAAATTCGAATTTTGAAGACTGATGTTCTCAGAATTGTTTATATCTCACAATTCTGACATTTTCTCATGAACTTGCATTTGCGAGAATAAAAATTGAATTGTGAGTTTTTGTGAGTTTATATCATGCAATTCTGAGAAAAAGGTCAGAATTTTTAGTATATATATCCAAATTCTGACTTTATAACTTGCAATTGTTATCAAGTATTATGTATTGATAGTGAGTTTGTATCATGCAATTCTAAAAAAAAAAAGAAGTGCAAGTTTTTAACTCACAATTCTGAGAAAAAAGAGTCAGAATTGTAACATAAAAAGTTGCAATAACCTTTTTTATTATTATTCAGTGGCAGAAACGGGCTTCTATAGGTATGCAAGATTTTCTGTGATTAGCGAATTAAATTTCTGTCTATAGATGATTTTGCATTATACCGTATGAGTTGTATGGACTGCTTTATGATACTTTTATCATTCATTTTTGTTCATTTTGGAGCTCAAATGCCACAGTTCCCATTCACTTTCATTATATTGAAGAGAGAGTCCAAAATATTCACCTAAAACTTCTCCTTTTTGTGTTTTACAGAAGAGGGTTTTGAAAGACATGAGGGTGAATAAATTACAGATCTTTTTGTGAGAATGATTTCTTTAACTGTAATCCCTTTTCTCTTGCGATTGATCTTGTAGACAGTAAAACGAATCTCCACTGCAAGACTTCATTTTCTGTTGTCCGGCTGATCGTTAATGCGATCCCATTGATTCCTAATTTAGAGAGTGCTGTCGGGGTCACGTCCTCTCCTGACCAGCAGTACAGGCCCTCGGGGAGTACGGTACCCGTGAACGACTCGATGGGACAGAGTGATTACGAATAATAAACAAATACGCACAAACAACGCCCACGTTCTCAACCACTCTGCATCGCCCCTGCAGCGCAGCAGCAGTCGCAAATAAATACACTCTGCTGTTGCACAGTCTGACTCATCTGGTTGAGTCAGCGCTTGATTTGCAAGCAAACCAGGTCAGAAACGTAGTTAAGGGGCCTGGAGGGGGGGTCCTAACTAAGATCAGTACATGCAGAACGGTAGCTGGGTCTTGATTGCTAAAATAATTGTCATGGCGTTGTTGTCAGACTCGATGAGTCAGTGATCAAAACATTGTTCATAACTATTTATATAACCATTCAAATTGTACAGTACATACTGTATAAGATGTTCAGTATACAAACACTTACATTTAAAAGGTTTGGAGTTTAAAAGAAGTCTCTTACGCCTATTAAAGGAGAACTCCACTTCCAGAACAACAATTCACAAATAATTTACTCACCCCCTTGTCATCCAAGATGTTCATGTCTTTTTGTCTTCAGTCGTAAAGAAATTATGTTTTTTGAGGAAAGCATTTCAGGATTTTTCTTCATATAATGGACTTCATTGGTGCCCCGATTTTGAACTTCCAAAATGTAGTTTAAATGCAGCTTCAAAGGGCTCTAAATGATCCCAGCCAAAGAAGAAGAGTCTTATCTAGTGAAATGATCGATCATTTTTTTTCGGAAAATAAAAATTTGTATACATTTTAAGCACGAAAGCTTGTGTAGCACAGGTTCTGGGATGCGCGTTCACATACTATTGAATCATGTTAAAGGTCACGTTGAATGTAGGCAGAACTACAGACAAAGTGTTTACAAAGCGAACGCGCAAAGACTAAGAAAGTGCAAGTAAGTCAAATGCCATTTACAAACAAAAAGGTACAACGATGTTGGTTGTAGGAGAAAATAAGATGGAGTTTTTCGCCATACTCTACCTTTTTTTAGCCGGAGTACGTGATTCGTAGTAACGTTAGTGATGGGAAGTTCGGATTATTTTACCGACTCGGACCTTTGAGTCTCATTCAGCAAAATGAACAAATCTTTTTCCGAGTCATTTCTTTCATTTCGTTCATTTTAGCAAAATATAATTAAAATGTTACGTGTTACTTCCCTACACAAACGCTGATCACACTACAAACAAGAAAAAACTATAATGCTATAAGAAACAGAAAAGATTAATTCATTGTTTACCCGGGTCTTTAGTCTATGATTAGCTCACCTCACCTCTTATCTGACAAGTTTTTGGGTTTGAGTTGTTCATTCAGCCCCATAAGCTCAACCAATGCAGTGTGAGCCAGAAAAAGAATTAGTTTTTCACTCAATCTGGAAAAAAAAACACTGCAGTACAATTCTCTGGACTCTCTAGGTCAATATTTATCAAAAAAAATGTTGAGATTCAGCCTGTTCGAATTTACAAAAATCCTATAAAGCATAAAGGAAAACTCAAAACTTCACAAAACCTGGTGAGCACATGCTTCAGGTGATTCTAAACAGACATGCAAAGTTTTAAAAAGATTGGACATCAAAACATAATATTTCTATGGTAAATTACCTGTATTGGCAAAAAAAGGCTCGCTACATAATGTCTTTTTTCATATGTGCTTGAATGCATCAAAGCACTTGAACCCCGGTAATCGCTGCTTGCAGCTATATTTCTTATTATTATGTCAAAAACAGTTTTCACAAAAATATTGAGCAGCACAACTGTGATGCATTATTTCAAGATGATTTGATGAATTTAGTTTGAAAAGAACAGCTTTTTGTAATAATGTCTTTACAGCCACTTTTGATCAATTTAATGCATCCTTGCCAAATAAAAGTAATAATGGCGTTTACACTGAAAATCTTTTAAAACAATCATTATTTATGTACGGAATCATATACTTATACTGAACTTTTTACTCTTTGGGAAAATTTTGTGGGAGGGACAATGAAACTTTAAATCTGGTTGAAGTTTGGATTGAATTAATATTATATGAATTGTTATACAGGTATTTAATAGTATTTGAGCCTAACATTGCATTCTGTTTAACACATATGTTCATTTTCCGTTGTCCTGATCTCTAGATGTGTGAGTAAGTCTACTGGATACTTTTACCATAAATCTGCTCACTGAAAAGTAATAACACACCTCTGCTCAATAGGGTGCACGATTTTAGGTATCATCCGTGTCCGTAGCACAAAACCGCTCCTAGGGTTTGTGCAGAAAGATAATAATAAGCACCATAATTATAGTGATGCTTGCTGGAATTAGGATTTGGTGATTCATCTAAAGGCACCACTGTAGGACTGATCAGAAAAGTGGGGGAACGAATGTAGAAATTTCTACAATTTCCCCTCTAAGTTTCCCCACATTTTTGGAACTGACAAATGTTTTGGTGTGTGCCTGTTAAGGTTAAGGCAGTGTCCCATTCTGTAATTACCAAGTATTCATTCTGACAGATGGAGAGAAAGATTTACTTGTAGGTACTTATTCATAAAAAGAGCAACAGTGTAGTCGATGATGGATATAAACAGTAAAATCACCTTTTAGAGAACTGTTGGGGTCCCAAAATGATGATTTGCTGATCACCTGCATCTTTCTTCTCATTCTGCTATTCCCTCTCTGTCTGCTAAGTGGCTCTGCAGCCCAAGATATCACACGGCGCTCTCTCTCTCTCTCTCTCTCTCGATTTCTTTCTCCATGTCTCTTGCTTTTGTCTCTTATTGCTTATAATGAGAATTGAATTGTTCAGAACAGTGAAGATGTGACCAGCATTGAGTACAGTTATAAATATCCAGCTCCTCTGGTGATAATAAAGATAAACAATGTTTTTGGGCTTTGCTTCCGGTAAGCTTTCAAATGATTCTTGCTCTCTGGTGGTTTACCAAAGTTTAGTGGAAATGCAGTCTGATTTGGCCAGAATTTTGAATTTGAGAAGTCTATTCCACACTGTAGCTTATTTCTGCTGAGAACGGCCTATTGACATGTAAGTGGACCAATTAGAATTTGTTTTGTGATATTTAGTGGTTTTATTTAGCGACAGGCAGTATTGGGGGTAACACATTAGAAGTAACGTGAGCTACTGTATGTAATCAGATTACTTTTTTTAAAAGTAACTATAGTAAAGTAATGCGTTACTTTTAAAATGACAACAAAGAAAGTTACTTTGTCTTCCCATTTATTCACCTCTCCTGTCTCTGTGTTGAGAGAAATTGGGAGTGAAGTGCAGTGGCACTTCCTTCATACTAAGGCTTATTAATTTCACTTTTGCTGTGAAAGCAGCTTTACACTTTTGAGTTTTTGTGTTACTTTTTGTCAGCCCGGGTGAGAAAAAGTAACACAAAAGTAACACAAAAGTAACGTAAGTAACATAAGTAACGTAAGTAACGTAACACAAATGCGTTACTTTCCATAAAGAGTAACTAAGTAACTGTAGTTAGTAAAGTAATCGAGATTACTTATTTAGGTAATCTATTCTGACTACTTTTTAATAGTGCTAGGCAACGATTAATTGCGATTAATTACATCCAAAATAAAAGTTTTTGTGTACATAATATATGTGTGTGTATTGTGTATGTTTAAAGACACACATACAGCGTATATTTTGAAAATATGTACACGACAGCACTCTTTGTAAAATATGTATTTACATATATATTTATATTCATATAATTTATATTATATATAAATATATTTATTATAGAAACAACATATTTTTCTTAATATATATACACTTTTTGCATAATATATATACACAGTACACACATATATTATGCACACAAAAACTTTTATTTAGAATGTGATTAATCGCAATTAATCGATGCCCAGCTCTACTATTTAGTTTACTTTTTATCTAACTTGTGTTAAACTTGCCTTTAAACATACCATATCGATATAAAAAAGCAAGAGAAAAAGTTAAATTTTTTGAACCAACATCATAAAATGCATTAAACATTACATTAAATCAGGGCTTTTCAAACTGGTCTTAATGCAAGAACTGTAGTGGGTTTGTAAGATGATGGCAAAAAAGCTAATAATTACTTAAAATATAAAAATGTCAAATAAATTACCTTTGTACTCTAAAAAAAAAATTAAAAATTTATTTATGAGTCAAAATGTATGGGTTACAGAACATAATATTTCTATGGTAAATTGTTTGGAACAAAAATGATTAAAATATAAAGTAAAGATCATGTCCCATGAAGATATTTTGTAAATTTCCTACCGTAGATAAACAAAACTTAATTTTTGAACTTCATTTAGACAACTTTAAAGGTGATTTTCTCAATATTTAGATTTTTTTGCACCTCCAGATTTTCAGATAGTTGTATCTTGGCCAAATACGTAATCCAGATTACATGTAATCACTTACTACCCAGCTCTGGTTACTTCTTATGGAGTAACCTAATATTGTAATGCATTACTTTTAAAAATAACTATCCTCAACACAGACGACAGGTTGTGATTATTTTGCAAAGTAAGAGATAAAACTCTAACCTGGCAAAACCTGTTTTTATGGACACAATTTTGTCACCAGACAGACTGAAAAAAACCTTTTTGTAGTGCTTGGCGTGCAAAATGCATTGGACAGTCAGTGCACGGCCTGTGAGTGGTTTGTATGTGTGCCGTCTGAGGCTGAAACTAGATCAAATGTTTAGTTTCTACAAAAGATCCAAGTTTTCATATCTCTAGTACCCATGTTCTTGCATGTACACCTTTGGTTTGGCAAATTCAGAAGTTTTCATCTCCTTTTAAAGGCTAACTTTAGATTTACAAAGTTTTACACTTAGTATAATAAGAATAGTGCTTTTAAAAATAAACAATGCAATTAAGTAGTACTACTGTAACTTCCTAAGCAAGTCCAAGACCACTGGGATACACAATAGGCAATCTTAACCTTTAAATAAGCATGCTTGCAGTTGTTTATATTCTGCAATGCAAATATACAAAAGATAATTATAGTATTACCAGGAGGATTTACATCTCAGACCTTCCTCTTTTTAAAACTCTGTCAACTCTGTTGAGTTGATTTTCAGCTGAGCATCCTGCCACTGCACCGAGAAGTGGTGAAATCAAAGTTGGTGGGCAAAGAACTCAGCTAAAGTTAGCATTGCATGGATGGATTCAAGGCTCCCTGTCAAAACGTCACAAGCACTTGCAGAGCATGTCGTCACGCACCACTTCCCCTTCTTCACATCGACAAACGCGTTTGAGCCGTGCGAAGGAAATATTTTAATTAGACTGAACTCGACCAGCGTAAATGAGAACTGGTCTACGTCAATGGTGGACACGTCAATCAGCGAGGTGGAGAAAGGACTGCCCATGTCATGCTCTGGTACGCTGTCCATACGCTTGGTTAAAATTCAGTTTATAAGGGTAGTTTATGTATAAATTAACATCGTGTTACTATTTA
Organism: Labeo catla; assembly: GCA_012976165.1. Classification (NCBI taxonomy): domain Eukaryota; kingdom Metazoa; phylum Chordata; class Actinopteri; order Cypriniformes; family Cyprinidae; genus Labeo; species Labeo catla. The sequence continues at coordinate 1,672,101 of VONZ01000008.1, read as the reverse complement.
CTCAGCATCATGGTGTTCTAAATCTGTTTGAATTTCTTTAGTCGTAAATATTAGGCGATTTGATTGTTGACATATTCCTTTTTTAATACGGAAAGCTCAAAGTCATACAAGTTTGGAACATTTTGGGGTGAACTACCTTTTTAAAATCCTTTTCTCTGACTCATTTGGTTGCGTCAACTCTTGATTTGAAATCTTGTCAGCGCATGCAGAATGGCGGTTAGGTATAAATCTGTTAAAATATTGTCATTCAATCAGTGGCTTCCTGTGGTGAATCATCAAGGGCGCTGAAGGGCACAAAACCCTTGCAGTCCATTTCCGATTTCACTCTGGTGATGCAATGTCACATAGACTGTGGGTAATAAGCTGCTGTGAGGTTTATATTAGGACAACAACTATAAAATCAAGGATAATCACTCAAAAACGCTAATGAAAATAGGCAAAAATGATTTTTTTATTGTCAGTTGGGTCCTTTTTTTATATTGCAGTATTGAAAACAGCATTTCTGTAGGAAGGAAATCTTAAAAACTCTTCACAGCAATGCAGTGAGTTGAAGAGGGAAAAGCGCATGACCCAGAAAGTCCAACCATATGAGCACTTTATATCAAACACTTTAAAGAAGGTCATAAGAATATAGTTTTATATGGCCAGGTTGACTCAGTCAGTACTTTTGACAGAGTGGTTATGGTTTTTATTAGATTTTGGAGGAGTTTTACCACAGTGCATAACTTTTTGAACACTAAATGTTATACATTCGAAGTCAAGTATTTCCATTTTACAGAACTGCTTGTCCTATTCGCAAACTTTGTGTGCGCATATTTGTTGTCGGAAGTTAAAGGATGGTTTACCCAAAAATGAAAATTCTGTCATTAATTGCTCATCCTCATGTCGTTCCAAAACTGTAAGACATTCGTTTATCTTCAGAACACAAAGTAAGATATTTTTGACGAAATCCAAGAGCTTTCTGACTCTGCATAGACAGCAACACAACTGAGATGTTTATTCAACCATTTCTTTTCTTCCATGTCAGTTTTTGCCACGTGTCGTGGCACTCTGAGATGGGAGAGAATAAATTGTTGAAAAAAGTCATTATAGGGGAGAGTGGGGTAAGTTGAGCCAGTGGGTAAGTTGAGCCACCCCCTGTATCTTGGCAACTATACACTTTTACTGTCATGTGACCATGTATTTTGGAACCACCCATCATTTATGCCAGACTTTGAATATGAGAAACATATTGGAGGAGTGGAAAGCACCCATTTACTTTAAAAAAGTAAATGTTTTTGGCTTGTCAAAGTAACATCAAAGCAAATTCATCCAGGTCTAAAATTTATGATGCATATGGGTGGTTTAGCAACATATATAACAAATGGTAGCTATGGGGCGAAGTGAGCCGAATGCTCTGGGGTAAATTGAGCCAGCACTTTAACTTTACCCACCATAAGGCACTGAAGTTCAGTTAAATCTCTAAAGTATAAACTGGTATTTTAATGTGATATTAGTTTATTTGATAGGGACAGTGTGAAAGTGCATTAAAACCTTTCCGACAAGAACCAGAAGATGCTTTTCATCACATTACAGTTAGGTATATCTTTCCATCTGTGGTCCTAATAGCCTGTTCGACATTGCAGAAAAGCTACCACACCAAGAATCTTTTGACTAAAATGTTTATTAGCTTCATTGACATTTATTCCTTCAATCTAATTCAGTTTTTATTTTATTTTACTCAACTAACTCTCTGTTTTTAGAAATGTTACAACTCTGTTCAAAATATTGTTTCAGAAATGCAATCAATTAAAAATTGAAATTTAAACTTCATTTGATTGGTTTTATGTTTACGTTAGCGTTTAGAAACATGGCTGTTAGTAAAATGAAATTTGATTATTAACTTTTAAAACTTTTTAAAAAGAGGTCAGTTATCTTTAAAATTTTACATGTGTTTGAAACTGATTCAGTCAGATGGTGCATCTTACCCACCGACTCGGCTCAACTTACCCCTAACCTGGGGTAAATTGAGCCACAGGAACACTTTTTTATAAGAAGCCATATTTTTAGAACCAATTGTCATAAATACATTCTGATGATTTAAAATGATAGAAATCATCCTGAAATTACTTTAGATACTTTCATTGTACTTCTGCCTCATTTTCCCTTATCTTGAGGACCATATACTGTGAGTTAAAAATGGCTCATCTTACCCCACTCTCCGCTATTTGTTTTCAACATTACGGTTGAACCACTGATGTCACATGGACTATTTTATCAATGTCCTTACTACCTTTCTGGACCTTGAACGTGGTGGTTGCGTTGCTGTCTGTGCAGGGTCAGAAAGCTCTCGGATTTCATCAAAAATATCTTAATTTGTGTTCAGAAGATGAACGAAGGCCTCACGAGTTTGGAATGACATGAGGTGAGTAATTAATGACAGAAAACGTCTAGAAAAATGAATGCCGCTGGAACGCATGTCCACCATGAAGTGCGCAAATTTGTGTCCAAGCCAAGAATCCCCTCCAGAACCACACGAGTAGAGATCGATAAAAGATGACAAGAGTTGTTAGCAGCACGTCTTGAAATAAACCATCCGGCATGAAATTGTACAGGGCCGTGTAACGCAGCCAAACGTGCAATTTCACGTTTTGGAGAGTGCGAACAAAGCAAAGACAACAAGGCTAAAATAGAAGCTCATCAGAAATCACATTCGTTTTGTTTCATCTCGAGCTGCCAGAGTTGGCATGAAAAGATTGATTGCGGAAGTATCTTCCGCCAGCCACGGAAAGTTCTGGAACGAAGGGGGTGGAGGGTGATCTCCACCTGTCTGAGTGGAGATAAAATGCGGATTGAGGCTAGCATGCTGCTTTCTTTAACATATTTTCGCTCCCTCTGTAGGCGCTCAGAGGGCACTTTGATCAGCGCGTTATCGGCACGGCTGAGGCCTAATCCTGTGTTTGCTTCACGTTTAAGCCGGATCACCGTGCCCGAATCAAAGGGAATGGTCACAGATCAGGGGAAGAGGAAGACGTACGCATGTGAGGATGCACAGACTCGCTCAGGCAAGAAAGATCACCCACTCGTGCGTGCGTTTACCTCGCTACAAACCCTTCGCTTGTTCTACATACACAAACACTTCCCCATACACTGACTAATGAATCCTCATTTGCATAGGTTGTGCCTTCTATGTCTTTCCTCGGGCGTACATGTAGAAAGTGCCAGCTTCACGGCAGAACTTGCTCTTGGCAGTCGGTATCTGATGGGTCTGTTCTCACTTATCTGTAAAGCCAACTGCAGCGCGGAGCCAGCCTCCACGCTCCATAGTGCAAAACATGCTGTTTCTCTCTGCTACCAGGAGGATTGTCTTTTAGCTCCACGCTTGGCTCGGTCCTCCTGGAGAGATTTAGCTATGACTAAATGCTTCAGAATTGGTATTTTGAGCAACATCGCATGTTCTAGTTCTGTTAGCAAATTAGCGACTGTTGGAGATGGGTCTGGATGGCTGACTAGTTGATTAGCAAGAGCTTGTTTATTAAGATTTCTTGCAATTTTTTGTTGGTTTTAGCTTTGATATTTTTGTCAGTGGTGCTTTTAAAAGGAGAAATTTGGAGATGTTTTAGTGTGCTGACAGCATGCTAGCATCAAAATCTCACTTTGAAGTTGTTTCTAACCTTCTCTTTAATGCTACAATGTCCATGTTGGGGAAAGTTACTTTTAAAAGTATTGCCTTACAATATTGTGTTACACCCTAAAAAAGTAACTAATTACTTAGTTCCTTATATGGAAAGTAAGGCATTATGTTATTTATGCATTACTTTTTAACTTGGACTAGGTTTGCTTGTTTGTTTGTTTTTTTTAGCAAATGTAAATTTGCTATTAGCAAAATGTGTCTATTTTTAGCTTGCTGCAGTGTTTTTACATCACTTCGTCCCAGGATGTTTTTTTATTTTTTTTTTTTTTTAAGATGTTACCTCTTTCAAAGAAGTAGTTAACTCTTTCAAAATGTCTCAAGACCAGGGTTGGCCTACTATTAATTAAATGTGTATGTTTTGATTTAAAGGTCAGAACCTATAGCTTACAGGAATAAAAAAAAAAAATCACAAACGTGACACTTGTAAATTAAATAATTTTATACATACTGATTGATTCATTAGTCAAGTCAAGTCGAGCTTTATTGTCATTCTGCTACATGTGTGGACATATAGTAGAATGAGATGTCGTGTCTCACAGGACCACGGTGCTACATACTAGTTAAGCATAATATAAACATACAACAGTACACGAATAAGAAAAGCAATTACAGACTTATACAACAGTTAACCATTTGACTATACATATACTATAAATACTATAACTATAATAAATAGTTGACTACACATACAAAACTGAGACAACAAAAACTTTACATAATTACTGTACATGACGAGTTACAAAACGAGTTAAAAAATATTGCCATATCGGATATCGGCAAAAATTCAATATCATGCATCCCTACAATAAATGTAAACTGAAATAAAATAAAACCAAAAAACTTTTATTTTTATTTCAGCTAGTTCCCAAAGCCACATTTCTCAATTTAATTTAGTTTAACCTGATGTACTAAAATCACTAAAACATAAACTATATAGACAATTAAATGACAAAAACACAAAACAAAGTTACTAAAATGTAACAAAAAAATGAAAAGGAAAATATGAAAAAATCTCACTGTAATAAACAATTTGTTGAGTCAACTTAAAATAATTTGTTACCTGGCTGTCTTAAAATTTTAAGTTCAGTCAACTCAAAAAAGTTTAGTCAACTTGAAATGTTAAGTTATACTGACAACTGTTGATTCAACTTAAAATTTTAAGGCAGCTGGGTAACAAGCCCAGCTTTTAAGTTTAACAAACCAATTTTTTTTGTTTAGTCAACTCAAATATCTAAGTTGTCACTTGGTAACATTTGAGTTGACTGAACTTTGTTAAAAATGTTAAGGCAGCAGAGTAACAAATTTTAAGTTGACTCAACAAATTGTGTGTTTTGTTTTTACAGTGGATAGTATCTCAATAATAGTAAAATAACACATGTGCTCTGTTTATCGTATCATATAATTATAGTTTATTAAATTAAATAAATTCAATTAAAGAGATATTCTCTTCCTTTTTCTTCTCAAGTTTTATGTTTTTTTTTTCTCCCAACAAAAACATCCCTAAAACAAGACAAAAATCCACATTAGCAATATTATTTTTGCCATGTGTCCCATTTAGTACATTTTTTAATGTTTTTTTATTTCTCGACAGGCTACTCTGGCTGCTGATTTCCATTGTGTTGTTATGGCCGAGTCTCACGAGAAAGGCAATGCAGAGTTTTATTCCTTATTTTCTTGCTGGCAGTATGATGTGCAAAACACACACAGACACACAAACACCAATTTCTTCCGTAAGCTGCTGGCAAGATGAAGACAAACTCACTTGAGCTCTATCAGCCGAAATGGAAGAGCCGAATGGAAGTTTAGTGATCATTTTAAATATTTGGACTGGGACGCCATTAAAGAATGCCTCCCCTTATTTTGCAGATAATTCCACCGGCTTTCCAATGACCTCCCCATGGTGCAATCCACACGGAGAGATAGAGCGAGTGAGTACGCTGCTGCCTCTTTCACAGCCTAGGGAGATAATGAAATAACTTATGTAGATGTGCCTTTTTCCCGAAGACAGCCAAGTAATGGCCCTGGGTCCTGATTCCACCAGTGAGAGGGATTCTGGGTAGCAGCATTTCATTAAGGCTGGGTCTGATCGACTCTGCATAAGAGCAGGGCAGACTAAATGGAAGCTGTTATTTCCAGGGAAAATGAAGGGGACAAGATGAAAGAAAGGAAGAAAAAAAAGCAGTAAAAGCTTCAGCCACGAAGAGATAGGACTCGTGGTATTGTGCTGCGTTTCTTCTGAAGATAATTCCCAGGTTTGCGTGGTGCATTTGCGCTAAAAGTTCAAGGGGAGATGCCCAGGGAAGGTGACTTGATAACAATGGCTTCTCAAGGGAACAAGTCTAGTTCCATTCATTGATATGCTCTCTGCTTTTATGGCTCAGTCAGCGTGGTAAATGTTTGTAGAGCATGAAATACGCAGTTGCATGATTAGAAAGGACATGTAAGGCTTCGACGACGAGGCTCTTCAGTGAAGACAATGCGAGGGACTGTCACATAAAACGCTAGATGTGGTTATGCAAAAAGCAACAATGAGCAAAGGGTAATTGAAGTGTTCATTGTGTGTGGAAAGACCCAACTTCTGTTGACTTATGCTGCTTAGAAGAAATCCAATGCGAGGCTTACATCATCGTGAAAAAGCTTATTATTTGCAACAGCTTAAGACGGCATTACGGAAATTGCTTTACTAGTGTGTTTTCTCCTCGTAGAAAAACAGGACATTTTCAGCTGGGGTAACGCTTTAATAATGTGACTATTGTTCAGAAGTTTGGGGTAGTAAGAATTTTTTACTGATTTCATATTTTCCTTTAGCAAGGATGCATTAAATTGATTAAAAGTGACAGTAAACACATTTATAATGTTACAAAAGATTTCTATTTCAAATAAATGCTGTTCTTTTGAACTTTATATTCATCAAAGAATCCTGTTTTCACAGAAATATTAAGCAGCATTGATAATAATATTTCTTGAGCACTAATTTTATTTCTTGAACAAATGTACTAGTTACATATACAGCCAACAAAGTTGTCAAACTTTCTCCATTCACACAGATCCGTAAAACAACTAAAAATGCTGTATTATGCATGCCAGGCCAGTAGTTGGCGATGTTACATATTCACACACGCATTCCTACAGCCTGAATGCGTAATACGCATGTGCATGATGTTACAATTTCACAAATTTAACAAATTCACAAACCCGTTTTCAAAAGTTTTCATGCCCCCCAATACACTGATGAACAGTGAAATGCATAAAAAGTCCATGTACAAAACGTATTAAACAATGAATTTTAAAATAACGTAAATCTTTCATGGGTTTTCTACAACATTATTTTAGTAAGAAACATCATTTACGTTTTATTAAGCCATACAAGTCTTTTAATGGAAAAAAGAGGCTAATTTCAAAATTACTGTTGCTTTTTTTACATGTACATCATTATGTTCTCTTGGACTCCAGTAAAGTCAGTCTGAACTGAACATTGAAAGAGGAAGTTGTATATACAGTGGCATGCGCAAGTTTGGGAACCCCTTTGCATAATCTGTCAAAATGTGAATAGTTTTAACAAAATAATAGAGATCATACAAATTGCATGTTATTTTTTATTTAGTACTGTCCTGAGTAAGATATTTTACATAAAAGATGTTTACATATAGTCCACAAGACAAAAAAAATAGCTGAAATTGTTAAAATAACCCCCTTCAAAAGTTTGTGAACCCTTGGTTCTTAATAATGTTTGTTGTTACCTGGAAGATCTATGATTTGTTTTTTTGTTTTGCGATGGTTGTTTATGAGTCCCTTGTTTATTCTGAACAGTTAAATTTAGCACTGTTCTTAAAAAAAAATCCTCTAGGTCCTGCAGATTTTTCAGTTTCCCAGCATCTTTTACATATTTGAACCCTTTCCTTTTTCCCTTTCCGGGGGGTGAAAACCCATTTAGTACTGCCCTTCGGAAGCAACAGAAGATGCTTGCATGTTTCCCGGAAGACAAATTAAGTACAATTTACCTTGATCTTCAAATTCAAAAAGTTTTCACCCCCTCAGCTCTTGATGCATTGTGTTTCCTTTTTGGAGCATCAGTGAATGTTTGAACCTTTTTTTAATAGTTGTGTTTGAGTCCCTCAGTTGTCCTCAGTGTGAAAAGATGGATCTCAAAATCATACAGTCACTGCTGGAAAGGGTTCAAATATACAAAAGATGCTAGAAAACGGAAGAATCTGCAGGACCTGAAGAACAGTGCTCAGTAAACAACCATCATCCAGTTAACCACATACAGTATTAAGAACCAAGGGTTCACAAACTTTTGAAGGGTGTTATTTTAATAAATTAAGAACCAAGGGTTCACAAACTTTTGAAGGGTGTTATTTTAATAATTTCAGCGTTTTTTTTTTTTTTTTTGTCCTGTGGACCATATGTAAACATATTTTATGTAAAATATATTACTCAGGTCAGTACTAAATAAAAAAATAACATGCATTTTGTATTGTCTCTCTTATTTTGTTAAAATTATTCACATTTTCATACTTTTGCAAGGGGTACCCAAACTTTTGCATGCCACTGTATATGCATATACAGTAGAGGCTTCGACGCTAATAGACATGGACTAAAAGCTACAAAGCTTTTTTGATTTCATGCAGTCTTAATAGTGCTACCAAGGATAGGATGCATTTGAAAGACTTGTGGCTCTTTAATAAGAGAGAGATGAGCAAGAGAGGCCTACGTGGAGACTGTAAGGTTATGAATGGAGTCATAAACGGAAAGAGAGTCACAGAAAGAGATGGAGGGCGGCACGGGGAGAGCGAGAGCCCGAGTGTGAGAAAGCCAGAGCAGAGGAGCATAGAAACTGACTCAAATGATGTGGGATCAGTCTCAGTAAATAAGCACCTCTCTGAGCACAGATTTCAATAAGAGAGAGCCTGGGCAGGGCAACGCTTTAAACCCATCCATTATTCATGAGTCCAAAAGAGAGACGTGATCCAGCACAGAGAATGAAGAAGAAATCATTTCACCATGTATAAAGGCAGAATCCAATCTAGCGTCCATTAGTCCACACCTAGTCCGCTGCAAAGAGCGGGACAGCCTTGCGCTCTGAAAACAATTATGGAAATGAAAAGAGGCAAATGGATGGTCCACATCACCGAAATGACCACGGAATGAAACTACACGCATAGACAAGCCTCATCGGAGAGATAATCCCAACCGTATAGGGGCCATTGCGGTGACCAAGCAGATGTCCTAAGTGCTATTTTCCTTCTAAACGAATGGCTAAAGTGCTATTTAATAATTGCCTGTGCAACAAACGCTAAAAAAGTGCCAGCAATTATTGTTTACTTCTTTCTTCTCACTGCAGGAAATTGAGGCTGCACAATCAATATAAATACACCTGTTAAGCAAGCTGGGCACTTTGCGCGACTATTATTTTAACCAATCATTCTCTAATGGGGCCTTTTGTTTCACGCTAAACACTGCTAAGATTAGCCTCTGTAGTGGTGCTTTTTACCAATTAGCCACTCCCTCATGATGGTGGGGCGTAAGGATGAAAAAGTGAGCTTTCATGCCAGGGCAAGGGAGGTAGGCTTGTATTTAATATGAGGTAAATGGCACATTCGGAAATGAAGCAAAATGAGAGGCAATAAACAAGTGACGATGCAGTCGCTAACTGCCAAATAGTTAGCGCTAATAGGCACGTCCATAGATTGAGATTGCTAGCTGCACAAAAATGAAGGCTGATCTTGCTGGTTTAGGTTAGTATCCAATTATATGCTGAAAAACATTGAAATATACATTGTGTAACTGGTTTGTCTGTGTAAAAATGTGTTGTCTTATTTCAGAGTGGTGTAGAGACACTTCCATTCAAGTCTCGTATGCTCACCAAGGTAAAAAAAAAAAAAAAACATAGTAAAAACAGTAATATTGTTACAATTTAAAATGGCTGATTTCTATTTTAATTTATTTTAAAATGTAATCTATTCCTGTGATAGCAAAGTTTAATTTTCAACTGCCTTTACCTATCTATATCTGAACCAATGACAGAGTGTTTAAGAAACCTGCACCTATTAATTGACTTTGCTGTACGAACCAACTGTAGAAGTAGATTCATTATAGGGATAGTTCTCCCTAAATAAAAATTCTGTCATTACTTACTCACCCCCATGTCGTTCCAAACCCACAAGGCCTTCGTTCATCTTCGGAACACAAATTAAGATATTTTTGATGAAATTCGAGAGCTTTGTGACCCTGCATAGACAGCAACACAACTGACACGTTCAAGACTCAGAAAGATAGTAAGGACATTGTTAAAGGAGAAGTCCACTTCCAGAACAAAAATGTACAGATAATGTACTCACCCCCTTGTCATCCAAGATGTTCATGTCTTTCTTCAGTCATAAAGAAATTATGTTTATTTGAGGAAAACATTTCAGGATTTTTCTCCATATAATGGACTGCTATGGTGCCCCGATTTTGAAGTTCCAAAATGCAGTTTAAATGCGGCTTTAAACGATCCCAGCCGAGAAAGAAGGGTCTTATCTAGCGAAACGATTGGTTATTTTCATAAAAAAAAAAAAAATACAATTTAAATACTTTTGTCTGTGTATTCTGGTTCAAGACAGTTAGGGAACGTCAAAAAACTCCAATCGTATTTTCTCCCTCAACTTCAAAAATCGTTTCAAAATCATCCTACATCACTGCAGAAGTACCAACCCAGTGTTTGCAAAGTGAACATGCAATGAAGATTAAACACACTTAACAAAAAAGGTAAAACGTTGAGGGAGAACATGAGAGAGAGTTTTTCGACATACCCTTACTGTCATGAACCGGACAAAAAAACACTCCAGGCAGAGTAAGACAAGATGGGTTTTTTGACATTAGAAAGTATGTAAATTGTATTATTTTTATGAAAATAACCGATCGTTTCACTAGATAAGACCCTTCTTCCTCGGCTGGGATCATTTACAACCGCATTTGGGATCGTTTGAAGCCGCATTTAAACTGCATTTTGGAAGTTCAAACTCGGGGTACCATAGAAATCCACTATATGGAGAAAAATGCTGAAAATGTTTTCCTCAAAAACTGAAGAAGAAATACATGAACATCTTGGATGACTAGCGGGTGAGTACACTATCTGTACCTTTTTGTTCTGGAAGTGAACTTCTCCTTCAAAATAGTCCATGAGAGATCAGTGGTTCAACCATAATTTTATAAAGATGAGAATGTGTTGTGATACTCTCATGAACGTGCATCAAAGAAGCAAATTGTTGAATAAATTCATTGTTTTTGATTTCTTTGTGCACAAAAAGTATTCTCGTAACTTCATAATATTAAGGTTGCACCACTGATGTCACATGGACTATTTTAACGATGTCCTTACTACCTTTCTGGGCCTTGAACGTGTTAGTTGCATTCCTGTCTATGCAGGGTCAAAAAGCTTTTTAATATAAAAAATATGTTGTGTTCCAAAGATGAACGAAGGTCTTACAGGTTTGGAGTGACATAAGGGTGAGTAACTAATGACAGAAATTTCATTTTGGGGTGAACTTTTCCTTTAAATTGCAACTATTACTATGTGATACAGTGAAAACACAGGATATTTTTAAATCTTTCATGTGATTCTGTATTTAACTATGTTAATATATTGCTGCACCTTGTCTTTGTTGTAGGTTTCCTCATTTTAAAAATGTCACAACCAGATACCAGCACTTTTTAATGTGATTCTAAAAGCGTCAGCATGTAAAACAAGATGGCAGACATCCTATTTGTTTGGATAATCCCAGCCTTCATTTATTAAGGCCGGACGGTGAGCTCGGAACTGCTTCCAAAATACTAATCGCTATAATTAGACGGCTTGTTTCCAAAGTTCTGAGACACGGTAACAGGTACAGATGCGGTGCATTACTCATGTATAGCCAGCACCTTAATGACCAGACTCTCAATCTGCATTGTAAATGAATTAACAGTGTAAAAAAAGGAAACACACACACACACACCAAACAATCCTGACAGGTTGATAATGGAGCTCGTATTGGGTCGCTTTCAGAAGCCGGTGCTCTCCTCACCCTCGTGTTTCAGAGCGATGTGCTTTTTCCTGGTTTATTTACAATTCAATATCACACGGCGGGTATTTGGGGTGCTATTCCTCCTGGTTGTTTGGCTTTTTGTCCTCTCATAAAAATCAAGAGAGTGAAAGTTATGAATAAACCAACGCGGGTAAATGAGACTTATAAAGAAATAAAAACCCCAGCATGCACTACTGCGCTCAAAGCTGGAGATCGCTGTTCCGTTAGATCATTGTGGCTGTGAAAGGATATTTACAGTCTGCCAGACTCCTGCTAGAGTAACGGCGAATGTGAAAAGACCTGCAAGGCCGCCGCAGACACCGAATACCTCATATCTATTGCTGTTTATTTTTTAATATGGGATGCTGTATGTCTCCCACTTTGATTAGATATTGCACAGGCGGATTTGAGGATGGCATTTTGGTGACTTATGTTTTGGATTACGGTTCGACATCCAGATTTTTTTTTTCTCATCTGACAACGTTTTCACTCGGTGACCCGGTTGCGCAGCAACAGCTAAACATTTAGTCGCCTCGGTGTGATGAATCTGCAATTATTGGATGTTTTTGAACTGTGTGTTAGGTAAATATTGTCTTTCTCAACTCTCTTCATTTCAAAGTTGCACTTTTTTTAGCAGCGTGATTTTTACGATCCGTTAATAACCCCCTACCTAAATGTCAGAGTTTGGGGGGTTTACGTGATTATGAGTGTTGGCTGTATTTGTGTCTGTGCATGATTAGATTAATACTCATTAGAGACTATCTGTATCAGCCTCATTCCTGTCCCCCCAGGTGCTAAGCAACAGCAACCATGGCAATTAAAAACAGGAAGCTGTCATCCTCGATCACGGTGGCATTGTGCTGGCCCCAGGAGACGTTCACTGATATCATTTTTAGTCTTCTATCTTTACTTGTACCCCATCCTCTCTGTTTCTTCATTTCTTCTGTACCGAATAACCGTGCTCTCTCTCTCTCTTTCTCTCTCTCGTTCACACACTTGCTTAATGCTTTGTTGATAACTTGAAGGAGGTTTTTCTTTCAGCAAACACATCATTATAACTCATTGGATTTATCATCGTTACCCAGCAGATTTAATGCTCCAATTTTGTTTCATCCACTGTAGACTTGGTGTATATGTTTCCCGGCTTAATAAAAACAGAGTAAAACACTCTGGGTTGCTGGTCCCCCAAGCTGCTCAGGCTGAAATGCCTGGTATACACTGAACAATTTTTCTCTCGATTTTCCCCCAAATTACAGTCCAAACAATTTGATGCTTGTTGCCGAAAGTCAGAGCCAGTCTGCAGATTAGAATTGACAGATTCCACTGAAAATCGCGTAGTGTATGATGGCAAGTTTCGCTATTTACAAAGTTGGTTCCAGCCTTAGGTTGTATGTGTTTGTGTGTACATTATATCACCATCTTAAATCCAATTTTTTCATATATATATATATATATATATGTAATGTATTATTATTATTATTATTATTATTTTCTATATTTCTATATAGCTATATAGCTTCTGTAAGTCTTTATTTAAATTTTAATTTAGTTATAAATTTAGTTTACTTTTTTGTGTGTATATACATATATACATTTTATTTGTAATAATTTATTATTTGAAACTTAAACATATTAATTTATTATTTGACTTAAACATTAATTTAACATGTTTATTTATTTTTTTTTTGTTTTCATATATACATATATGTATTGGTAAATATGTAATTAATATGTTATTAGAATCTATGGCTTTTTTCTTTTCAGTTTTGTTACTATGGAAACCAGTTTCCGCCACTGAAAAAAAAAGGTAATTGCGACTTTTTATCTCAAAATTCTGACTTTTTTTTCTCCCAATTGCGAGTTTACATCTTGCACTTCTAACTTTTTTCTCACGATTTTGATACAAACTCGTAATTCTGTCTTTTTTCTCAGAATTGTAAGATATAAACTTGCAGTTGAGTTGTAAATTCAGTATAACGTTATATAAACTCGCAATTATGAGAAAAAAAAATTTAATTGTGAGATTTAAACTTGCAATTCTGAGAAAGTCTGAAAAATATAGTCAGAATTGGAAGATATACTTTTTGTTTTACTTTTTGTTTTGTTATTTTGTTTTGCTTTTGGTTTTTAGTTTTTGTTTTGTTGAGCTTTGTTGTTTTGTGTCTGTTTAGGTTCATTTTGCTTTTTGTTTTATTTAGCTTTGTTTTAATTTTTGTTTTTAGTTTTTGTTATGCTTTTTTGTTTTGTTTAGCTTCATTTTCCTTTTGGTTTTGTTCAGCTTCATGTTGCTTTTTGTTTTGTTTAGCTTGTTTTGAAATATTTTAATTAGCTTTTTCTGACATATTTAAATTTTTGTTTTTAGTTTTTGTTTTGCTTTTTGGTTAGATTCATTTTGCTTTTTGTTTCTGTTTAGCTTCATTTTGCTTTTTGTTTTGTTTAGCTTTGTTTTGGTTTTTGCTTTTGTTTTTTGTTTTGTTTAGGTTCATTTTTCTTTTGGTTTTGTTCAGCTTCATTTTGCTTTTTGTTTTGTTTAGCTTGTTTTAAAATATTTTAATTAGCTTTTTTCTGACATATTTTAAGTTTGTTTTTAGTTTTTGTTTCGCATCATTTTGCTTGTTGGTTTGTTTAGCTTTGTTTTGATTTTTGTTTTTAGTTTTTGTTTTCAACCTTTTTTTTTCAAAATTCTGACTTATTTTCTCGCAATTGCGAGTTTACATCTTGCAATTTTGACTTTTTTCTTGCAATTGTGATACAAACTCACAATTCTGACTTGTATTTTAGAAAGTCAAAAGAAAGAAAGTCAAAATTCTGGTAATAAACTCAGAATTCCTATTTTTGTTTCAGAATCGTGAGTTTATATCTTTATAGATACAAACTTACATTTGCGAGGAAAAAAGTCAGAATTTCAACTTTTTACCTCAGAATTCGGACTTTTTTTTTCTCAGAATTGTGATATAAACTTGCAGTTATGAGTTATGAAGTTATGAAATTCAGACTTTTTTCCTCAGAATTATGAGTTTATATCTTTAAAACTCACATTTGCAAGTTTATATCGTGCAATTCTGACTTTATAACTAACAATTACATTTATATATTACAGTTCTGACCAAAAAAAATATATATATATATATATATATATATATATATATATATAAAACAATTTTAGTTAACAATAAAAAGACTCCTTCCAGCCTGTTCAGGATGGTCAATTTTTAAGGGATTGTGTGCACTTTTTCACTGGTCTTGAACCAGCTTAAACACCAGCTTGGCCAGGCTGGAAAGACAAACTTAACAGGCTTAGGTTAGTTTAAGTGAGTTTTTTTTTTAGTGGTGTTTTATTGCATGGACCCAATCTATATCTATTTTATGCAACCACCAAGCACCCTAGGAACCACCTGGAACACCATAGCACCATGCTAAAAACCATTAACAACTGCAACCATGCAGCACTGATTTGGTTTTTGTGTGGGCATATAGCATTTGTATATTATTTTGAAATTACAAATGTATAGTTATGGCCTATATTCGCATTAAGAATTGACATGACGAGAGAGAGAGAGAGAGAAAAAAATTTGATCCAGCTTCATCTGTACCCCATAACCTTCCATCATTATAATTGAGCCTTATCAAGATGCATTTTGAAACATTTTGGTGCTCTTTTGGTCGCCCATTAGCTATTGGGAGAAATAAGGATGAAAGGCAAGTAAAATAAAAAGGCCCTTTTCTACAAACTTAAGAGAGATCCTCTCACAAAGGAAACAAAAGTTTCTCCCTCTTCTGAGGAAACTTTAATTGCATGTGTCGTGGGCCCTTACTCGCTCGGCTCGGAGGGAACACCACTCTGATCCGTCCTTAAAATAGCTCTTCAGATGTTTGTCACCCAATGGCTGGCACGTTGTTGTCTTGGATCTTCTCATCGGATGAGTCTCTCTGTTTTCTTAATTAACAGAGGTGTGAGCTGTTTTTTTTTTTTCCCTTCCAGAGTTTCTTGTGTTTATGCTCCCTTCTCTCTCCCTTTATCTACCTCCACCTCGTTTGAAACCGCGGAGAAGAAACACAGGCGCGCACACACACAGAAGAGTGACGCACTCCCTCAGATCTTCGCTGTGGTGAGGCAGAGGAGTGCGGAGGGGTGCAGTCTGCTCCGCCTGCCACGGCTTACACAAAACAAACAAAGTGCGTCACGATTAGGCAGGGCTCCATGGTCACTGTCAAAGGTGTCATGTCGACTTTTTCGTTCCTTTTTTTTAGCGCCTCGCTCCCTGTCGCCCCATCCTTCCCCGCTGCTATGTGTCACTTCTCGGCGCCTTCTGTCACATGGCAAGAGCTGAGGACGCCACCCGGGCTGGACGTTCACACGGCTCCCATTAAGTTTCCATTAACGGGACCTGTCCGCCCACGTCCCCCCATGACCAACTATGCCCGAAAATACATCCTGCAGGCTTTTAGCATAATTGCTTACCGTATTTGTACCTAAATGCATAGATTGTGTGTACCGTTTGACCACCATATGTCAAAAATTGGAGTCAAATAAGATTTTTTAAAAAAGAAATTTAGCAACGATGCATTAAATGGAAAAAATATATTGTTTAAATATCATTCAAAGACTACTTAAAATATTTTATCACAGTTTCCACAAACATATTAACTGTTTTCAACACTGATAATAAGAAGAGATGTTTTTTGAGCAGCAAATCAGCATATTAGAATGATTTCTGAAGGATCATGTGACACTGAAGACTGGAGTAATGATGCTGAAAAATCAGCTTTGCATCACAGAAATAAATTTAAATTTAAAATATATTCAAATAGAAAAGTTATTTTAAATTTGTAATAATATTTCACTGTATTACTGTTTTTACAGTATTTTTGAATGAATGAATAATGAATCTCATTCTGTAGCCTTCATATTTCAGTTCAAAATTTGCTCGCTCCTGTCCTCCATCCTGTCAGGCAAACTTTATTAGAAGAGGCTGTGTCGTTCATTCCTCTCTTAGCTGCTGGCTTTGTAGGGAAGCCTGCTTTCAAATCCATCTTTCCCTTTCTCTGCCAAACTCTAAAATATAGCGGTTTGTCCTCTGGGTGGTTGCTCTGGGCTCTCTCACTCCCTCTGTTTGTGTGAATCGCTCAATTTTCCCTCTGACTTGGATACTGTTTTTGTGAGACTAAGTGGAAGAGAAGAGTAAGTGCAAATGGAACCATTAGCTGTAGTATTTTTGTTTTGGCTTTTAAACAAAACTTTATTTTACCCCATATTCTAAGGCATCCCACAATCTACCACTAGAGACTGCTGGAGAGCCCAATTGGACATCAGGGGCCTTGAGCTACAGACAGATACTATAGAGCAGGGGTGCCCAAACTCAGTCCTGGAGGGCCGGTGTCCTACAGAGTTCAGCTGCAACTTGCCTCAACGCACCTGCCGGGAAGTTTATAGTATGCCTAGTAAGAGCTTGATTGGCTGGTTCAGGTGTGTCTAATTAAGGTTAAATTCTGCAGGACACCTGAAGAGGTTGCTAAAATATTTACAATGTTCTAAATAAATAAATAAATAAATAAAAAGAGAGAGTATAACAGAACTGCAGAACTTTGTTTAGCTTATTTTTTTGTTGTTTATTTTGTTTAGCTTTGTTTTGCTTTTTCTTTATAGCTTCATTTTACCTTTTATTTTGTTCAGGTTTGTTTTGCTTTTTGATTTGTTTAGCTTTGTTTTTGTTTTGTTTAGCTTCATTTTGCTTCTTGTTTTGTTTATTTTGTTTTGCTTCATTTTATTTTAGTTTTGTTTAACTGTTTTGCTTTTTGTTTAGTTTAGCTTCATTTTGCTTTGTTTAGCTTTGTTTTGTTTGATTTGTTTAGCTTTGTTTTTGTTTCGTTTAGCTTCATTTTGCTTGTTTTGTTTTGCTTCATTTTAATTTTAGTTTAGTTTACCTTTGATTTGCTTTTTGTTTAGTTTAGCTTCATTTTGCTTTTTTGTTTTGTTTAGCTTCATTTAGCTTTGTTTAGCTTCATTTTGCCTTTTATTTTGTTCAGCTTTGTTTTGCTTTTTGGTTTGTTTAGCTTTATTTTGTTTAGCTTCATTTTGCTTCTTGTTTCGTTTGTTTTGTTTTGCTTCATTTTAATTTTAGTTTTGTTTAACTTTGTTTTGCTTTTTGTTTACTTTAGCTTCATTTAACTTTTTTGTTTGTTTTGTTTAGTTTTGTTTTGCCTTTTGATTTGTTTAGCTTTGTTTTGCTTTTTGATTTGTTTAGCTTTGTTTTTGTTTTGTTTAGATCATTTTACTACTTGTTTTGTTTTGCTTCATTTTAATTTTAGTTTTGTTGAACTTTGTTTTGCCTTTTGATTTGTTTAACTTTGTTTTTGTTTTGTTCAGCTTCATTCTACTACTTGTTTAGTTTTGCTTCATTTTAATTTTAGTTTTGTTTAACTTTGTTTAGCTTTTTGTTTAGTTTAGCTTCATTTTGCTTTTTTTTGTTTTGTTTAGCTTCATTTTGCCTTTTATTTTGTTCAGCTTGGTTTTGCTTTTTGCTTTGTTTAGCTTCATTTTGATTTTAGTTTTGTTTTGTTTAGGTTCTTTTTGCTTTTTGATTTTGTTCGTTTTGTTTAGCTTCATTTTGCTTTTTGCTTTGTTTAGCTTTTGTTTTGTTTAGCTTCATTTTGATTTTCATTTTTGTTTAACTTTGTTTTGCCGTTTATTTTATTTTTAGCTTTGTTTTGCTTTTTGTTTTTTTTAGCTTCACTTTGATTTAAATTTTTGTCTAGCTTTGTTTTGCCTTTAATTTTGTTTAACTTTGTATTGATTTTTGTTTTGCTTTTTGTGTTTAGCTACGGTTTTGCTTTTTGTGTTGTTTAGCTACGTTTTGCTTTTATTTTGTTTAGCGTGTTTTTTTTTTTGTTTAGCTTCGTTTTGCTTTTTGTTTTGTTTAGCTTTTTGATTTTCAGTTTGTTTAGCTTCATTTTGCCTTTTATTTTGTTTAGCTTTGTTTTGGTTTTTGTTTTGTTTAGCATTGTTTTTATTTTATTTTTGTTTTGCTTTTTGTTTTTTTAAGCTTCAATTTGACCATGATTAAAGCAAACTGGTATGTACCAAATGCCACAATAGTCCAGTTTTTTTTTTACTTTGGGTGTGTATCTTCTCAAATTTTGTCATATTAAAAATGAGAGTCCTGTAACTTCTTCAGAGAAATAAAAAAAAAGTAAAAATAAAATAGTGTCATTAATGTGCTTTTCACTAATGCTGTGCTTCTTTTTCTTTTTTCTTTTTCTTTTTTTTTTTTTTTTTTACAAAAAAAGTTAAATGTTTCAGGTTTCCTTGAACTGATGGCTTCATCTTTTGTGTTTTGCTTCGTAAACAGCACTCAGTGCCTTCTTGCCCTGAGCCAGGAATCTGCCTCCACAAATGTGTGTACATCATCTCTGAACGCAGGGTAAATAAGGTCGACTCATCAGGTGAGAGCTAAACACAAAGTAACATGTTCTGACACCAAGCCCCCTAGGTTTAAGCGTGAACGTATCTTCAAAGGTAAACACGCTTCGATGGTCTTTAACGGCATTTACAGCTAGCAGCACTAAGCTGAAGCGATGCCAACGCTTCCTTTGAGAGTGAATTAGTTGAAAGACACAAGATCAAGCATGTGAGGGGGATCTAGATCTGGTCTAAGGCTAAGGGTTAACTCTGATTCACGGTATTAAAAGGTCCCATCTTTTTCTAGCATAATGCTGTGTGCCTTCAGTGATTTATTTTAAAGTAAAACCGCATTTCAGGTTGAATGATTTCATGATTAAAAACAACTGGCAAGGAAAAATAACGTATTAACAGCTTTTGTTTTTTGCATTAATTATCACAAAACAAATGGGAAATGTTCTGTATTCTTAACGCCTTTGATGCTAATCCACATACGTCTTACATGCAATCATATCTCCATAGATAATACAACATATTTCTGTAAATGCAATCCTATAATGGTTCACCATAACATTTTGAAGTCTGATTTATTTATTTTTTTAAAGCATCTTTTTTTCTTGCTTTAAACAGGAATTTCTTCTTCAAAAAAAATCTCTTTGCTGTGGCCAAACAAAGAATCCTCTTGTGTCATTAATAAAGGGCCAGTATTAAAGGCCTGTATTTTTTTTTTATGTTTCACTCACTCCATTCTCTCTTTATCCCCCACCCTCCCTCTAACCTTCTCTTTTTCTACCCTCCATTTGAAAGACTGCCAAGCTCTGTTTGCCTTGATAATTAGGACCCAAAGCGTGCAATCGCAAGTCCATTATAAAAACAGCCAACGCCTGGGTGGTTTATTGATAAGGCATTACGTGTGTGGAGGTGTGGAAATGTACACAGGGCTGGTGGCACATCAGATAGATTCTCCCGTGCCTTAAAAAAGAGGCCTTTATCCAGATTAAATGCCATTATGGTCCAACAATGTAATTCGCCAGCTTTTGATGACAAGGAAGCAAAAACATATTAATGTAAAAGGGGACGACAGAACAGCTGTTCAGTAGAGAGTGTGCAGTAGCTGGTGGCTACAGTGAAATGGAAATGTTTTTCGTGCACCAACAACACATCTCTGTGGTTGTCCTTTTTCACATAAATGTGCTTTTGTATTTAATGTCATTTTTAAGGAGTAAATCTTAGCCTTTAACATTGTATAATAATGTTAAAATTATCATTTTTTCTAGCTGCACTGTAAAAGTAAAATGTATTTGTTAAATGTAAAGACATATTTCTAACCAGATTACTAGCTAAAAATATATTTAGTTTAAAAGACAGCTTCAGGTACCTGATTAAGCAGTTTATGACTTTTGTGGGCATAGTGCGTATGTTCCACTATAACTTTTGTCATACATACTATATATATAAATATTATATTAAAAAATGTACAGTATGGTGTCATAATATTTATTAATAATTTGAATTTTTATTTACTTTTATTTTTGGCCATTTTTGTTACATGCTTTTCCTTTTTTTTTCAACTTTTCTTTCAGTTTTAGTTTTAGTCATTTTAGTGCAAAACTTTAAAAATGTATATATAATTGTTATAGTTTATTGTTATAGTTTATTATTATTTTACATTTTTAATATTTTCAGTTTTAATTTTATATGTACAGTAAATTTTAGTTCTATATAAACAGCATGCATATCTTTGTTACAGTATTGATTCATATTTTGAATTGGCTTTTATTTTTATTTATAGTAATTTTTGTTTTGTGCTTTTACTTTTTTGTTCAACTTTTCTATGTTTTTCTTTTAGTTTTAGTTGTAGTCATTTTAGTAAACGTTTGTACTAAAATTTTGTTAATCAGTGTTATAGTATTTATTAATATTTTAAATTGCCTTTCATTTTTTTTTATATTTTAATTTTTTATTTTAAGTTTTAGTAATTTTGATATGTCCTTTTGGTACTTTTTGTTCAATTTTTCTTTTTTTTTTTTTTTAGTACAAAATTGTAGTACTATGTACAGTAAATGGTAGTACTGTGTATACAGTATGTGTATCAGTGCTACAGTATTGGTTCATATTTTGAATTAGCTTTTATTTTTAGTCATTTTTGTTTTGTGCTTTTACCTTTTTTTTGTTTAATTTAAAATATATATATTTTAGTTTTAGTTTTAGTAATTTTAGTACAAAATGTTTGTACTAAAATTTCGTAAATCAGTGTTATAGTATTTATTAATAATTTAAATTGCCTTCATTTTTAATATTTTCAGTTTTTATTTTAATTTAAATTTTAGTAATTTTGATATGTGCTTTTGTTAGTTTTTTGTTCAAATTTTCTTTATTTTTATTTCAGTTTTAGTGATTTTAGTACAAAATTTTAGTACTATATGTGCAGAAAATGTTAGTACTGTATATGCAGTATGTGTATCAGTGTTACAGTATTGATTCATATTTTAAATTGGCTTTTATGTTTATTTTGTAGTCATATTTGTTAAGTGCTTTAACATTTTTTTTTCTTTCAGTTTTAGCTGTAGTATTTTTACTACAAAATGTGTGTCCTATAATTTTGTAAGTCAGTGTTATAGTATTTATTAATATTTTAAATTGCCATTTATTTTTATATTTTCAGTTATAATTTTAATTTAAGTTTTAGTAATTTGGTTATGTGACTTTTTTGCTTTTTTGCTTGTTTTGTTTTGCTTAAATTTAATTTTTATGTAAGTTTTAGTCATTTTGATTCATGCTTTCGGTATTTTTTGTTCAAATGTTCTTTATTTTTATTTTTGTTTTAGTGATTTTAGTACAAAATGGTACATTTAGTACTATATATACAGTATTTATTCATTACTTGAATTGGCTTTCATTTTTTATATTTACAGTTTTAATTTTTATTATTTTTTAATATTTTTATGTACTTCTGTCATTTTTTTGTTCCGTTTTGCTTAAATTTACTTTTACTTAAATTTGCTTTATTTATATTTATGTTTTATTTAAGCTTTATTTCAATGAAACCAATTTATAATAGTCTTTAGTAATAGTGTTTTAATTAACAATAACACTACACAAAATAATGACCAGATCTACATTTTTAGTACTGCATGTGAAAGCAATGCTACAGCGACATCTATGATGTTAGACCGCATGGGCTTCGACGCTAGGAAATGGCCCGACAAGCCAACGGTGAGAGAGAAAGAGAGATGGCAACGGAGTGTGAGAATGATATAAAGACAGTGAGAGATGGGAAGAGAGAGAGAGTAATTGTTTGGAGACAGGGGGCTGTAGCAGGATTTTAATATGTTTGCTGTCTCCCGGTTCCAATTGGGCCCCTCAGGACGTTGTGATATTTAAAAGTGACATGGCTGACCCTGCACATTTGCGATGTGTCATCATGCATCAAGCGCAGAGGTGTGGATTAAAGCTCTCCCTAATGTTGTGTGCATTGGGATTTATATTTCCAATTAAGTCTGCAAATTATATGATCATCCAGAGCTATGTGCAAGGGCCATTTTGGAAATGGGTGGTGATGGTCTGTATTTTTTTTTCTCCCCCACTAATGGTAATGTTGGAAATGCGTTTTGTGGCAGGAATATTAATCTGCTTCACAACTGTCCAATTACATTGCGCGTTGTCACATTGTGACTCTGAGGGGATTGTCCAGGAAAATACATACTACTGAGCTATAGCGTGCAGTTCATTATGTTCATTAAAGTGCAACACATGGTGACTAGGTTGCATATAGGAGTTATAGAAGGACTTGGCATGTAAAGAACACAACAAGGCCATCCCTCTGCGGATGCTGTGAAGCCAGCTGTCTGCGCTCTTATCTCAGCTCAACTGGCAGCTAAATAGACCTCAGTCTGCATGGAAAACCGAAACTTCCATAATCCGAAGAATGCCGGCGATTTAATTGATTCTGCGCTTCAGATGGAATAGCAGGAAAAAAAAAACAAGACAAATTCCAAGATTCAGATTAATACTCATAATAAATCTACAATTAGTCTAATATTAGTCGAATTATTCACTGCTATTTTTATGGAATGTACAGTAGTAGGCTATTACTTTTATTCGGAAAGAATATTGAAAATAATAAAAAATAATGAAAATAATAGAATGATTTCTAAAGGATCATGTGACTAGACTAGGGATGGGTAAAATTATTGATTTCTCGATTTTAATCGATTATCTTTTTTACGAAATGATACGGATTCTTAAAGGAAAAAGTTCACTTCCAGAACAACAAATAATTTACTCACCGGCTTGTCATCCAAGATGTTCATGTCTTTCTGTCTTCAGTCGTAAAGAAATGATGGTTTTTAAGGAAAACATTTCAGGATTTTTCTTCATATAATGGACTTCAATTGTGCTCACGATTTTGAACTTTCAAAATGTAGTTTAAATGCAGCTTCAAAGGGCTCTAAATGATCCCAGCCAGATAAGATAAGGGTCTTATCTAGTGAAACGATCGGTCATTTTTTTCGGAAAATAAAAATGTGTATTTAAGTTTTAAGCACAAAAGCTCAAGCAGCACAGGTTCTGGCATGCGCGTTTACGACGCTACGCACTATTGAATCATGCCGAAAGGTCACCCCGAATGTAGGCGGAACTGCAGAACCAGCGTTTACAAAGCGGACACGCAAAGACTAAGAAAGTGCAAGTAAGTCAAACGCTGTTTACAAATAAAAAGGTACAACGTGTCGGATGATTCTGAAGTTGTAGCAGAAAATAGATGAACGAACGACTCGAAGCAGGTGAACTAATTCCAGTACAGAACCTAACAGGATGTTGCGCATGTGCAACTGAACAAATCACTCCCTGAGACGACTCGTTCTTCGCGAGTCACATTTAAGATTCGTTCAAAATAAACAAATCATTCAAAAACGACCCGTGGACGCGCATCCGAGAGCCTGTGCTATGCAAGCTTTTGTGCTTAAAAAGTATACAAAATTTTAAAAAACAATTGGGAGTTATAAAGTCAGAATTGATAGATATAAAATTAGATTTGCAGGAAATAAACTCACAGTTGCGAGAAATAAAGTCAGAATTGCAATTCTGACTTTTTTCTTCCCACAATTGCGAGTTTATATTTCGCAGTTCTGACCTTTTTTCGGAGAATTGTGAGATATAAACTCGCAATTGCGAGTTATAAAGTCCAGTTTTGAGGAGAAAAAAAGACTGATATGTTCACAGAATTGCGAGTTTATATCACATGATTCTGACTTCATTTCTCAGAATTGCGAATTTGTATCTCAAATATACTTTATAACTCAGTGGCAGAAACTGGCTTCCAAAGTCCTCATATTAGTATTAGTCTAAAAATCAGCATTATTCACAGTAGTCTATCCCCACAGACAAGGCTTAAGCCTAGTCCTAGACTAAAAATGTAAGTCTGAGCTGTTTCAACTGAAAGAAACTTGCACTGACTGATCTAAAAATATATCAATGCCTTTGTTTTGTCTCAAGATGCACACCAGTAATGTTTTTTCAAAGCGCATTTATAAAAATGACTTAAATGTCCTTACTGAACTATGGGCTAATTCTGGCTCAGTCTAAGCCCTGTCTGTGAAACCAGGCCTAAGAGTAATATCAAGACTTTACATATTCAAATAAGACCATGACTAATAAAATACAATAATGGTGTGAGTAGGCCTACTGTCTTGGTCAGTCATTTCTGAACAAACTTTACCTGTCTTATTCAATCAGGCATGCAAATATGAGCATGCCAAGACATGGGCAGTGTTTTGACATGTCTTGTTTAATGAGACAGGGCTCGTATCAGTCCTTATCTGTGCAGATCCAGCATGCCAGGCGCCCGGTTCAGCCATTAATTGCTTAAGGAATTGATAACGGTGCCGAGGCCGGTCCGCCTGATAAACCCACATGTCCATCTGTCAAAGCCGGCGCAGACCACGCACACACCTCTGACAGGAACACCGCTCTCCCCATATCCTCAATGGTGTAAATTATTGATTTTAACATGACAGCTATTGGAGATTGTGCTTGAATGCAGGGCTGAAGGAAAGGGGGGAAAATTTTCTGCTATTGCTGACCTATGACTGCAAAGCGCTTTTTCTCAGAGGATGTTGAACGAGAGTGTTCAGTAGTCAGAGAGACGGATAGAAAAGTGATGCTAGAAGAAGAAACAAGGAGTGAGGGAGAGACTACGGCCCTGGATGTGGTCCTGTCTTGAGTGCTAAATACACAAACATGTTCACGCACAGTTTGGTTAGTGAGAACAACAACCATATTCTAGAACTGAAGTGACTCCCTTTGATTTTCAGGACTTGGGACTGAACTTTAGGGCTGGGTTATGACAAATTTCATGATTTGGTTCTGATTCCCAAGCTTGCAATTTGATGATCATCTGGTCACTCAGCAGCCAGAACAATGAGACAAAGTGCAATAGGGTGGTTTTAGGAGGAATAAATAAAGTGAGGAGTATAAAAAAGATTTTAGGAAGAGTGAAAATGAAAGAGGGAGTGCAGAGACAGAGAGAGAGGAAAGAAAAGATTGGAAGGGGGAGGGAGAAAAGGAGTGATGGAGGAAGACAGCCTGAGGAGAGAGACCGAGGCAAAGTGAGAATTGAAACTTCTTCAATCTGACGGCGCGTGTCTCCCCGGGGTCCATTTTGATCTAAGCATATTTGAATGTAAATATAAGACCGGCTGCTTTTATTGAGTGGTGTCGGCACGGCACAGCTGATGACCGGTGGCGCTGTCTGACACGCCAGCGAGATCCATCAGACGGGAAATGCATTCATCTATATGATGTGCCTCTCTCTACAATTATAGATAATTTATACACCTCCTGTTTACACCCGTCTGTTTAAAATGTATAGGTTTTATTCTTCTTATTCTAGGAGTCTCTGGGGTCTGTAATACTAGAGACTTTGGTTTATAGAGTCTGATCCGTATAAACAACACCCATTCTTCTGCTGATGGTCAGGACGGGTTGTAATTCAAGAGTGGAAAAGGATCAGCTGTGCAATGGTCTTAAAGGCATAGTTCACCCAAAAATGAAAAGTCTGTCATTATTTATTTCCCCTCATGTTGTGGTTGAGTTTTCAACATTCAAAATGACAAGAAGCACCCCAAAAATTTTGATCACTATTTACTGTCATCCACTATGGATGATCTTGGCATGATGTCTGATTTTTTTATGAATCATTCTTCTGAGTTAAATCTTTATAATGGATCACTTCATCCAGTTTCCAAACCCAGTTTGAATCATTTGTTCATAAATTAGACTGATTTGTTCTTATAAGTCAAATCTTTTAAATAAAGCAGTTCATCCAGTTTCTAAACCCAGCTTGAATGATTTGTTCATGAATCAGACTGATTTGTGCTTCTAAGTCAAATCGTTTTAATAAAGCAGTTCATCCAGTTTCTAATCCCAGTTTTGAATCATTTGTTCATGAATTAGACTGATTTGTGACCCTGGACCACAAAACCAGTCATAAAGGTTAATTTTTTAAAATTGAGATTTATACATAACTTGAAAGCGGAATAAATAAGCTTTCCATTGATGGCATGGTTATGGTTAGGATATGACAATATTTGGCTGAGATACAACTATTTTAAACTCTGGAATCTGAGGGTGCAAAAAATCTAAATATTGAGAAAATCACCTTTAAAGTTGTTCAAATGAAGATCTTAGCAATGCATATTAATTATCAAAAATTAATTTTTGGTATGTTTACAGTAACAAATGTACAAAATATCTTCATGGAACATGATCTTTACTTAATGTCCTAATGATTTTTGCCATATAAGAAAAATTAATAATTTTGACCCATACAATGTGTTTTTGGTTATTGCTACAAATATTCCCCAGCGACCTAAAACTGGTTTTGTGGTCCAGGGTCACATTTGTTCTTATAAGTAAAATGAATCAGTTCATCCAGTTTCCAAACTCAGTAAGAAGTATTTGTTCATGAATCCAAAATGTAATGTATTATTTATTGACATCCACCTAGGATGATCATGTCACAATTTCTGTTTTTTTTTTTAAGTGAATCATTCTTTTGAGCCAAATCTTTTAAATGAAGAAGTTCATCCAGTTTTCAAACCCAGTATGAATAATTTGTTCATGAATCAAACTAATTAGTTCTTTTAAGTCAAATCTTTATAACGAATCAGTTCATCCAGTTTCCAAACTCTGTATGAATCATTTGTTTATGAATCAGACTGATTTGTTCTTTTAAGTCAGATCTTTTAAACGAAGCAGTTCATCCAGTTTCTAAACCCAGTTTGAATCATTTGTTCCTGAATCAGACTGCTTCTATTCCTATGAAAGTTTTGTGATGAATATACCAAAATTTAATGGATTATTCATTGACATCCACCTAGGATATCATGGCACAGTTTATGATTTTTTTAGTGATCAGTTCATCTAATTTCCAAACCCAGTTTGAACCATTTGTTCATGAATCAGACTGATTTGTTCTTAAAATCTTTTATATGAAGCACTCCATCCAGTTTTCAAACCCAGTTTGAATCATTTGTCCATTAATCAGACTGCTTCTATTCATATGATAGTTTGCATGATGAGAAATTTAAGTCACTATTCACTGACATCCATCATGGGATGATGTCTTTTTGAGTGAATCATTATTTTTAATCAAATCTTTTTAATGATTCAATTCATCCAGTTTCCAAACCCAGATCGAATCATTTGCTCATGAATCAGACTGACTTGTTCTTATATTTTTTTATTAATTTTTTTTTTAATAAAGCAGTTCATCCAGATTCCAAATCCAAAATAATTTGTTCGTGAACCAGACATCAAACAATCAGCATGATCGATTTCTGAGTAAAATCTTCTTAATGAATCATTTCATCCAATTTTCAAATTGTTGAACAATTTCTCCATGAGTCAGACTTATAAGTCATATCTTTTAAATGAAGCACTTCAACCCAGTCTGAATCATTTTGGTTCTCAAGTTTGACTTTTTTTGCCTCTATCTATCTATGCCTCTGTCAAATTGAGTAGATTTCTTCTAAAAGTATCCTTTTGTGTTGCACAGATACAGAAAGTCATACAGTTTTGGATCAACATGAGGGTAAGTAAATGATTGTGTCTGTGTGTGTGTGTGTGGATTAATTCTTTAAAAGTATAAAAAAGGTATTTCCAGTCTTTTTGTTCAATGATTAAAAGACAATTACTCAAAAGAGAAAGTCGATTTAGGTGACGTCTCATTAAATGTACATAGCAATTGCAGATGATGTTAATCTTCTAAGCAGGGCGAATATTTCATTAATGTTTAAATAATGGAAGATTAAAGCATGCAAAATTTAAGGACCAAAACTCAAAGGGATATCAGTTTAAACTTCTAAATCTAAAACCACGTCAAGTCTTCAAAGATGGCAGCAATGCAGCGCAGACAACGACAGGAACATGATCAAACGTGTCAGGTGGACATCTTCGCATATTGTCGCTGTTATTTGAAAGGCTCTCTATTTTCATTTAAACTCAAACTCTATTTGGGGATTTCTGTTTTCATGCCTTTCAAATGGTAATGGATCTCTTCAAAGTCTCTCTATCGCTCATTAGCAGTAGTTCAACATAAAACAGAGTGTAAATGAGAGAGAAAAGGGGTGAGAAATGTATTATTATTATTTTTTACCTTAAAATGTGATTTTCTGGTGCTAATATAAAGGATGAAATAATTTTCAGCCTTATTATAGCTGAAATTCATTGGACTTAGCAGTGTTTTTCCCTCCAGTGGCTGTAGAGGTATTTAATATTCTGAAATCTAGAGTAATGTTTTTATTAATAGTGCTTTCTAAGGCAAACATCATTATTGCTTCTCATATTTAGGGTATCTTAACAAAACTTTAATCGTAAGTATTAAATGTTGCATGTAACTTGTCTCACAGAATTTGTGCTAAGAATTGAAATGTACTGTTTTGTGGCTTGTCAAGAAAAAGTGATCATTCTTACTATTTTTGCTTTGCAGATGATCGATACAATAACGATTAAATTATCAGATGGAATCTGCCATATCTGGCAACCACCCACAATATTATGGCTGCTACTTTTGGTAAGCACTGCTCATATTTTCTTCAGAAAATATAGTTTTCATGATTGTGATTAAATGTACTCCTTGTAAATGACATCCAGAACTAAGGGCCATATGAATATAAGAAAGATTGCAGTTCTGACACAGTTCCTCTAGGAGATGAAAGCTATTTTTTTGAGCGACAGTGCTCTAACCAGCATCCCTCTTCAGTTGACCTTCTCAAACGAGCGCCTGTAACCAAAAATATGCAAAAGAGGCAGAGTGAGAGAGAGAGGGGACGGATAAAGGGAGGGAGGAACAGATTGCCATCCGTCACAAAATAAACCCCCAGGTTTACCGTGCGATCCACGATTCTTAGCAACAGAAGTCAAAATGTAGTTTCTGATGAGTATAGATTACATAACAACATCTGGCTAATCCTCGACCTACAGGCGTCCGAGCGTATTTTTCTCTAATTAGATTTATTTGCTGCTTTTGTTTGACTCGTCTTTACCCCTGGCATTTTGCTCCAGAAGCAGATGTCATTAAAATTCCCCGTTCCTGAGGAATGGATCCCAGATTATTTTTTATGAAGAGACAGAGAGTGAGAGGATGAAACATCAAGGGTGGCTTTCCTTGATCCGCGTAGCTTTGAGGGTTAGCGTGAGCCGTCAGCCTGTGTGTCCTCTGTGATGCTGGGATGGCAGCGAGGACATTTGGTGTTCTTGTTTTGTTATCTCAATCATGTGACAATTTTTGAAGAAGAAAAATTCATCTATCTATCCATCTATCTATCTATCGTTCTATCAATCGTTCTTTCATTCTTTCTATCACTTCTGTCGTTGCTCATTCTGTCGTTCTGTCTATTATTTTATCTTTGTCTATCTGTTGTTCTTTCTGTCACTCATTCTGTTGTTCTGACTATCATTCTGTCTGTTTGTTAATTTGTCAGTCTGTTGTTCTATCATTCTTTCTATCATCCATTCAGTCATTCTGTCTATCATTCTATCTGTCTGTTTCTCTGTCGTTCTGTCTATTGTTCTTTCGTTCTTTCCATCACTTCTGTCATCACTCATTCTATCTTTATCTATCTATCTATCTATCTATCATCTATCGTCTAGCTATTGTTCTGTCTGTAATTTTGTCTATCTGTTGTCCTATCATTCTGTCCTTCTCTTTTGACATTCGTTTGTTCGTTCTTTTTGCCTGTCTTCATCTATCTATCTATCTATCTATCTATCTATCTATCTATCTATCTATCTATCTATCTATCGTTCTTTCATTCTTTCTATCACTTCTGTCGTTCTATCATTCTATCTTTGTCTATCTATCTCTCATCTATCTATCGTCCTATCGTTCTATCGTTCTTTCATTCTTTCTATCACTTCTGTCGTTCTATCATTCTATCTTTGTCTATCTATCTATCATCTATTTATCGTTCTATTGTTCTTTCATTTTCTATCACTTCTGTCGTTTTATCATTCCATCTCTCATTCTATCTGTTTACCTATCTATCTATCTATCTATCTATCTATCTATCTACTATCATCTATCTATCTATCGTTTGTTCATTTGTTCTCTGTCTGTCGTTCTATCTATCATCTATCTGACGTCCTATCTATCCTTCTCTCTCTGTCATTCGTTTGTTTGTTCTGTCTGTCTCTGTCTATCTATTGTTTGTTTGTTCGTTCATTCATTCGTTCTAGCATTCTCTGTCTGTCATTCTCTCTATTGTTTTATCTATCTGTCATTGTATCGTTGTATTTTTTATCTTTTATATTTTTATCTTTCTGTCTGTCATTTTATCTATCGTTTGTTTGTTCTATTGTTGTCTGTCATTCTGTCTATCAATTGTTCTATCTGTTGTTCTATCGTTCTGTCATTTTATCTATCTATCGTCTTATCATTCTGTCCTCCTCTCTCAGTTGTTCATTTGTTCGTTCTGTCTATCTATCGTTTGTTTATTCTATTGTTCATTCTATCTATCATTCTGTTTATCATTCACTTGTTCTATCTATCTGTCTATCTCTCTGTCTGTCTGTCTGTCTGTCTATCTATCTATCTATCTATCTATCTATCTATCTTTCTGTCTGTCTGTCTGTCTTTCCAAAAAGCTCAGTGACAAAAGCTAAACTAAGCAGCTTAGCTTGTTGATTGGTAAATCAAGTTATGCAGATCCTCCTCTAATAATGAATCATAAGGTTTATGTTCTTCTTAGAGAACATCCTCAGTTTCACAGATCTTTTCAATTTCACTGAAGGTCAGAAATCAGCTCTGAATAAGTCTTCATTCTAAAGTTTGTAGGAATGACATGACTGGATCAAATTTATTGGGACTTATTGAGACTTTTTATATAATTTGGAGCTTATCAGGGTCTGAGAAATTCACAGTTGACAGATTTATTTTGAGTTCAAATATTTGAATCCTTGATTTGTGTCAAACTAGTTGGGATCCTGTCAAAGATAAGATCCCATCCAGTTAAAACCAAGACATATGCAGATGTGACGAGAGAAGAAAAGAGCAGAGGTGAAGACAGTGATGGGAAGGAGCGATGCTGACGTACGATAAAACTCCTGCAGGTTGAAGTGTAATGGGAGGCCAATGAAGCCTTGATAGCTTCAATTTTATGGTTAAGAGGAATGTGAAAATTTATCCCAGTGGCCGACAGATCGGAGCAAACAGCTGTCTCCCCATATCTGATTCCAATCGTCCATGAAAAAAAAAAAGAGGGGAAAAAAATACTGACTTTCTGAGACCACCGTTGCGCTCAAAGGTAGATAACGTTTGGGAAAAATAATAGCTTTCACGGCAGTGAATTTCACACATTAGCTCCGCGATGGAGGATTATCATCAGGAGCAAGTCAAAGAATTTGCACCTCTTGTCACAGAAGAACCTGCTTTTTGTTTTCTTTTGTCTTTGTTTTTCCCTATGGTTTTAATCTGTCAGACAATAAGATAAAGTACAAAACTTCAATGTTCCATCAGGGCACCCTGCAATGCGTCTCTGATGAGCAGACAGCGACAAATGTTACCCATCCTGACTAAAGCAGAGACTCTGGAGACATGAGCCTGTCTGGAGCATCTCACCATCTCCCTTGGCATCTTCTAATAAAGTCAGCCACGCAGGGGGCATCAATCTGAGCGTGCCTGGCAAAGGTACAAAGTTTGGCTGGTTAGCATAACACTGTTAGTGCCATGCTGTAACTACATGGTTTGCAAGTAAAAGTAGCTTGCCACAAGTTATTTTATTTTATTTTGTTTTAGATTTTGTTAGTTTCCACTCCATCATTGTAAATTTAAGTTTAGTTTAACTTTTTTATTGCATTTTCTTGTTTGTTTTGGTTTTTATTTTGGCTTTTAATTTAGTATTTTAAGGCTACCAAAGTTAATGCTCTGGTATCTTAAAAAAATGTTTTATAACATTACATTTCTCTGCACAGTCTAATATCATCGCTATCTTGTGTTATTTTAACATTTTAATGCAGGTGTGTTGTCAAAATTAATATAATACTAATAATATAATTGTATAAAATAAAAATGTAATTTAAAATAGAAAATGTAAAATTCCTAGAAATTAGTGCTGTCAAATTGATTAATCATGATTAATCGCATTAAAAATAAAACTCTGTTACATAATATGTGTGTAATATATGTGTAAATACACAATACACATGTTATGTAAACAAAAAGTTTTATTTTGGATTCGATTAATTGCAATTAATCGATATGAAAGCACTATTAGAAATATAATTTACAAAAACTTTTTTGTGGCCAAGTACATTTTTCTTTTATTGTTATTTTTTTATTTTTTATTTTATTTTATCTTAATCATGATTAATCGCATCCAATAATTGTATAAAATAAATATAAATAAAATAAAAATATATGTAAAATAAAAATACATATCTATATCTATCTATCTATCTATCTATCTATCTATACATATAATTGAATAAAATTAAAATATTATTTAAAATGTAAAATTCCTAGAAATTAGTGCTTTCAGAAAAAAAGCATCCAAAAATAAAACTCCTATTATGCAAACACAATGATTTATTTGGGATTTGATTAATTGCAAATAATCAATATGAACGCACTACTAGAAACATTTTTTGGTGGCCAATTTAATTGTTCCTAGTCTTTTATTATTATTTTATTAATATATATGAATATGTATATGTAAAATAAAAATATAATTTTAAATATATGTAAAATTCTTGTTCTTTTTATGTGAATTATTTTTTATGTAATATTACTTTTATTTTAGTTAAAGAAAATGTTTTCATTTAGTTTTCATTATAGTTTTTGTTGACAATAATAATATTGACTCCACTGCTTATTGAATATTAGCCATTGATTTAAAAAGTTCTACAGTCCCATTAGCAAAGATGGCAGTTTCCAAATCATGTGTTTCCGGGAGGTCCTCCGCTAGGCTAGCAAACTGCCATTAAGATGAATAGGAATGCTAACGGACAGCTAGCTCCAGGTATTCTAGTCCTGCTTGGAGTGCAAGAGCGTGAACAACTGGATTTGGTGCTCAATCACGGAGGGCCGAGGTGCGGAATGAAAGTCCCGTCAACAGAGTGCAGAGATAATTGTGTACATGAGAGTGAACAGCCTGTGTCTGGTCACGGAGTGAGACGCGAGCGACGTTTAAGTGTCCCTCTGCATCCGCGTTTTACTGTCTCTGTCTGCCTCCATGTCTCCCCTGGCATCCACTGTCTAATTAAACGTGTCCTCCGGCAAGAAGCTGTCCACTTAACACCTTCAATTAGGAAGCACAGCTCCATCTGTACACACTGATGTGAGAGAGGATGTGGATTTTTCAGATGTGGCATTGTCACAGAAAGGGGAACTATTTTTAGTTTGTGTATCCGTGGTTGGGTTAGTGGGAACGGAAAAGCAAGATGGGCCGATAAAAATAAAAGAGATGATGCAAAAGTAGGTGAACCCATGTGCAAGTGAGAGGTAGAACAAAGTGTGTGTGTTTGTGTGCATCTCCGCAGGACACAGAGTCTTGGTAATGCACTGCAGGTCCCACCGAAAGTCTTGTGAATAATTGACAGGTCATTATTTATTATCAGAGGACCGGCGCTGTGTTGCTGTACACGGCCCTGCTTCGTTAAGTCAAAGTAAATGAGCGAATTCATGCACCAATTACTCTCTGGTGAATTTCCTCTCTCGAGTCGCTCTACAGGAGGAACCGATCGTCGCAGCTGCTGCCGTAACTTTCAGCACAATTATTTACTATTATCGGCATTTGGGGAATCCGTATTACCTGCTTGTGAAAGAATTTATGAGGAAGCGTCTTGGGCCCTTTCTAGTTTGAACTAAAATTTTGAGTACAGGGTTACAAGCAGTATTTCAATTTTGCTGAAAACTACAACCTGTTGAAAAATAAAAGGGAGAACTTGGAAGGCTCAATGAGTTTTTTCAGATTTGAATTGAAAATGCTTTTAAATTAAAATTCCTGAATTTGAATTGAATTTGAATTAAAATAGCAAGCACAATGCAGAACTACAAAGTTGAATTTGAATGTACTAGGTAGAATTAAATAGCATATCTCTCTTAAAGGGATAGTTCACCCACAAATGAAAATTCTGTCATTAATGACTCTCCCTAATATTGTTCCAAACCCAAAATACCTTCGTTCATCTTCTGAACATAAATTAAGATATTTTTATTGAAATCCTAGAGCCTGCATAGACAGCAACACAATTGACATGTTTAAGGCCCAGAAAGGTAGTAAGGACATCATTAAAATAGTCATCATTGGTTCAATCGTGGTAGTTACATTGCTGTAGCTCTCAGATTTCATTAAAATATCCTATTTTGTGTTTTGAAGATGAACAAAGGTCTTACGGGTTTGGAACGACATGTAGGTGAGTAATTCATAACTTTAATTAATTTTAATTTCTGGGTGAACTAACGCTGTAAGTTAAATGTACTTCATTTTAAGGACCATTTTATTACCTTGAATTTCTTTGAACTAGCATCCTGTAAATTCCTCTTCCTGTCATTCTATTTCAGATTGCAACTTGGCCAATTCATTTCATAAATTGAACGCGAGCCAGTTGTTTTGACCTCCAAATCAAAAAAGTATTGGAGACACATGTAGAAGCAGCATCATGGAAGGGCAATTTTACTTGGTTTACTAAGTATCAAAAATGCAGAAAGTGTTTGAGCTCAAAACATAAAGTTCTAGCAATGGCTCAGATACATCACAGACAGGAAAAAAGGTCCAGCTGAATGTGGGTGTACTAAACTTTACCGTCTCAGCATGCTTTTGTAAATGTAAATTAGATCTGCAAATAAGAACTGTCTCGGCATTCTCAGGTTTGACCTTCTCCTTCTCCTTTTGTTTCTAACTTGTTTCTTACTGCTTTTTAAAAAAAGACATCATTAGTGAGCTAAAGTCATGTGTGAAAATCACAAGCCTAGTTGCAAGCTAAATCTGTCATACACTGCCTAGCTAGAGAGAGAGAAACTTCTTAAACCAGCTTAAGTTGGCTATTTAGTTTTCCAGCCTGGTCAATCTAGCTAGGCTGGTCTAGTAAACTGGTTTAAAATGCTAACACCAGGAAATCATGTTAGGTTGGTTTAAACTAGAGATGCACGATATTGGATTTTTGCCGATATCCGATATGCCGATATTTTTTCATCTCATTTTGGCCGATACCGATACCGATACCGATATATATCATTTTATTTGGAAAGTTAGTTTTTAACAATAACTTATTTGTTAGGATTAAATAAATAGTAATGAGTGGTTTACATTCAATCCCTTCTTTTTCATCAGTAGACTAGCATTATTTATGATCTGAATTTTGTGAATTAAGTTCACTTTTGCTATGTTATAAGCCGAATTTCGGATGCTTTTACTTTCGAATTCGCAATCTGAATACAACATTTCAAAACGAAAACAGAAAAGTAGAACTAAACTGGGTGACTGTGAGGGTGCTTTGCGGGACATGAACAGGACATAATTCATTGCTACAATTTCTTAATTCGTTCCTATGATTTATTAATTTATTAATTTGTAAAATGAGGGAACGAATTAATATGTAGCATTAACGAATTGTTAATTTATTCCCACGA
Source organism: Labeo catla (assembly GCA_012976165.1). NCBI lineage: Eukaryota > Metazoa > Chordata > Actinopteri > Cypriniformes > Cyprinidae > Labeo > Labeo catla. The sequence continues at coordinate 1,635,850 of VONZ01000008.1, read as the reverse complement.
AATATTTTATTTCCCACCCGCAATTTATCACAGTAAGAGATACGAAAACATGGATTAAAAGTGAATGACAAGAAAATAAACCTAAGAAATTAAAGGGTGAGACGGTGAGGATTTGGGAAAATAAAAATATTAAGTTATGTGGCAATTCGTGACCAACTGGCAAAACAGTACACTTTTTCTGCACAAGAATACCAACATGTTTACCTTCTCTGGTTTAACAAGCGGTCTTTTACCCTACTCGAAAACCAAATCCTCCGTCCGTCATCGTTTCCAGAATAGTCGCGTCCTTATTGCCGTCACCACCTGGCTCGTGCTGACACTACAAATACAAACCAGGCTCTACACCCGAAGCGCTCACAACGAAAACTACTCTTCGCGTGATCAGTGAAATCCTGAATATGCCACGGCTTTGTAACTCTGTAACCCGCGCTGTATGGAGCAGTGCGACCACGTCAAATTTTAACTTGCACATTTAAAAAAAACAAAAAAAAAATGTGACAGTTTTGCTCAGTCTAGAGCCCTGCAATACAAAGGCATTCAACATGGAAAGAAAGTAATAGAAATGTAGTCACTAAGTCATGTTTAATTATAATTTCTAATTATTTTATACCGTGCACTGCGCTCTGACAGGGCTGCGGAACACGAACATAATTATTTCCTACAACTTGTTAATTCGTTCCTACGTTTTATTAATTTATTAATTTGTAAAATAAGGGAACGAATTAGAAAGTCGTAGTAACGAATTCTTAATTTATTGCCACGAAATCTTTTATTTCCCACACGCAGTTTACCCGCATAAATGATACGACAACATGGATTAAAAGTAAATGACAAGAAAACAAACCTGCGAAATTAAAGGGTGAGACGGTGATGATTTGTGAAAAGAAACTATAAATATTATTAAGTTTGTGGCAATTCGTGACCAACCGGGAAAACAGGACACACAGCCGCTTATGGCTTTAAATGTATTGGCTCGAACGGCATGAATCCAAAAGTATGGTCGCTACTAACATTTGCCTGCTAACCAATTATTTAACTTATAAAGAATGCTTTGTACCTCACTTGTGTCATATTCACGAAAAATGTTTCATATGAGCAACAGTGTGTTTTGCCGTTGCGCCGCCGAAGAAAGAGAATTCACTGACCGCGCGCCGTAATTACTTTTTATTTTAAATGCAGATCATGTCATGTGCAAACACAGCCATTGGGTTTCAAAATACAACAAAGAGCACCATAAAACCATTTAAAATGTGCATTTAGCGATCTAGTGACTGGATATGAAACAGGCAACAGTAAATTATCCCAAATGGAACAACGGAGCGTTTTCTCCTACAGCCACTGCTGCCACTGCACGTGCTATTGCTTATGCATCATTCTGTATGTGTATTCTCAGTTTAAATGCAGCGATCCAAAACAGTGAATCTTCTCCTCATTCAGTCAAAACTTTGCTTCAAGAATGAGCCACACTGCTGACATGATCTAATCCCTAGCACACCCTTAGCACATGTGAGTTAACATATTCATCTTATCGGCAAAACCTATCGGCATAATTTTTCATATCGGGCCGATGCCGATATTTACATTTGAAGTCATTATCGGCCGATTCCGATATCAGTCCGATAATATCGTGCATCCCTAGTTTAAACCTTTGGTTAAAGATTTTTATTTGGCAGGATGCATACCTCATGCAAATTGTCTAGTAACTGTTGGCTATTCTTTGAAAGGTCATTATCAAACAACTCTGATGCTAAAACATCTCAAACCAGTCTAAGCTGGTTTGCTGGTCTCCCAGTTTGGTTTGGCTAGTCTTTTGGCTACTTTTAGAGAGTTGTTGCACACTTTTTAGCCAGTCAGGCTGGAAGAGCAACTGGCTGAACATGTTAAAGGGAACCCAGAGTATTAAAAGAAAAGTTCACTTCCAGAACAAAAATTTACAGATACTCACCCCCTTGTCAGCCAAGATGTTCATGTCTTTCTTTCTTCAGTCATAAAGAAATGATGTTTTTTGAGGAAAACATTTCAGAATTTCTCTCCATGTAGTGGACTTCTATAGTGCCCCCAAGTTTGAACTTGCAAAATGCAGTTTAAATGCAGCTTCAAAGGGCTCTTCGAAACGATTGGTTATTTTCTAAAAAAAAATTGACAATTTATGTACTTTTTAACCTCAAACACTCGTTTTGTTTAGCTCTGCCTGACCTCTGTATATTCCATTTCAATACAGTTGGGGTACGTCGAAAAACCCCCATCACATTTTCTCCTCTAACTTCAAAACTGTCCTATATCATGGCAGAAGTACCGACCCTGTGTTTACAAAGTGAATGTACGAAGAAAATCAAACGCCCTTTATAAAAAAAGGTAAAACAGCAATGTAGGACGATTTTGAAGTTGGAGGAGAAAATGAGATAGGAGTTTTTCAAACTACCCTAAATGTTATGAACCGGAGTTCACGCAGAGCTAGACGAGTGTTTGAGGTTAAAAAGTATTTAAATTGTACATTTTTTCTAGTTTTCCTCAGCTGGGAGCCCATTTAAAGTTGTATTTAAACTGCATTTTGGAAGTTCAAACTCGAGCACCATAGAAGTCCATTATATGGAGAGAAATCTTGAAATGTTTTCCTCAAAAAAAAACGACTAAAGAAAGAAACACATGAACATTTTTGATGAAATTATCTGTAAATTTTTGATCTCAAAGTGAACTACTCCTTTAAGTATGGCTTAATATAACATAAATGATCTCTCTTACAGAAATATATAGTAGAAAACCCATGAAAGATTTATGTTATTTAAAAAATCCACTTTTATACTTATTTTGGACCATGGGGGGCGCCATTATTTCGATGACGTGAAATGGCTGCACTCAGTGAGGTACTAGTGTTGCTATTTTTACCACAACACAACTTGGAATACACAAATTGGAAAAGGAAATACTAATACGATGCCACATTGTGTTGCTTTTGGTTGTAATTTTCAGTTGAAGGCCAACAAGAGAAGCTATGTAAGTCTTCACTGCTTTTCCTAGTGTTTAGAAGCGGGGAAAAAATAAGAAGGTCACTGTGGGCGAACAAAATTTCCTAAAGACCAGCGTCTTTGTTCTTTCCACTTTAGCCCTGATGCCTTTGAGGCTTTTAGTAGACCACAGCTACTGAAAGAGCTTACAAATGGCAGAGACAAGAAACGCTAGATGCCATCCTGACAGGATATAAACTTGTCAACACTTGTCATGACACCGCAGCCACCAAAGGAGTTTCTTAGCGTCGATTTCACTCGATATCCTGGGATGTTTAGACTCCATGTGGGGAAAAATCAATGGTACGGCATTTGGTTTAAGCCTACGCTTATATCCGTTACCACCTGTAAGCTTTTTCAATAGCTGTGGTCATCGTATCAGTATTTTATTTTCCGAGTTGTGTTGCGGTTAAAATAGCAACAGGTAGCGCCATTAGCTCACTGATGGTGCCCCCCATAACCCAAAATATGTATAAAATGTGTGTATTTATGTTATATTAAGCCATATAAGTCTTAATACCCAGGGTTCTCTTTAAACAAGCTACAGCAAGTCTAAGTTTAAGCAGGCCTTTTGTAAGCAGAGAGGGTCAAAGTTGGTAATTGGTTGACTTTTGAGCATCGTGTTACAATGCATAACCGCCATATAACTATGTAGCAGCCGCTTCACTCCATAGAGTTTAATACATTGGGCAACTCTGACACGAGTCAAGCGAAATGGCTTTTATTGGAAAAGGCATCAACTGCTTTCTTATTGTAAAATGTGCAAGAGCATTATCTGGACTGGCTTGAAAAATGCAGCACTTTAGCTTAATTTGAGTGAAGGGAGCTTTATGTTATTTAAAGTATACCTGACACCTTTTGAGATTTCGGTCTTTCCCCAGTTGAGTATAAAGGAGCTGCCCCGGGGCAGCACCAAGATGGCTTTCAAATGGATTGACTTGCTTAAAATGGAGTAGAACAGCACCTGATAGCTTATTAGCATTCACTCAATCAACTTTTTGTCTTGTCTGCAGGTCCTCCGACTGCCTGTGACTGATGGAGAGATGGAAACTTCTGGCAGGCGCTGTTATATCTTGGCAACGGCGGACCTGAGGTTGCAGCGTCAGACCCAGCGCCCTCTGCACACACTTTTGTCTGTCTAATTAACACCTGTGTGTGTCTGGCTCCCAGAAGCCCAGACACCTGTCCCCCAGTTCCTAGAGCCGCTGTCAGCCCCATAAGTGTGTATATACAGAAGTGTCTGTGTGGGTGGGTGGTAGATGGTCATCACACTTGAATCCATACAATTCTTGTTAAGTTTTGTAAGTCTGAGAAGAAAGTTAGCCATAAGTGTACCAGGGAGCGGAGGTGGGAGCTGGACCGCATGAAAGCTCTTTGTTTTTTTTGTCGTTAGCTTTATGGTGTTGTTTACTGTGTCTGAGCAGGAGTGATAAACAGAAAAACTGAGCGCAGGAGGTGAGGAAAAACAGGAGAAGCACACATCACACTTCTGCCGTTTCCTCCATTGGAGAAAGAAAGGCTTGGGGGGGCTTGGTGGGATTCAGAGCACTGAAACACTACAGCGTTTTTCTTTTTTATTCATGACTTGTATTATTGGCCATTCTTGACCTTCTTTTTTTGCTCGCTGCCAACCAATCTGTTTTTTCAAAAGACCTTCATAGACTTGGCAAGATATGTTACACCCTGCTGTGTGAAGAAGATTTCCGTTTTGGATCTTTTCAGATTTTTGATGTGTTGAAGCTCATTTCTATAGGTTGTTAACCCAAGGAGGTCTATAATACCTGGAAACCATTAGCATTCCCATTTATCTCAAAGGTAGGACCCCCTGGAAGTATGTGAGTGTTTGAAATCTGCCATCTATCCTCATGGGTAGCTTTCTTTTTCTTTTTCTTTTCTTTTCTTTTCTTTTCTTTTTTCTTTTCTTTTTCTTTCTTCTTCAGAAAAAAAGCCTGAAAACGTATTACATTTAAATTCCATTTAAAATGTGTATAAAAATCATTAAAACAAGATAAAACTGCCAGTGCAGTAAAACAAAATATTGTTTTAAGTCTATACATTCTGTGCAATCAAATATACTTTCAAGTCTGTTTTGTCCATAATCACTACTAGTGTTGCTTCTCTCGTTTCTTTTTAGATTTTTTTTTGGTGGTAAGCAAAAAATAGACTGCATGTGTCATTTTTGTTATTATTTTATTTTTATTTTATTATATTTTTTTTTTTTCTTTTTTTACTGGAAAGTAAAAATAGACTGCTTGAAACATTTATTATTTTACATTATTATTATTATTATTTTGCTGTGCTTTTTTCTTGTTTTACTCTAAAGCAAAAATAGGCAGCTTGAAACATTTATATTTTATTTTATTTTATTTTTCTTTGCATTTTTGTATTTTGAATTGGAAGTAAAATAGACTGCTTAAAAAATGTATTATTTTATTTTATTTTGTATATTATTATTATTTTATTTTATTTTATTTTATTTTTTTTGCTGTGCTTTTTTCTTTTTCACTGGAAAGCAAAAATAGACTGCTTAAAACATTTATTATTTTTATATTATTTTATTATTATTTTGCTGTGCTTTTTTTCTTTTTTACTGGAAAGCAAAAATAGAAAGCTTGAAACATTATTTTATTTTATTTCTTTGCTTTGCATGTATTTTTCCACTTTTTACTGGAATGCAAAAATAGACTGCTTGAAACATTATTTTATTTTATTTTTTTGCTGTGCATTTTTGTATTTTTAACTGGAAAGTAAAAATAGACTGCTATTATTTTATTTTATTTTATTTTGTATATTATTATTATTATTTATTTATTTTTATATTTATTTTTTGTGTGCTTTTTCCTTTTTCACTGGAAAGCAAAAATAGACTGCTTGAAACATTTATTTTATTATTTTTAATTTAATTTTATACTTTAATTTATTTATTTTACTTATTTTTTTGCTGTGCCTTTTTACTGGAAAGCAAAAATAGACGGCTTAAAACATTTTATTAATTTAAGATATTAATATGTATTGTTTTTATTTTATGCAGTGCATTTTTTTTTTTTTTTTTTAATAAAATTGCAGGGTCAGTCCTTGACATTGACTATGGTAGAATGATTTGAAAGAATCTTAATCTTTTTCCATTTCTTTTCTTTAATCTCCTTTTTGATTTCTCATCCTAATTTATTCTGCATTAAGATTTAATTTAATTCAATTATAATTTTTCAGAGCCATGCAAATGCCAATCTTTCTGAGGTCGCATCGCAATGCTGACTGGATGGATATTCAGAAACTGGTAAAACCTGTACTATAATGAAAAATAAATGCTTTTGAGTGGAGAAAATGTTTTTTCCTCTTTGCAGATGGTGTAGTTATGGCATCTACCAGCAGGATGTAATGGGGTCATGTAAACCAGCCACGACTTGACCCCTTAATTTAACCCCCTTCATAACCTCCAATTCCCCTGCTCTACCATACTTTTAACTCACCTGCTTACCCACAATCCATTTCACTCAAGTCGGTTGTACCCTGCAGACACAAGCTTTCATTTCCAGCCTCTGTTCTGAACCGGCCTTCCCATCTTCTCACAAATTGAGTTATTGAGTTCACACTTCCTCCTGCGCTCCAGCCTTCAGTCCGCCATCCTGCTGGGAGTCACCGTGGCTGCTCAAATCCAGTTCTCGTCTCTGCTCCCGTGGACAGCAAGAGATTATGAGCGGCAGTGTATCAGCTGAGCGTCGCTGCTTTCGCCTGCGCCCGTGCCACAGCACAGAATGAATAATTTAAAGTGCCAGCTCGGGCATGCGACGCCGCCTTTTCTGGACTATTAGCTACACAAGCAGCATTAGGCTCATCGCTGAAACGTGGTGCCGTCTCTCTCTCCTCTCGCTCGACACAAGTTACATCCCATACAGACAAGGCCAAGCACAAACTTTCAAGGAGGAGGAGTTAGGCTGGATAGCAGATGATGATTTGTGAAAAATTAAATTTTTGCAAGGTAAAAGAGGGAGTTTATGTCTTGGTAACTGGCTAAAATAAAATAAATTTTTATATATATATAGCATGTTTTCTGTGTTTTCATTGGCGGCACAGAATGTAAACAATGCCACCAAACCGAGCGAAATTTGCATATTATGCTGATTATTACTGCTGAAAGTGGTCAATTATTGTAATGTTTTGGGCTGTACTAATCGGTCGGACCAGGACAAACATTTGGAGTACTATAGACTGCCCAAAAGTTACAACAAATCAAATAGAAGAGTGCAAAAAATGAGGGAAAAAAGCGTTTGCGTTTGGCCAAATTGAACTAGGATTTCAAGGCTAATATCTGAATTAACTGCTTGTATGCATCTTTACCACCTATTTACTTCAGTTTGGCAAAATATTGCGCCCTTTCCTGCTTACTAAGTCTTTCTCTATATGATTTAGCAGCTTCTACGTGATTTTTCTGTGGTTTAGACAACATAAATTTGCAGAACAATGTATTCAGTAGTACATTAACTGTGCAGTCCATTCTGTTGTTTACATCTGAGTATTGCCAGTATGGCTGCGCATCTGGGTAACTGACCAAATTGTGATGTAAGTGCGAACCCTCTATTTCAGGTAATGACTATATGATTATTTTTGTAGTTTTAGCTGTAATTGTTGTTTTGGTTAAAGATAATAACACTGGTGCAAAGCTTAAATTAACATTTAAGAGATTAAGAGGATTGTTTCCCCCAAAGAAAAGCAAAATCATTTACTCACCTTAATTTGGTTTCAAACATGACTTCTTTTTAGGGCTGTCACGATTCTTCGATTCAGTTCGAGTTCTCGATTTAAAAAAAAAAAAAACTCCACTGCAATTTGCCCGTGTCCAGTAACCGACAAAATACCGGAAGTAGCGCATTTCACGGACGAGAATCCATGAAAGGCTGCATGATATATTAGTCCCATGTAAAAATCATAATACTATTGTGAATTCACAAACGCTACAATTCGGTTAAATAAATATATGCGCTTTTAATATTTACATTCGTGTAGGTGACGTACGTGCGTCACAGAACGGCTCCGTTCACAGTACGTGCTTCTCCACACAAAGAGTTATCATTTCCATGTGTGGAGCGTTTCAAACTCCATCTCTGCATATTGTTGTGAGTTTGGGTTTATTATAACGTTCATCTGGGAGCTCAACGTGCGCCATTAAATCATATTTGTACGGTAAATCATTTATAAACCTACGAAAACACAGAAGAATTCATCAATATGCTAACTTTGCATCGCGATTTCAAAATAAAAGCTCAAATCCTCTGAGTTATTAAAGAAATTACAGTGGCTGTAGCATTTCTGTGGTAAACAACGACCAAATATTAAAGATTAAGTGGACATTGGAATTAAATTTTGTTTAGTTAATATTGAACAATGATTAGATCTGGCAGTAAAGTGTAAAAACAACCGTCAGGTCGTTGGCGCCCTCTGCAGTCATTTGTTGTAGTTATATTGTTTATAATAGGATACATTATGTATTTTAACAGTTTTGTTCAATAATAAAACCATATGATTACTTGCTTTTCATACTCCAAATCATCAGTGGACTTTAAAAACTTTGACTTTTTCCTCATGTGTTTCTTATGAAAGCCAGTCATATTGCTTTGGTTGATATGAGGGTGAGTAAATGAAGACAATTTTCATTTCTGGGTGAACTAGGCCTTTAAAAAAATGGATTGTCAGGGCTCATTGAATAATACGCAGGTTTTTGTACTGAAATACTGCAGACAAAAGCGGTGCAATTATTTAGCGAGTTTGTCCCAGAAAGAAAAAGAGTCAGTAGGAACGAGTGTGAAAACCGGTGATGGAGTGGGTGTGAAGATGACGTGATGGCAAAGTAGAGATGCTCGCTTTAATGAAAGACTGTGTTCAGGCTGAAGAGTGTAAGGCTGTCCGTGTGCTGACATTCGACATCCCCCTCTGTGACACCACCCTGTCAGAAAGAACAGACTGAAGAAGGAGAGAGCAGGAGCACACGCCATGTTCACCCAGAAACAGGAAAAGAGAGCCAAAGGCAGATCTGGAGAACAGGCAGTCTTACATTTAAAGGAATAGTTCAGCCCAAAATGAAGTTCTGTCATCATTTACTCACCTTCTTGTCTTTCTGAACCTGTATCACATTCTTTCTACCGAAGAATACGAAATGAGAGATTTGGCAGAATGTTTGAGCTGCTTTCTTTCATATATCCCATTCAAAAGTATGCAGGCAGTAAGATTTGTTTATTTATTTAAGTATTTTTGGGTGGGAACACACCTAGTTACTACAGCCTACTGTTTGCTAGCTAGCTATGCCTTTGTCAAGTAAATACATATTACCTGGTAGCAATAATTTACAAAATAGCTCGGCCGCCTTATTTAAATGTATTTGTATTTTACAGCTGGCAGCTTTCCTGTGAGTGGGTGTGGTTTCACCACAGACAGCTGACACTATTACAGAAGGTTCAAATGCGCACTGATGCTCCAGAAGGAAAAACGATGCATTAAAAGCCAGGGGTGTAAACTTTTGATCAGAATGAAAATGAGTACATTTTTCTTATTTTGCCTAAATGTCTTTTTTTTTTTTTATTTAGTACTGCCCTTCAGAAGCTACAGAAAATACCTACATGTTTTCCAGAATAAGTTAAAGTTACACCGATCTTCAAATTTCAGAAGTTTTCACACCCCAGCTCTTCTGCATCATGTTTCCTTCTGAAGTAGCAGTGAGCGTTTGAACCTTCTGTAATAGTTGTATATAAGTTCCTCAATTGTCTTCAGTGTGAAAAGATGGATCTCAAAGTCATGCAGTCATTGTTGGAAAGGGACAAACAAGGGACTCATGAACAACAATCACTAAACAGATCCACAGCTGTGGATCATTCAGGTAACAACACAGTATTATAAATTAAGTGTATGTAAACTTTTGAATGGGGTTATTTTTATAAATTAATCTATTATTTTCTCCTATTATTTTCTCTTGTGGACTATATGTAAATGTCTTTTATGTTAAATATCTTATTCAGGTCAGTACTAAATTAAAAAAATACCATTTATTTTGTATGATCTTTGATTTTGGTAAAATAATTTACATTTTGCAGGTTCTGCAAGGTGTTTGTAAACTTTTGACCTCAACTGCAGCATCCTGTCAAATTCGGGCCAACATGAGGGTGAGTATATGATGACAATTTTCTTTTTCAGGTGAGCTCTTCTTTTAAATTCAAGACTTGTTGAAAAGTCTAGGTCCTTGAAAAGGGTGTGGAGTCTTTTAGTGAACCCTGGATAACAGTCCGTTCATTTCCTCCGTCAAGCCTGATGTTTTTGACAGATTTCACTGACACGATTGTTTTTTTCCCCCTCTGCAGGTTTGGCACTGACTGAAAGCTGGCAGACCGCTGGCAGACACTCGGAACAAACCCGTTGTTTGTCAGAGGTGTCACACGACGAGAGCCCCGCATCCCTGTCCTCTCGCACTCCTCATTTCCTCTTCAAGCAAAGCTTGTTTAGAGTGGGCGTCGGCCGTGTGTGTGCGTGTGTGATAGGGAGCCTGAGGGATGCGAGTCGGCACGGCTCTCAGAGTAATTGAAAATGTGACCTGGAAAATGTTTGCCCAGCAGAGCATGAAAGTTACCTCCGGAGCGCCGGCTGAAGCTCACCTGCGGTGCGGACTGGGAGGGCCTGGGAATGCTGGGATATCGGGCTGAGAGCCACTTTATCCCTGCAGAGCCATGCACACCGACGTCTCATGCATTATTCACAGCCTCTAAATAAGCACAGATCAGACCACTAAAACCCAACCTGCTGGCCCTTTCCTGAGGAGTACCTCTCTCACCGCTGACCTCTGCAAGGGCATGGCAGATCTGTAAGTGAGTGAGTGTGTGTCTGTGTATGTGTGAAAGAGAAAAAGACAGGAGAGTTTGGATTGACAGTAAAATAAATATAGTGCATGTACTTTATAACACAATGTTTAAAAAAATTTCTGCTGTCTTTTTAGTAAAATGTAACTATCAAATCTTCTATCTAGTTTTAAAATGATGATTTGACTGTCAGGATAAATTGATAACAAACCCCAAATTATTATAAAAGCATTGAACATGAGCATGTAAATAGACCATTAAGCTCTTGCAAAAATACCAGCTTAAAAGGGATTGTTCATCCAAAAATGAAAACCTTTGTTAATCTTCAGAACACAAATTACGATATTTTTGATGAAATCCATGGGGTTTTTGACGTAACTACAATGTTCAAGGCCCAGAAAGATAGTAAACAGTAATTTTATAACGAGAATCCTTTCTGTGCACAAAAAAAAAACAAAAATAACTTTATTCAACTATTTCTTCTATTCCCTGTCAGTCTTTGACATGTGTTCACTACAGTACCGCGATGCTTGTGTGTGCAGCCCATCTGGGTAAGCTCATAAAACCAGTTTAGCCTTTTTTTTTTTAAAACAGAGGTAGCACTGACCAGAGCCACTAACCTGTTTTCAGCTGGTCTAGTTGGTCTTACAACATGGCCAAAACTATCATTTATTTGGTTTAGTTGCACAGCCATCTAGTCTTTCAGTGTGGTCAAGCTGAAAAGTGCCAAAACCACTCTAAAACCAGCCATTTGACCAGTCTGGGAGACCAACTGAGACCATCAAATCAGGTTTAAGGAAGTTCTTTCAGCAAGAACAGACATAATTGATACCTTAAACCGTGTGGCTGGTTGAGGAGAGGTGTGCTATTGCAAATTAGCAATCAGATTTTTCTCACTATGGATAAAATTGGTGACAAAATCCCTTAGATTTGAACTAAAGAGACTTGAGTGACATCTTGAGAATAGAATAGGTTATCGTAGAGCCAGTTGACCAGCCTGGGAAACCAAGACTGTCAAATAATCTTAGACTGGTTTCAGAAAGTTTTTCAGCAAGAACTGACTTAAATGACACCTTAAAGAGATAGTTCAACCAAAAATGAAAATTGTGTCATTAATTACTCACCCTTATGTTGTTCCAAACCCATAAGACCTTCGTTCATCTTCGGAACACAAATTAAGATATTTTTGATGAAATCCGAGAGCTTTCTGACCCTGCATAGACAGCAACGCAACTGACATGTTCAAGGCACAGAAATATAGTAAGGACATCATTAAAATAGTCCATGTGACATCAGTGGTTCAACCTTAATTTTATAAAGCTACGAAATACTTTGTGCGCAAAGACAAAAAAATATATAATTTTTGGGTGAACTAACCCTTTAAAACATGTGGCTAGTTGAGGAGAGGTATGCTATTGCTAATTAGCGATCAGATTTGTCTTACCATGGATAAAATTGATGACAAAATCCCTTAGATTTGAATTAAAGAGGGACTTAAATGACATCTTGAGAAGAGAATAGAATATCATAGAGCCAGTTCACCAGCCTGGGAGACCAAGTAATACCATAAAATCATCTTAGACTGGTTTCAGGAAGTTTTTCAGCAAGAACTGACATAAATGACACCTTAAAGAGATAGTTCAACCAAAAATGAAAACTCTGTCATTAATTACTCACCCTTGTTCATCTTCAGAACAGAAATCAAGATATTTTTGATGAAATCCAAGAACTTTATGACCTTGCATAGACAGCAACGCAACTGACACGTTCAAGGCCTATACATTTAGTAAGGACATCATTAAAATAGTCCATGTAACATTAGTGGTTCAGCCTTAATGTTATGTAGCTACAAAAATACAAAAAAGACAAAAAAAAAAAAACTTTATTAAACGCTTTCTGAGCCTTGAGTGTGGTTGTTGTGTTGCTGTCTATGCAGGGTTAGAAAACTGGGATTTCATTAAAAATATCTTAATTTGTTGAAGGTTTTATGGGTTTGGAACAACATAAGGGTGAGTAATTTTCATTTTTGGATGAACTAACCCTTTAAAACACGTGGCTTGTTGAGGAGAGGCATGCTATTGCTGATTAGTGATCAGATTTGTCTTGTTATGGATAAAATTGGTGACAAAATCCCTTAGAGAGGGACTTGATTGACATCTTGAGAAGAGAATAGAATATCATAGAGCCAGTTGACCAGCCTGGGAGACCAAGTAACACTATCAAATCATCTTAGGCTACTTTCAGGATTTTCACCAAGAACTGACATTAATATCTTAAAGGAGATAGTTCACCCAAAAATTTTGTGATTAGTTACTCACCCTCATGTTGTTTCAAACCCGTAAGACCTTTGTTCATCTTCAGAACACAAATGAAGATATTTTTGATGAAATCTGAGAGCTTTCTGACCCTGCATAGACAGCAACGCAGCTGACACATTCAAAGCTCAGAAATGTAGTCCATGTGACATCAGTGGTTCAACCTTAATTTTATGAAGCTACGAGAATACTTTGCAAAGAAAAAAAAACAACAACTTGATTCATTAAAAATATCTTAATTTGTGTTTTGAAGATGAACAACACAAAGGTGTGTAATTAATGACAGAATTTTCATTTTTGAGTGAACTATCCCTTTAAAACATGTGCCTAGTTGAGGAGAGGTGTGCCTTTGGTAATTAGCCATCAGATTTGTCTCATTGCAGATAAAATTGGTGACAAAATCCATTAGATTTGAATTAAAGAGGGACTTGAGAATGGAATATAATAGAGACTTGACAATGGGCTTTTCTTACCCTAGGAACTGGTTAGCAATGTGCTAAAAACACTGCGGCAGTGATTTTCAAAAGAGAAATGAGCACTAGACATCTTCAAAAAGCAAACGTCCCATAGTTTAACCCTATTTTGTGTGTCTCCGACCTTGGACATGCCGAAAGTTTTTTGTTGAAGTGGAAAGCCACAACACATCCTCAATAGCTTTGGCACATGAGCGGCTAAATATCTAATCGCCTTGTTTTGGCACGGAGTGAGCGTCAGCCTGGCACGTCCGGCGGCATTCTAACCCCACACCTGGTCCGCGCGCACCTATTGATTCGGCTAAATAAGCAGACATGGGATTGATCCGTGTGCACGCTCCCCAACTAGCATGCAAATCAGACAGAATCAGACACCGAGAGACGGAGAGAGAAAATATTCTGGCAATCGCCCTCTCTGATCATACAGAATTGAGGTGAAAATCTCGTTCGGAATGAAATCACGCTCGGAAGCATCAGCAAATCTGACTGCAATTAATGGTGTGGATGAATGCAATCAAAGCATCACCTCTATCTCATATGACCAAGGTCCTCTGGGTCATTTTCATTACCCACTATAATTATTTCAAGAAATCTAATTAGCAAAAGGGGCTTTTGCCCATTTTATTGAAAGAGACAAAGCAATGTCAAATCGCGAAGATATCCGAGCAGTCGTTTGCAGATGCTAGTCGGAAGAGGGCGGGGCTACGCACTTCAGCGAGCTTTCTGTGTTTGTCGAGATCTCTGTCTTTCCAGTTTCTGTGTTTGTTTGAATGTCTTTTTTTCCTGGTGGGGAATGTTTGCAGTCGTGTGTATGTAGGAGTGTGAAGCTGAATGCTTTTGAAGCGCTGCCGTCTGTGTTGGATGCAGACTGGCGAGCGTCTTTATTCCCAATCTCACGGCCCGGCAGTCATGTTGAGGGCTCGGTGATGAATTGGATGGCTGCTCTCTCTCCCTGAGTTTAGCTTCTTCTCTCTCTCTCCTTGTTTCTCACCGTTCCTATCTGTCTCCCTCCCTCTTTTTGTTTCTTTCTTCCCCGCTCTTGATCACTGAAGTGGAGGCTCTCTACAGGATGGAAACTGTCTCTTTCTCACACACACAGATATCATGAATATGTAGGGGGGTTTTTGCGGGAGCACATCCTGGTCCATGAGGAAAAGCCAATGCTGTCTTTCCACAGGCTCTCATGTGGGGGAACACTGGAGGGAGAAGACAAAGGCTCAGTTTTTCAGCAGGGTGTCCACACTACAATTTTACTCCAGATCTGTACAGTTCTACCTGCTGAAATTACCTGAGCCGTGATATGGTAGAACAGTTCTGTTTACACTAGTTAGAGCTGGATTACTACTATTGACCAACATGTGCCACAACCCTTTAACACTTTTTACATGCAACATATTTTAGGTGTTATAATAATTATGTGATTGAAGAAATGGCAATTATAAAGTTACATTTTACAAAAACAAACCTGATCAACATTAAATTAAATTCAACATACCAGCTAAAAGGGGCCCTTTTGTAGTATAGGGGAACATAAACATAACATTAAGTTGTTAAACACTTAATGAAATTGAAAATCTTTATCCACTCTTGGTCTTCTGGTCATCGCTTTGATCCAATATACATTTATCCACTTAGTGTCGTTTTAGAAAACAAAACATTACAATGTAATGTGAATTCTTCTGCTAGAATACATCATAATATATAATTGTAGCACGGTAACAGGTGCATTAGAGCTAACGTTAGCATCAAGTTACGTAAGACTTTTTATAAAATTAATAGTAAGCTTTTACTCAAATCTCACTCCAAATCAGCATCAAGAGTTTTGACTTACGATTGCGATCTAATGTGGATTTTGGTCATATAATGTTGAAATTTACTTCTCATGTAAACATTCTTTATTGTTGTGAAATATCCCAAATCTCATAAAAAATAACATGCAAAGCACATACTATAGTAATTGTGTGTTAAATATAGGGCCCTATGAAATCTGTTTAATTTTTTCCTCCAAATTAAATTTTTTCTGTTCTAATTTTTCTGGATTCTGGATTCAGTTTTTTTTTAATCATTTAAATTTTTCTGGAATCCTTTTTAATAATAAATTACATTTTATAAATCAAAAAGCATGTCAGTTAAAATCATGAAACGTATACAATTTCACATCAGTTTATCAAAACATCATCCTATGTTAATCTATAAAATGTTTTATTTTCTCTCACCATATATTTTATTGTTACCAAATTGTGTTGTATGCATCTATTGCATGTTTAATTATTTGAATGCATAAAACAACTTAATTCATTTAAATGTATTCGTAAAATAGCTTTATGAAATGTTTTCTTTTTCCTCAGAAATTCTGTTGTGTATTTGGTTATTAAATGAAGGCATAAAAAATTAATTTATCTTTAAATTATTGAAAATGAAACATTTTTGGCAAACAAAGGGGATATTTTAAATTAAAACATGAAAGAACTGTTGTGCGATAATTTTTTAAAAATAAAGTTTTAAGAATTTTAGTAGTAGTAGTACATTCTGCTGACCAATAGTAATATATATCTGCCGCAATGTCTTCAAGTTGAACCGAACCTTTATTTTGACGGGTTGCCGTGAATACCTTTACATTCTGTGTGTGTATGAAATGATGCTAGTTTTACTCAAATGAAACGGTAAAATGCTGATAAATTGACGCTTAGAGCACTTCTGGAGATGATGTTCATGTGTTTATTTATGTCCTCATTTAGTGAGGCGGCAAAGAGATATGATCACGTAATACGAGTTAATGCTCATCAAAACGTGTAAATCAGTGGAAAATTAAGAGAAATGATGATTCTTTGTAAAGAAATATCAAGAAAAATTCTCCTCAAAAACCTTAATTTCTTTTTGACTGAGTAAAGAAAGACATGAACATCTTGGATGACACGGGGTGAGTACCAGGAAATGTTAATTTTAGAAGCGAACTAATTCTTTAAAAAACAAGCTATTTTTTTTGTAGAAGGGGTACGTCGCCATCTTGCTCTGACCAAAGTGACCAAGTGAACACATATGCTGTCAAACTTGTAAATATGAACTTTACAGGAAGACTTGAACGCACCATTATGACATTTTAGCATCTTTTATGGGACTTATTTCTTTCTAAACATTAAAAGTGTGTAATTTACATACCACTGCCATTGCCAGCTTGTGAATTTGTTTTCATCTGTTTTTAAGCAGATTTCCTATCTTCCACTGGTTGGAGAAACAGATGGTCCTGTCCCAAACTTACAACATCGGCTGGTCAAGATGCTTAAACATCATGCAGTGTTTTGATGTCACCGCAATATTTGGAGAAATCAACCTACCATAAGCCAATGAGGTTCTCTCTGCATGTTAAACAGGGACAGAAGAGGTATTTTAATGAATAATTATACACATCACCTTTAAAGATTCAAATAAATGTCCTACAGCATCCATATAGAGCGCATAAGCTGAGAAAGCGAAGCGTTGCAGACATCAGTAGGCACGACTTATTGGTTTCAGTTGTATGGATAAAAGCATCCGGCAAATGAATAAATGCAAATAAATTTAAATATAGATGTGCTATTAAATGTCATACATGCCTTGGGAACTTGAGAAACTTCTGTTAGGAACTTTAGAAGTACCAAATCTTGCAATCATGATTCTGCATCAGAGGTTCTCCATTATGTCTTGACCCCCACAGAGCCTGTCCTCATTCTCCCTGCAGGAGTCCATTTGCATAGGTCAAGATATTTTATAACGAATGTTCTCGTATTGCTAACGCCCTTCATCATATTCGTGTAGCTTGGGTATGAGTCAACTGAGACTCTCTTCAGTTTTTTGTTCTCAAGTCCAAAAGCAGACTCATTTGCAAGCTTCATGTTAATCGCAGTTATTCGCACACCATTGACCTTCCGTGGTCAGGTGGAGATGAGAGAAAGCAATAATGTTTAGCGGAGGGTAAACCCATAACAGAATCTGATTATGACTTGGAGAAGAACTTGGAGTGGGTCTCTCCATACAGAGACTTGATTATGAGAAGAGAGACAATTTGCATTCCAATTTTCAGACAAACCTTTGAGACAAAAGAAATTTTCACGTCCGTGATTCATAATCGTCCCCTCTGACTGGGTGGAGAATGCATTTGAACTTGGTGACATTACATAGAGCCCTAGTAATTTTCTATGTATGCATTGTTCTTGAGAGTTCATATGATGTGAATTTGTTTGTTTTAGTATATTAAACCTACTGTTATTAAATCATAGATTAACAAGAGATTGGTTTGAGCAGTGTTATGGCTAATAACGCTATGGAGCAAAAACATACAGTGCCCACCACAAATATTGGCACCCTTGATAAATATGAGCAAAGGCAGCTGTGGAAATAAATCTGCATTGTTTATCCTTTTGATCTTTCATTAATAAAAATGTAAAAATTCTAACCTTTCATTGAAGTAAAACAGTGGAAATTGGGGGGAAAATCTCATTATGAAATAAATGTTTTTCTCTAGTTCACGCTGGTCATAATTATTAGCACCTCTAAAAGTTTTTAAGTAAAATATCTCTGAAATATATTCCCATTCATATTCCCTTTTTTGTAGCACACCAGACTGGAGCTAGGAGCATGAAACCGTCCAGCCATAACTTCAGGATTTTAAATATGAGGAACAAAGGACTTTAAATATGAGGAACACAAAGGCCAAATTCCCTTAATTTTCCATCACAAGAAGTAAAACCAAAGAACATACTTCTGATGGGCAGAACAAGATTGCTGAGCTTCACAAATAGAAGGTGGCTGTAAGAAAAGAGCTAAAGCATTGAAAATCCCCTTTTCCACCATCAGGGCAATAATTAAGAAGTTCCAATCAACTAAAGATGTTACAAATCTGCATAGAAGAGGACGTGTGTCTATATCGTCATAATGGATGGTGAGGAGGAGACTTTGAGTAGCCAAAGACTCTCTAAGGATCACAGCTGGAGAATTGCAGAGATCAGTTGAGTCTTGGGGCCAAAAAAGCCTAAAACAATTTTAAATAGCCCCTACATCACCACATGTTGTTTAGGAGGGTTTCAAGAGAAATCCTGCTTGCTCATCCAAAAACAGACTCCAGCATATTTAGTTGTCAGATACGACTAGAACTTCAAATGGAACTGGCTTTTATGGTCAGATGAAACTAAAAAAAGAGCTTTTTAGCAGCAAACACTCAAGATGGGTTTGGTGCAAACAGGGATAAAAAGTACTCCATGCCCACATTTAAATAAACTTCTGGGTCTTTAATGTTCTGGGCCTGTTTTTCTGCCAGAGATCCTGCCACTGTTAAAAATCTTATAATGGGCCGTGTTTAGATATTCCGTCAGGACAATGATCCGAAACAAACACAAAAATGTGTCACTGAGGACAAAATGAAGCTTCTGCCATGGCCGTCCCAGTTCCCTGACCTGAACCCTTTAGAACATGAGTAAATCTGTGAACTGAAGAGGAGAAGCACCAACATGGAACTGGAAATCTGAAGTGTCTGGTGAGATTCTGTACGAGGGAATGGTCTCTGATCTCTTGTTAGGTGTTCTCCAAATTCACCAGGGATTATAGGAGAAAATTCAGAGCTCTTATCTTGGAAAAAAAGGACTTTGCAATAATTGTGTGCCAATAATTATGGCCAACGTGAACTAGAGAAAAACATTTATTTCATAATGAGATTTTCCCCCCACTTTTTATCTTTTTACTTTAATGAAAGGTTAGAACTTTGTGAATTTTTTTTAATGAAAGATCAAAAGGATAAACAATGCAGATTTATTTCCATAGCTGTCTTCGCACATATTTACCAAGGGTGCCAATATTTGTGGACGGCACTGTACAAAAATGTAAAACTTCCTCTCGGGTGTGAGTCATATCTCTCGGAACGTCTGCATATTGTCATGTTATAATTGAACGTGACATGCAATTGTCAGTGACATTATGATTTTAAACTTGTTTCATCTGCAGATGTTATTATGGAATAGATGCAGACAGCGGGTTTCTGGGAAAAACAAAAGGAGGAAAGGTTGAAACAACATGAGGGTGAGTAAATAATGAGTAAATAACTATTTCTTTCATTTATAGAGCAACAAAAACTCAAAGTATAATTACCCAGGATCATAGGATCTCGCTTGTTTCCAAGTAAAAATAAAAACATTCATTTTTTAAATTAATTTAATTTGTTGTTTTAAAAAAATCTAATTTTATAAACCGCTTTCATGAAGCTGTTTGCATAAACAGTTTCTTGAATAATTTATTTTTAGTTTATCTATTTTTTTAACAAGCACAGGCTTTGTGCAATGTTTTTAACTTGTTTATTCTTAAAATAAGTGAATAATTGTGACAACAAAGACAGTTCACTCCAGAATTAAAATTTCCTGATAATTTACCCACCCTCATGTCATCCAAGATGTTCATGTCTTTCTTTCTTCAGTCAAAAAGAAATTAAAGTCTGCGGAAAACATTCCAGGATTTTTCTCCATATAGTGGACTTCAATAGGGATGAATGTCCAAATTGCAGTTTCACTGCAGCTTTAAAGGGCTCTACACGATTGCAGCCAAGGAATCAGGCACTTATTTAGCAAAACGATTGGTCATTTTCTACGCATTACTTTACGTAATCAGGTTGGAAAAGTCACATGCAGTTTGCTTTTTATCAGTTTTTTTTTTAGAAATCGGTTCAATGCGATTTCGGTACAACAGAAAAAAACAAAACAAATCTACTATGCTAGGTTTCTTTTAATTTATTTTAAACTGACAATAGTACAAATTACAATTTTTTTTCCACCTACATGTGAAAATACTAAGTAATATATCAAATTAATTTCATATATAGGCTATAAAATCTGCAGTACATATATACATACAAGGAATAAATACTAGAAATATATTCAATAGTAAATATAGTAAAATGCGCACAATGCTTTTACAAGCTACTTAAAACCAAAGGAAAGAGAAGAAAAGAGGGAAAACTCAAACAAACTAAAAACAAACAACTGCTTGACGGCGAACTGCGACTAATTTGAAAGTGAAAGTAAAATGTGCATGAGGTTTTCACCAAAAAAAAGCAAGGAAAGAGGGAGAAAACAAACGAACTACAAACAAAAAAACAGCTTGATGCCAAATTGCCACTAATTTGAAAGTGAAAGTAAAATGTGCATGACGCTTTTACCGAAGGAAAGCGAGGAAAAGAGGGAAAACTCAAACGAACTAAAAACAAACAATTGCTAGACGCTGAATTGCTGCCAATTTGAAAGTGAAAGTGAATCTTGAAGTATACTTAGAGAACATATTGCTGTATTGTTTTCCCTTCAATTTTCTTTAGTTGGTCTTAAAAAGGCTTTAAAAAAAATTTACCCTCATAAAACCTGCAGAAACCCTGTTCTCAGCTGGGATTGTGTAGAGCCCTTTGAAGCTGCATTGAAACTGCAATTTTGACCTTCAACCCATTGATCCCCATTGAAGTCCACTATATGGAGAAAACTCCTGGAATGTTTTCCTTAAAAATCTTAATTCTATGAAAAGTCTATTATATTATGTACTTTTATTATTTTTATGAAATAATAAAGATAGGATTAGGATTTTCAAGAATATGATTTTTTGCACTGCCCCCGCATAATTTTTATTTATGTCTATTTCTTGTCTTTTTTTCTAACCTCATTAGTTACTTTGAGACCCATAACGGCCCATCACTCCATTAAACGCTACTTTTGTTGAATCAGAGGTTGAATTTCTTTCCTGTCCTCGCGGCTGTGCCCCTGTGGAATTCATTTCGGGTTCTTTAGACCAGAACTGAGGCACAATGGCAAAGCCAAAGCTAGTGAAACTCCTCAGAGTGGGTCGGCTCACACTCCGCTCTTTAATTAGTGCATTAGCATCTCATTTTCATTAAGGTGATGTATGCCTCACCGAATGACTGCTGAGAGGTGGGCGTGGGGTGTAGTGCCTATGCATTTTTAGTGGTGTTTAGCCCCTTGACTCGCCACCTGGGCCATCAATCACAAGAGCGGGGGCCGGCTTTACACGGCCTGCCTTCCGATCTTCATCATAGCAGTGTGGAGCGGTAAAATCTACATCATCATTACTGTAAGCCTTTGCTATTAAAATCCCTGCCTCATCTGGCCCAGCCAACATCTGCATTTAAACATCTGCACACTTACAGCACTCAAAAACGTCCGCATCCTTACCCATTCATTGTAACTGCATGGAAAAGAATGACCATGCCTCTTTACCTTTGGAGAAAAAAAAGTCATAGAGTTTTCGGATGACATGAGCGATAGAGTTGTCATTTTTGGGTGAACTATCTCTTTAAGGATAAAAAAAAGTGTGAAATTTTGCTGCTGCAGTTCTTGCATCAGTTTTAGATTGAAAGACCTGGTTTAATGGTGCTTCAAAGAAATAATCTATTAAAGCGTCAGATTAAACAGTTTTTCAATTACCAGGTAGTGTGGAACTGATTATCTGTAGTTTGATCTGATTATTTAAAAGAAATACATTTAAGTTTAAAATGAGCTTTCCGTTAAACCCTCTCAGCGCCGGAGAGAGTGTCAGGACGACTCCCCAAATGATACAGTAACGCGTTTTTGAGAAATGATGTGAATTTAATTAAAAGATAATGTTGTCTTAATTTTTTTGCGAGATACTGGACCTCCTACCTCTTTTCCCTTTGGAATCACTTTGTGTAATTATACTGTGTGGGAGGCCGTAATAGACTGTCAAGGGCTAAATATTTGGCAAACAGAAGAACCTGGGTTGAGCACTGTTGCACAGGTCTGTGCGCTGCATCTACAGTGTCATTTGTGCTCTGCTATAATGTCTGCAAGAAACTCTTAGGACATTCTAATGTTAACTTAATATAAGCCAAATCAGACAAAAGAGAATTGGTTTGTTTGCTTTTGTTACATGGACACACCATTTAAAAGTTTGGGGTCTGTCAGGATTTTTAATGTTTTTGAAAATGTTTTTGAAAACTGATTTTAATATTTTTGAATATATTTTAAAATGCAGTTTATTCCTGTGACAGCAAAGCTGAATTTTCAGCATCACCACTCCAGTCTTCAGTGTCACATTATGCTTCAAAAATAATTCTCGTATGCTGATTTGCTCCTCAAGAAACATTTCTAAATATTATTAATGCTGGAAACTGTTGTGGTAATGTTTTTGCGGAAACTGTAATAAACTGTGAGTTTCTTTGATTAATATAATATGAAAAGAAATGATTAAATAAATAAAACTGTAATTGTGACTTTTTATCTAACAATTCATATTTTTCTGACATTTTTGAGTATATATCTAACAATTCCTAGATAGAAAAAAAAACAGAAAACAAATCAGAATTGCAAGATATAAATCCACAATTCTGTGAGAAAAAAACCCTCAAAATTGTGTAATTGTGTATAAAAAAAATTCTGAATATATTTAGAATTCAGAGAAAATGTAAAGTCCCAAGTCCCAAGAAGCAGTGGTTTACAGTGAATTTATAACAGCTAAGAGGTGTTGTTAGGCACGATGTGAAGCGGAGTCCCTAAAACCCCCTTAGCTATTATAAATTCACTGTAAACCACGGCTTCACAGGGCTTATTGCTTTTATAAAACGGTTATGTTTCACAAAATAAAACAGAGCAAATAAAGTGTAATGATGTTAATAAAAACATTATTCTTCCGCCAAACAATGTAGTTCCTCAGAAACGGTTGTTGCAACAAAGTGGTTGCCAAGCAACAAACAAACAAACAAAGGTGTATGTTTGTAGAGTAATTTACAACAGCTTTGAACGCAGCTCAACCAATCAGAATCAAGGACCGGAACTATCCGTTTTATAAATAGAATTTTGAGATATAAATTCAAAATTGTGTATGTAATGTAAACTCGGAATTGCAAAGAAGTCAATTCTGAGTTTATATTTCACAATTCCTAGAGAAAAAAAAGACATAAATCCGCAATTCTGAGAGGAAAAGACTGTATTGTGAGATATGAATTCTTAGTTGTGAGAAAAAAACTCTTGAAATTGTGTAAGTTTTGTATTACAAAAAAAAGAATTGTGAATAAACTCATAATTCAGAGAAAATGTAATAGTGTGTGTGTGCACCAAAAGTGAATGTAATTATTTGTACGAGTAGATTACATACAAAGTCGATGCAAAAATTTCTACTGAAGCAGAGAATTCGCATGTAAAAGTATGTCACTTTTGATTAATTTAATGCATTCTTACTGAACAAAAGTATTAATTTTCTTAAAAAGAAAATCTTACTGACCCCAAATTAATTTAAAAACATAAAAGTTCCCACTTTATATTAAGTGGT
Organism: Labeo catla; assembly: GCA_012976165.1. Lineage (NCBI taxonomy): Eukaryota > Metazoa > Chordata > Actinopteri > Cypriniformes > Cyprinidae > Labeo > Labeo catla. Next base: position 1,611,914 of record VONZ01000008.1, on the reverse strand, counting down.
ATGTACTTAAAAAAACATGTACAGTGTACTTATTTTGTTCATATTGTATTTAAAAACACTTTTGCTGCTATTGAGGTGGGATACGGGTAAGGTTAGGGACAGGTTTGGTGGTATGGATAGGTTTAAAGGTGGGTTAAGGTGTAAGGGATGGGTCAACAGTGTAATTCTAAATGTAATTACAGAAATAAAATTTAATTAAAGAAAGTAATTACATCCAGGTATTTTTAAAATAAAAGTACAATGTAAAAACATGTATGTAAATGTAAGTTAAGGCCACTTACTATAAAGCGGGACCCATGAAAATGCCCCACATTGACTTTTTGTGACCATTAGAGAGTCAGAGAATAAAGCTGCATGACGCTCTCATACTCTCAATGGCCAGACAAGTAGGGATCACAAAACAATGACACGGTCTATAGGAAACTTAATGGCTGAATAAAGGTCACATTAAAATTGTCATATTCACAATGTTTCTTAATTTTATGCTGACAGCGCAATCCTCACAAATATATATCATGAATATTCAACGCATCACCCAGCTCTAGTAGGCTAATAGTCGTACTGTGCCTCACGCAGGGAATCTCAAACTCTTTTAATGAATGTGGTTTTAGCATAGAAAATATTGTTGGATTTAATAGAATTCCATGACGGCACACCGGTTATCTGCTTCACAGCAGATGTAGCAACACCCGGACACTTGATGAACACTTGAAAGGGAAGCCGGCCTCAGAAGTGGGTTCTGCTAGCGCCACTGACGGGCGACTTCAAAGACACCTCTATACAACATGACAGGCCGCGGACGCAGAGCCCTTTGAGTCCAATTCCAGTTTAGAGAGAAATTTACTGTCTATTTCCAAATTATTTTTTTATCTTCTGAGATTTGCTTTTACTGTACATCTGTGCTTCCGTTGCCTGGAACGGCTGATGTGTTTATACCGAGGCTGATTTTTATGCCATTTTGGCAGCTGTGGATATCAAGCGCTTTGATTTCGAGGGAGTTCTAAAGGAATACCGACCATAAGCCCTGAAGGTAGAAGTTGTTTATTTGCTCAGATATATATTAATCTAATCAACTTGCCTCCTGTGCAGCCAGAGCAGAATTCAGATTGGCTGCGTGGACGGAGAGACTGTATTTTCTCTAAAATAAAATGAAATAAATCAGACGGCTACCAGCTGAGCTATTTAAATTCAACAGCGGCATTTATGTCTGCAGTAGAGATGAGTTTGATTGTGTATTGTTGGGTTTATAAAGACCTTTCAAGGACAGCGGAAGACATATAATATAAGCCAAATAAACAAAGCCTTCAGAAATATAGGCGCAGAATTGGAGGTGCTCTTTGCTTATTTTACCAAAAGTTTTTGAAGAGTACGGATCAGTATTCTTTGTTTGTCAGTCTGTCTATCTATCTATCTGTAAATCTATCGTTTTATTCCATCCATCCATCCTTCTGTCAGTCTGTCATTCTATACATCATCTATTGTTCTTTTATTCTTTCCATCCATCAGTTTGTCTGTCTGTCTATTGTTTTATCATTCTGTTGTTCTTTCTATCTATCTATCTATCTGTATGTCCTTCGGTTGTTCTGTCTTTCTGTCTGTCATTCTCTCTATCTTCTATCATTCTGTTGTTCTATCATTCTGTCATACCATCTATCTATCTATTCTGTCCAGTCATTCTCTCTATCATCTATCATTCTGTCTTTCTATCATCTTTTTATCTGTCTGTCTGTCTGTCTGTCCATCCATCCATCAATCCATCCATCCATCAGTTGTTCTGTCTCTCTGTCTGTCATTCTCTTTCATCTACCATTCTGTTGTTTCTATCTCTGTCTGTCTGTCCGTCCGTTGTTCTGTCTTTTCATTCTCTCCTATCATTCTGTTGTTCTTTCTATCATCTGTCTCTGTCTGTCTGTCCATCCATCATCATTCTGTCTCTCTGTCTGTCTGTCATTCTCTTTCATCTACCATTCATTCTTGTTCTATCTCTGTCTGTCCATCCTGTCCTGTCCTGTTGTTCTGTCTTTCTGTCTGTCATTCTCTATCATTCTGTCATGTCTGTCTGTCCATTCGTCTGTATCCATTCTGTCATATCTATCTCATCTGTCTGTCTGTCCATCCGTCCGTTGTTCTGTTCTTTTTGTCATTCTCTATCATCTATCATTCTACCATTCTGTTGTTCTGTCTATCTCTGTCTGTCTGTCCGTCAGTCTGTCTGTTGTTCTGTCTTACTGTCTGTCACTTCTATCATTCTGTCGTTTCTTTCTATCATCTATCTGTCTGTCTGTCCGTCCGGCCCACCCATCATCCATACATCCGTTGTTCTGTCTCTCTGTCTGTCATTCTTTCTATCATCTATCATTCTGTCGTTCTATCATTCTGTCATTCTATCTATCTGTGTGTCTGTCTGTCTGTCTGTCCGTCGTTCGTTTTCGTCCGTTTGTCCGTCCGTCCATCCATCCGTTATTCTGTCTATCATTCTTTCTATCTATCTATCTGTCCTTCTTTCTGTCTAAGTTCAGCTTTTCTTTTGCAGCGGAACCAAGGCCTGAAACGCTTTCTTTTGAGACAGAAAACTTTTTTTGGCTGAGTCATACAACTTGTCCTGGGGAAAGTAAGTCAGAGAATTCTTTGTTTTTGCATTAGTGTGGATGGGATACATGGATACACGTGTACAAATCTGTGTGTATTTGTAGTGTCATCTTGCCGTCAAATATGACTTATTAAAATGAAATTACTCAGCTCTCTGACCCATGGCAAATAGCACAAGCTGCAATTTGTCTAACAGTTGAGCTGTGAACAAAATCTGATTGGCAATAATTTAGCTTTACAGTTGCAGCTATACCCTGTGCCGCCCCATCCCCCAGCGCCTGTGCCATCCAAGTGCGTGCGTGTGTTTGTGAGTGTGTGTTTGCGCTCACATGGAGGAGAAACATGGCAGATAGGAGCTGGGGGTCACTGAGCCAAGCTGTGTGATGATGGCAAGTCTCCGGGGGCTGATGGGAAATGTAAATGCTGACGGCTCTTCTCTGATGAAGGCTAGGAGAGGAGGAGGCAGAAGAGGAAGGTGGTGATGAAGGATGTTTGTGTGCGTGAGGGGGGGTGGTAGTGTTCAGCGAGGCACAACAATTCCGCAGGGCTGTGTTTTCACTGTGTCGACAGCCACCTGCCATCTCATCTCTATTTCTCTCTATCTCACACACACACACACACACACACACACACACACACACACACACACACTCTCAGATTGCTGTGGTTTGGAGGAAGTTGCTGATGGATGTTAGTGCTTAGTTTCAAACAAACTTTAGAATGTTTATATAGGTTGAATGGGTTTAGGAAAGTGATAAAACAATTATTAGTTTATCGAATGTGAAAAATTCTGTCATTAATTGACAGACGGGTGAGTAATTAACGACAGATTTTTCATTTTTGGGTGAACTATACCTTTAAGAATATCTGTAGATATTATGTATGGCATTACCATAGTACCGTACAGTCCAAAGAACAAGTAATACTGTAGTACTTTTTTGTAAGTGTATTTTTAGCAGTAATAAGCCTGGCTTGGTTTCCACTTCCTCTCGCTGATTTGGTGTGCTGACACTCTCCTTGTGTTTACAGTCCTGTTGATGATTTGAGGAAAAATCTGTTCATGTATTTTTTCCTGAAAGCATGAAAAGTTCAGTGAAAGAGGCATAGGAGAGAGGTAGTGGATATGGGAAAGAGAATGGGAGTGATGAAAGAGAGTGAGAAAAGCAGACGATGGGCTTGCAGTAGCTCTAGACAGGTTGATGTAGCTTCTGCAATGAACATCTCATAAAAAGTGCTATCCTTGGGCCTTAAGAAGATATTCTATCTCCTCCTGCTGACGGCAAGGCCTGAAATCACCCTCTCCATCAACGTCAGGCCCTTCTTGGTACATACACTAGTGCTGTGCCCAAACAAAAGAAAATACCTCATTGTGGCTCTCAACACAGAAATGTTGCTGTACAGTCAACGTGAAATTAAAATCAACTCTGTTTGCTTTTGTAGTGCACCGATTGTTGGTGCACGTTATTCCAAAGAAAATTTGGTTCCTCTGAAAATTCTTTCCTTTTCCGTTGACCATACAGGATACAACGGCTAACATAGGCTTTGTTTTAGCAAACTCATAATTGTTTTGGCTCAACTCTGCTATAATGTCCACTTTTCATAATCTGATCAATTTCTAATAAATAAAATCCAAATCCCTTCCTACAGCACTTATTTTAACGCTAAAGTACATCACATTATAAACACAAAAATAAAATTGGTTGCTAACACCAGTTCATGCTGACTATTATGATGTTTTATTGATTATAAATAACTATCTAAATAGCTATCTTCAAAGATTCGCTTAGTTTTACTTGTCACAAAATTATGTTAGTTATGTTGTTTAAGTAGTTTTAATGTTTGTTTCATATATAAAGTGTCAACAGTTTTTGTTTTAGCATTAATTAGTATATTTTCAGTATTATTTAGTATACTGCATATTTATTAACATACTAAATGTGCTAAATTTTAATTTTAGTTTTAGTAATTTAGTTATGTGCTTTTGTCATTTCTTTTAGTTTTTTTTTTTTTTGTATTTTAATTAGTTTGTTTTAGAAATTATGTGCTGTTGTCATTAGTTTTTTCATATTTCTAGCTTTAATTTATTTTTATTTTAGGTTTACTAATTTTAGTACTTAAGCTTGAACTTATTTTAATTAGTTACCAAGGTAACATTTCTAATTTTTGATTATGCTTTTTTACTGGAAGTGTGTTTTCAATTTCATTTCATGCTGAATTTAATGTTTTATTGATTAGAAATAATTATAAATGTTTATCTTCAAATATTTGCTTTCGCAAAATATCTGTTACCTATGTTTTTAATTTCATTGTCTCATATAAAGTGTCACCAGTTTTTTTTAGTATTAATTATTATACTTTTCAGTATTATTTATTATACTAGTATTTAAAAACATTTAAAATTAGTTTTTATTTTATATTTTAATTTGTTTTAGTAGTTTAGTTAAGTGCTTTTATCATTTTTATTAGTTTTTTATATTTTAATTTTAGTTTGTTGTAGCAATTATGTGCTTTTGTCATTTTTATTAGTTTTTTTTTTTAAATATTTCTAAGCTTTATTTTTATTTTAGTTTAAACTTGACTAATTTTAGTACTTCAGCTCTAACTTATTTTAATTAGTTACCAAGGTAACATTTCTAATTTTTGTTTATGCCTTTAAATTGTGTTTTCAATTTCAATTCATGCTGACTGTAATGTTTTATTAATTATAAATAATTATAAATGTTTAATTTTGTTTTGTTAACTGATTTTTTATTTCTACGGTTTTTAATTATCTCATAAGTGTCACCAGTTTTTTAGTATTAATTAGTATGCTAGCATTTATTAACATTTTAAATGTGCTTTTATTTTATATTTTAATTTTAGTTTGTTTTAGTAATTTAGTTATGTGCTTTTAGCTTAATGGTTAAATTTAAAAATATTAAACATATTAAATATTAAAAATCATGTCTAATTAAATAAAATCATTAAAATTTGCACAGTTTAACAGCAATTTATTAAAAGCTGAACAAAAAATACATTTTAAGGAACTATGAAATATGTTTTCCCCCCTCAAATTCAGTTTTATTTATTTATTTATTTATTTTTACCAAATTCAGTTTTTTCTGCGAGCGTCACGCACACTTCAGTATGTGTAGTAAACAAAACCGTGCATGTGCGCTATTCATTCACACGCAGGTAGGATTCATATTTAAATAGTATTTTTGCAGCTTAGTATTCACATTTTGAGTCCATATCATACTTTTGATTTATTCATCCAAAATCTGGGAAATTAGATGACATTCTGTGTTATTCAGTAAATTCCATTTTTATGACTGGATTGTTTACTGATTGATTGTTTACTCAAAGATGACAACAGTCTTTAATAGAAAACAACTCATAGAATATGAAGTAAAAATGCAAAACAGGTGTGTATGGTTTAGGTTAAGAGACATATTTTACATTAATAAATATCATTAGCTCAGCATTAAAGAAAAGTCAATAGGAAGTCCTAACTTTGACAGAAACCCAAACATGCAGATACTTGTTTTGGGTGGATTTGGAAGGAGGAGGCTGTTGTAAAGATGCCAGACAGAAAAGAGAATTCAATATTTCCACAACACAACCACTCAGGCTAGCGCCGATGACAGCAAACATCATAAAAAGATATGGAGAGAGGGGAAAGTAAGAAAGGAGACAGATGAAAATGAGAACTGTAAAATAAATGACATCTGAAGCCATTTCCTGTGGGTCTTGCCACGCTACGCAGATTTGAAACTTTATGGAGTTATGTGGCGACTTAAATTTCCATTAGCTGAGGGTGAAATTTAAGTTTTCTGTGATGAGACGTTGACATACAGTGTCTCCTAAGATGATGATGATGGATGGAATATGTGCAGACCGATATGTAAGTCCAAAGAAGGAATTATAATGGTGAAAAATATTGCCATTGTAAAACTCCCTCATCTTTTCTTGTAGGAATATGCCCATCGCTGGAACAAAACAACCCTGGATACAGAAACCTGCCATTGTAAAATGGTAGTGGGCAGCTGTAGGAGCCGTTTTCATCAGATCCAGTGAGTGACATGGCTTTCATCACTCTGAGCTCCTCCAGGGTTGAGCTACTGCTGTTATTCCCTTGGACATCAGAACGCATGCAATAGCACGGCCTCCAGAACACCCTACGGCTTTCACCAAGGTAATAAAATGCCTTTGCGAATCCCTCACACACAGCGAGAAAGGATGCTAACATCTGAGAACTCGGGCTACAGCTACCAGGGCATGAAAGACGCTAGCTTAGCTGGGACTCACCGAGCGTTGGCGATTCGTCTTTGAAGCGAGGGATGATTGAGAGGATTTTGGACATCACATTTTCTTCACTGCAAAGTCTCAGGTGATCGAAATTAGAAAAAAAAGCATGTTAGCAATGCAGCAAGTGATTTAATACTGCAGTGACACTCAGTGTTGTTAACGCTAACTAAAATATGCATTTATTGCTTCTAATTAGGGGTTCAAGCACGTAGCGCTGAAACCCTATTGTAATTGTTAGAATGGTCACGGATCAACAATCTCCACGTAAAACTGATTGTGTAGACCAAACTGTAAGTCACAGAGACTTGAAACTTGGAGGGATGGTAGTATTCACACTGCCCACAATGTCACCAATGCTCGGCCCAGTTGGCCTGACGGGGGGCGCAACAGCGATCAAAAGTATGAACTCTTGAACGCCAGTCACGCCAGACAAATTCGATGGTGAGCCTGGCGAAATTTTCAGGTATTTTGGATTTTTTGCAAAACCTACTTTTGCAGAAGAAGCTTGTTTGACTCATGGCCCCAAAGGTCTATGAGAAATTAGAAAGAAATCAACCACTGGGGGCGATATTGTGTTTTTCAAGGGTGTAAACGATTATGCATTGCATGGTTTTTCGCACATATACGCCATATTCGTATTATATGACAGAAATCCTCATTCTGGACAGCTTCGCCTCTAGAACCACTGCTGTCGATTAAATAGTTTGTTAAATGATTGAGAAGATGTAAAACACATACTTCTACAAACTAGTCATAGGTTTTTCGCCAATCGGAACCAAACCAGTGCAGAAAGATTCTCTGGAGAGCATATATCAATAATTATCAAAAAAAAAAAAAAGCTTTAACTTTCTAACTTTCGACTCTCTGTCACGAAGGGACGCCAAAACGTTTGAAAGGGGCAGGGCCACTTTTCGTAAAATGCCTATAACTCCTGAACAGAATGAGATATCTCCGCCAAACTCAGAACATTCATGTAAGAGCTCAATCTGATGTCACAGAACAAAAAAATCGCAAAGCTTGGCCAATTGGTGGTGCTATAAAAGGGAAAAAAATAAAAATGGCTATACCTACGCAACTGTTTGTCCTATCAACATGAAAATGACTGTGCATGGTCTTGGTCCAAAGTGCCACAAGTGTCTATAAAGACATTTGCATATCTCAAAAAAGCATGGTCGTCATTGGCCAATGAAGTTTGAGCACCTATTAGACAACATTAACGCAGGCCGATCGGAATGAAACTCGGTGGGCCTGTTTAAGTCATGGCCCCAAAGGTATGTGAGAAATTAGAAAGAAATCAACCATATCGTGTTTTTCAAGGGTGTAAACGATTGTGCATTGCACAGTTTTTCACACATATACACCATTTTCATATCATATGACAGAACTCCTCATTCTGGACAACTTCGCCTCTAGAACCACTGCTGTCAATCAAACTGTTTGTTAAATGATTGAGAAGTTTTAAAAGAACCTACTTCTGAGAACTGGTACTAGGTTGTTTGCTCAATCTGGAAAAAAAACGCTGCAGTACAATTCTCTGGACTCTCTAGGTCAATAATTATTAAAAAAATGTTGAAATTTACCCTTTTAGAAGCTATAACGGGGTCGTTTAGGAAAAGGGCCTCTCCGAATTTATCCAGAATCCTAAAGGAAAACTCAAAGCTTCACGAAACCTGGTGAGCACATGCGACAGGTGATTCTAAACAAGCATGCAATATAATTCTCTGGATTCTTTAGGTCAATAATTATCAAAAACAATTTGATATTTACCCTTTGGGAAGCTATAGTGGGGTTGTTAAGGAAAGGGGCCTCTCAGAATTTACCCAAAATCCTATAAAACCTAAAAGAAAACTCAAAAATTCACAAAACCTGGTAAGCACATGTGACAGGTGATTCTAAACAAGCATGCAAAGTTTTAAGGAGATCGGACCACAGCTAGCACTATAACAGTCATTAACATTAAAAACTTTAAAAATCATATTTCTATGGTAAATTACCTGGATTTGCCTAAATGATTTTTTGATTTAGGTGGTTACAGGCTTGCTAAATAATGGCTTTATTCATATGTGCTTAAATGCCTTAAAGCGCTTGAACCCTGATAATCGCTGCTTGCAGCTATATTTTTTTATATTTTTCTTTTAAATTGTGACTCTATTTCTGTAATTGCGTCACATGATTCAAAATCCTTATTTTCCATATCAGTTTTTTTCCTCAAAACTGCAACTTTATATCTTGAAATTGTTACTATTTTACTCTGCTGGAAATGGGCTTCTATAGGGATTTCAAGCTTTACTGTTTTTCTGGATACGTCTGGTCCGCACAATGTAGCCTTTCTCAAATAGAAAAACAAATACTTTTAAAGGTTTCAAGAAAAGTGACAGCTTTTGATATATGACAAAACATACTCTCTGTTTTGTCTGAATCATCTGAATATAAAAAGCATTAAATCCAGACGTTTTAATATAAATATTTACAGAGGCTTTATGGTTCTACTGCCTGAAGCGTCACTGAAATTGTACAATATGTGTCAAATGTCTAAAGTGGCAGATAAAAGACTATGGAGCCAACAGCCTGAATAGCATAAACACATTAAAATATAAGTTATGTTTGCCTGAAAAACACTCTGATTTTCTTCCCGTCTTCGAATCCTGGAGGAAAAATCAAATGAATGCATCCGCACACCATGCAAACTATTCATCTTAAACATCTCCGGTGCCATCTCCCATATACCCCACACTGTGTGTGTGAATATGACCACAAACGCTGCCCAGGTCAGTGTTTATGACCCCATGACCTCAGGACGTGACCTTTTAGCACAATGCAAGCCTATCGCCAAAGCCACCTGTATCAGCTCCCTGGTCCATGTCTCTTTAGCCATGTAGACAGCAGGCTTGCTTGTATGCAGGATACCTGTGTAAGGTAATTAAATCCATTAGAGTGTGATTAAGGCCTGTCAGGTGCAGCACAGATGATAAGAGTGGCAGTGTTAATAGACTAAAGCTCGGGGGAGGAGGCCCAGATAGTGGCCCGATCCGTCTTTATATCCACCCAATGTCTTTTCCAATTACTCTCCAACTTCTGTTTGCTTGTGTCCTCACGCTCATCCGCACAAAACGCCGCATGACTTTCACCGAAATAAAAGCCCACGCACGGATACTCTTGTACAAACAAACAAACATTTTCTTTTCCCCCATTAAACATGAGAACGCTGATCAAACACTAAAACAAACTGCCTCATATTCCAGTATTATTGCAAAACTTGGATTCTTCTTTTTTCTTTTTTATGCACTGTTTTTACACTAAATGGACAAGAATGATGCTTCACATTTTGCTGCTTGTTGATGTATGCTGTTTCTTTCTGAATGATCAGGGGCTGGATTTACAAAAATAAGAAAAAAGTTAAGAGAGTTCTTATGATTTCTGATCATATATATATATAATCCTAGAAATTCTTAAGAATGTTCCTAAGGGAAATTCTTGAAAAAAATCTTAAGTACTCAAATATTTTCTTAACTTTAATATTAGATGGATCAGACTTTAAGAAGTTACTGTATTTACAGTGATTATTAGGAAGATTATTTTCAAGATTTTGAATTCTCGAAAAAAGTCTCTAGAACAAAAAAGAAAGTATTTTTGGGAAGACAAAATATTCTTCATATTAATTAAAAGAAAAAAAAAAACTTTTGTCTCTAGAACAAAAAAAGAAAATTCTTAAGAAGTTTTTTTGGGAATACAAAATATTCATAATATTATTATTTTTTTTTAAAAGAAAGTAAGTTTTGTCTCTAGACAAAGAATTAGAAAATTCTTTTTTGTAATATTTTTTTGAATTATTTTTGGGAATACAAAATATTCCAAATAAATAAATAATTTGTCTATAGAACAAAAAAGAAAATTCTTAAGAAGTATTGGGGGGAATAAATAAATAAACAAACAAATAATAAATAAATTAAATTAATAAATAAAGTTTCCAGAACAAAACAACAACAACAAAAAGGACATTCTTAAGAAATATTTTTGGGAATACAAAATATTCTTAATATTAATACAAATAAAAAATAATAAAAAAGAAAGTTGTGTCTCTACAACAAAAAAGAATTTTTTTTATATTTTTTTGTAATACAAAATATTCTTAATATAAATAAAAAAAAAGAAAGTTTTGTCTCTAGAACAACAGCAAAAAGTACTTAAGAAGTATTTGTTTTACTGTTTTATAAGAAACTACTATGTTTGTCTTCTGTTTCTGTTTCAACATTTCTTGTCTAATTCAATGTGTTACTTGCTGTTTTTTGGTAATGATGGAACAGAATGTACAATGTACAGAACCTAACAGGATCTTGCGCATGCCATGCGCGACTGAACGAATCACTCCCCGAGACGTCTCGTTCTTTCCGAGTCACATTAAATGAACGAATCATTCAAGAACGCGCATTCCAGAGCCTGTGCTACACAAGCTTTTGTGCTTAAAAAGTATACAAATGTTTAGTTTTTGAAAAAAATGACAGATCGTTTCGCTAGATAAGACCCTTCTTCCTCAGCTGGGATCATTTAGATCACCATTCATATCCATTACATGAAGAAAAATCCTGAAATGTTTTCCTCAAAAACCATAATTTCTTTACGACTAAAGACAGAAAGACATGAATATCTTGGATGACAAGGGGGTGAGTAAATTATTTGTAAACTGATGTTTTGGAAGTGGACTTCTCCTTTAAGAATGTTTTGTAAATCCAACCCTGGACCTTTCAGTAACAAGATGAAAATCATTTCAGCAAACCAACTAAACAGGAACCACCCACAATCCTCAAGCAACCACGTAGCAACACTAGAACACCTTAGCATCTGCATAGCAACATCTTAACAACCACCCACAGTGCTTTTGCTTGTTCAGTGTTCAAGTTTAATATTTTTGTTTATATTGAAAACGCACTGGAAGGACGTGCCTTCAATTTCTTAGTACCACCTGAGATGTGCATACATATACAACTATGAGACGTGGCCTTTTATCTACTAAATAAAGATAGTGATAGCACAGACAGGCCTAGAGCAGAGCTGCTCTCCAGGGGAGAGGCCAGGCCAGAGAGGAGAAAACAGATGAGTGCTTTATAAACCCCCCTCCCACACCTCAAAAGGAGAAGGCAGAGAGAAAGAAAAGAGAGAGAAAGCTTATTATCTTGATCAGCTGCTTCTTAGCTGACACATAGGAACACTTTACTCAAGATAAGGTCTAATCTGGCTTACTGAAAAAATGCACTTGTTTATTTATTTATTTATATATTTAGCTATCTGCTCCTTCAAGGTTACGCTGCTGAGGTGGGTCAGGGAGACGGGGAGTTTCTTTTCCATCTCTGTTTTTCAGTCATTCACTTGCTTGTTTTATCTGGCCTTTCATATTACCTTTATTCTGATGTCAAAGTTCTCGCTTTTATACTTAAAAACCTCCCAGTGCTGGGTCAAATATGGACAAACAAAATTTGAAACGGTTGGGTTAAATGTTTAATCCAACCTTCTGGGTGGTTTTATTTAGCTCAGCTTGTTAAAAAATGTTACGACTGGCTTAAAATGAGCCCCAAATAGGTTGAAGTTAAAAACCAGACAAGTAATTACTAGATGCATCAGCAATAATCAAAAGGTGAACATTTATTAAGCAATTAAACAAATGTTTGTTTAACCCAGCCTTCTGGGTAGTTAACTTAAAAATGAAAATGAAAAGCTTGAAAATGAAATTTATTAACAAGTTTAATAAATAATAATTGAATAATAAACATTTGTTTAATTGCTTAGTAAATGTTTACCTTTTGACCCAGCATTTGTGGCAAACATCTGCAATGTTGTGCATAAGCAAAATAATAATCACTTGTTTATTTAATTCTAAATGAATAAATAAACTACATTTTAAAATATGTTAAAATAGAAAACAGTTATTTTAAATTGTAATAATATTTTATAATATTATGAACATTTTTATAGTTTTGTTGTTTTTGTTTTTTGTTTAAATAAATGTAGACTTGGTAAGCGTTTATTTACATAATTATTACATAATTTAAAATTATGTAATATTATATATTTTTAATTATAATTAAAAAAGGTTCCAATTCCAATTCCAACACTGATAATCAGCATATTAAAATGATTTCTGAAGGATCACGTGACACTGAAGACTGGAGTAATGATGCTGAAAAATTCAGCTTTTCATCTCAGGAATAAATTCTATTTAAAAGTGTATTAAAATAGAAAACCACTATTTTAAATTGCAATAATATTTCAAAATATTATTTTTTTTCAGTATTTTTAATCAAATAAATGCAGCCTTGATGAGCAGAAAAGACTTCTTTAAAAACATTAAAAATCTTACAGATCCTAAAGCTTTGAATGGCAGTGTATAATCTATATTTTTAAATACAGAAATTTACTGTAAAAAAGTACAGACCCCAAACTTTGAACTGTAGTCTGTATTGTTACAAAAAAATGTTTTAAATAAATGCTATTCTTTTTGAAGTTTTATTCATCAAAGAATCTAAAAAAGTATCAGTTTCCAAAAAAAAAAAAAAAAGAAAAGGTTTCCAGCATATTAGAATGATTTTTGAAGGATCATTTGACACTGAAGACTGGAGTAATGATGCTGAAAATTCAGCTTTGCATCACAGGAATAAATTCTATTTTAAAGCATATTAAAACAGAAAACCACTATTTTTAAATTGCAATAATATTTCACAATATTACTCTTTTTTCAGTATTTTTAATCAAATAAATGCAGCCTTGATGAGCAGAAAAGACTTCTTTAAAAACATTAAAATATTACAGATCCTAAAGCTTTGAATGGCAGTGTATAATCTATATTTTTAAATGCAGAAATTTACTGTAAAAAAAAAAATGTACAGACCCCAAACTTTGAACAGTAGTCTATATTGTTACAAAAAATATATATATTTTAAATAAATGCTATTCTTTTTGAAGTTTTATTAATCAAAGAATCTAAAAAAGTATCACAGTTTCCAAAAAAAAAAGGTTTCCAACATTGATAATAAATCAGCATAATAAAATGATTTTTGAAGGATCATTTGACACTGAAGACTGAAGTAATGATGCTGAAAATTCAGCTTTGCTTCACAAAAATAAATTCTATTTTAAAGTATATTAAAATAAAAAAACACTATTTTAATTGCAATAATATTTCACAACATTACTCTATTTTTCAGTATTTTTAATCAAATAAATGCAGCCTTAATGAGCAGAAAAGACTTCTTTAAAAAAACATTGAAAATCTTACAGATCCTGAACTTTTTTTGGTGTTTTTGCATTTTTGTTTCTTGAAAGGACAGTGGAGATATGAGTGGGACAGAGACAGGACGACAGGGTCGGGAAAGGTCCACGAGATAGGACTCAAACTCGGGACACCCGAAGAGCAACTGCGCTATATGTCGGCACACTGCCCACAAGGCAATCGGTGCTGACGATCCTAAACTTTTGATTGGCAGTGTATAATCTATGTTTTTAAATACAGAAATTTACTGTGAAAAAATAAAAATAAAAAATTGAACAGACCCCAAACTTTGAAAAGCAGTCTATATTGTTACAAAAAATATATATTTTAAATAAATGCTATTCTTTTTGAAGTTTTATTCATCAAAGAATCTAAAAAAGTATCACAGTTTCCAAAAAAAAGGTTTCCAACACTGATAATAAATCAGCATATTCAAATGATTTTTGAAGGATCATTTGACACTGAAAACTGGAGTAATGATGCTGAAAATTCAGCTTTGCATCTCAGGAATAAATTCTATTTTAAAGCATATTAAAATAGAAAACCACTATTTTAAATTGCAATAATATTTCACAATATTACTCTATTTTTCAGTATTTTTAATCAAATAAATGCAGCCTTGATGAACAGAAAAGACATTAAAAATCTTACAGATCCTAAACGTTTGAATGGCAGTGTATAATCTGTATTTTTATTCCTTTTAATATACTGAGCATACAAAATCTATACCTGTAAGCACAACTGTATAAGCATGAGGATGCTTAAGAGAGATGGAAATCTATAAGTACACTATATGTAGAAAGGTTGCAAGAGCTACGACTAAAAGCAAACACAATTTCAGTTTTGCTCTTTTGACGCTCCCCCTGAGTGCCTGAGCGAAAACGAGACAGTGAAACTCAGTTGAGGACAGAGAATATTCTGACTTTTGACCCCCGATGCATTCCAAAAAAGGTCAAGCTGACAGACGTCGCTTCGTCAGGTGGGCGGCTCCGTTTCTGCCAATCTGCAGGACGGTCCCCAGAGCGGGCGCGAGCGGGCCGGGAGGCCCATTCCTCAGCGTGGCCGCTCCTGACCTTCACGGTCGTCTTATCAGTGAGAAAGGTTAGAGCAGGGCTCCAGAATCCGGGATCGATCCGCAGACCCGGCGCGCGGCTTTTTCTCCTTTATTTATCTTGGTGGACATGTTGCTCGTGGTGTTTTTCAGGGCAATGGTGAGAGTCAGATAAGAATCTATTGTTGTTGCAGATCTTTCCCTCCTTACGTCCTGCCCTCCTTGCCCTCACAGGGGAGCCTGGCTTCGGGCCAGAAGCTCTCAGCCTTTCTCTTCATCGCTCTTTTCCTCAAGGGATGCCGGAGGTGAAATGGAAGACAATCTATGGTTCCAGTACAGCCACTCTTTAAAGTTTTCCCAGTGACAACTGCATTTAAACCACACTGGGAGAGACAAAGGTCAAAGGTCACGCTCTGATACAACTAGATTTCACGACGTGCTAATGAGAATGGACAGTTTAGGTGGATCGCATGCTTTTTGTGGCCTTTTTACTCTGCTAATGGCCCTGTTTTATCGCCATTTATCATTTGAACTGCTGTATAGACCGCGGGACAAAACAATTACAAGACAGAAACGTCCATGAGGTCCGGGGTGAGCTTGTAACAAATCTATTTACGCCACAACAGCAGTCTTTGAAAGTTGTGTGAGAGACAATTAAATGCATTTTCTTTTCTATAAACCACAAAACACATTCTTTGGCTTTCTAGCCCAAGGCTAGAATCGAAATGAAGCTTGGTATATGCTCATATATATTCACGAGCATGCCTGTCAGACTCACATATGTGGACATACGTACACGTTTATGCGTCCCACTCACCCAAAAAACCCACAATCAAATATTTCACTATTACATGGCCATCATGGACAATTAGCCGGCCACTTTTCCAGCTTTTATCTCCTAAACCAGAGTCCTCATCTGTTATTTATGTGTTATAGGCCTCGCTATGAATTATTCAACGCGAGAGGAAAATTTACTGCTCCCGTCTTTCTGTGCGCTGGCTGTAAATCCACAGACGAAAGGAAGGGGGAGAGGGAGAAAGTGGTAAGAAGGGTAAGGAGGAGAAGGGCTGGAGGCAAGTGGCCCCCGGAGGGTCGTAGACTCACACAGGCAACATCATAAAGTTACCATTAGAATGCTGTATTTATAACAGTCAGCTGGCTCTTGCTGTGCAGCACAGGAGAAGGGGAAACCAAAACGCATCCTTCGGTTCTTAAAAATAAAGGTTCTTCGAGGTATCTTCCGTTCCGCATCTACGTCGAGACAATGAGTTGATTTTTGGTTGTTGATGTTAAACAGGTTCTTCTGATTTGCATATTGGTTTCTTTAAAGTGACAGAACATTATTATTTAGATTGCTATTTTTTAAAAGAACTTCAGAGTAAAAAGGTTATTTTTAAATGTTTTTAGGCTGTAAAACCCTTTTTGGTTTCACTTTGAAGTTAGACATAAAATGCTGTACTGGACATTGATGGTTACATTTATTTTACAAAAATAAATGTTGTTGTTTTTGGCCATGTTTAAAATATTTTAGAAACTACAATTAAATAATAAAATAAAACAGTATGCTGAGCAGTCTGTGTATTTGGATTGTCAGTAATGATCAGTAATAAGCTACAACTTTTTGGAAAATTTAAAATGTAGTTGTGTAATATTTGTAATGTAATATTTCTTAATTGGACACAAAAGAAGAAAATTAAAACGTGTTTTTTTCTGTGTTTGGTTTCTTTAAAGTGCCAGTATGTTATTGAGTTAGTTAGTCATTAAAATAAAAAGTTTTAAACTCTTTTTTGTTTCACTTGGAAATTTTTACATTTTATTTTATTTAAGACTGCTTACCAAAAATGTTTTCCAAAAAATATTAAAAAAATAAATAAATAAATAAATAAAAAATAAACACTTTTGACAGGTTTGCTGTTTAATGTTTCTTGGATTTTTTTTTTTTTTTTAATAATAATAATTTTGCACAATGCTGCTTTTTGGGCATGTTTAAAAAAATATTCCAGAAATATTCTGGAATAAAAAAAACATGCTAAGCCATCTACATATTTGGTTTACCAATAATGATCATGATTTTTTTTTCTGGTTTTGGTTTCTTTAAAGTGCCAGTGTGTTATCTAGTTAGTTAGTTAGCTAGCTAACTTTTTTTTTAAAAAAAGAACTTTAAAATAAATTCTTATTTATTTTTCAAGGTTTTAGGCTGTAAACCCCTTTTTTGTTTTGCTTGGATTTTTTTTTATTTTTATTTTATTTTATGTTATTTAAGAATGCTATTTTTAAAAGCTATGTTTAAAATAATAATAACAATACAATTACAATTTTTGGTAAAAAAAAAAAAACAAATAAAATAATTTTACACAATGCTGGTTTTTGGCAATGTTTAAATTAAATATTCTGGAAACTACAATTGGAATAAAAAAAATGCTAATCCATCTACATATTTGGTTTACCAATAATGATCAGTAATGATCATTAACTTTTAGGAAAATTAAAATTTAGTAGCAAATATTTATTAATTGGATACAAAAAAAAAGAGAGAGCGAGAAAAGGAGAGGAAAGGAAAAAAAAACATGTTTTGGTTTCTTTAAAGTGCCAGTATGTTATCTGGTTAGTTAGTTAGTTAACTTTTTTGTTTTAAAGAACTGTACAATACATTTTTAAAAAGGTTTTAGGCTGTAAAACCCTTTTTTCAGTTATTTTATTTTATTTCAAGACTGCTTACAAAAAATATTTTCCAAAAATAAATTTTTTATCATGTTTTTTATGATGTTTTTTATGATTTTGATGTTCATGGCTTTTTGTTTTAAAATTGTATTACTTTAACAAGATTAGAATATGGTTGTGATTTATTGAAATACTTATATTTCAAGACTGCCTACAAAAAATGTTTTCCAAAACATATTTTCACAAATCATTTTTTCAATCTTTTGACAAGTTTGCTGGTACGTTTGTTTTTTTTTATTATTATTATTTTTTTTAATCCAAAAAGCAACAGCCAATTCACCACACTTGCCAAACATATTAGTACTTTGTGATTTTTCATGTTGTGAAATTTTAAATACACGCCCAAGAAGTTTTTACGTATGTTTAAAGATAACCAATGTCGATTTAGACAAAAAATGTGACTACAGTGCATCTTTCTTTGCATATCTAATTTTGTTTCTAATTGTTTCCCCTAATTTATTTTTAAAGCTGAATGTGGGAAAAGGTTGGACCAGGTTGGACATGATAATCTGGTTTACAAAATCATGACAAAGGTATACATCATCAAAATAACATGATTATGTTAACTAAAGCCTTTTTGTCTTTTCATGATTTACAAAAACATTTTTAAAAAGTAGTTGCGCTGGCTTGGAGTGTTACCAAATATGCATCATACCGCAAAAGTCGTTTATTATACCGGTTACATTAAACATGTTAACAACCATCTGCAACATTGCGCTTACATTCTGTATCTATGAGCTGTGTCTGATGATCAAGCCTTTAATGAGGTGGCACACAGACTTTCAGACCACCATCTAAGAGTGAGTCAGTCTTACCGTACCAGGCATCTTCTGCCCGGGCAGCTGGAGAGAAACTTGAGGCTCTTTAATGTTGTTCCTGTCTGAGTGAAGCATTCAGCATGAGACCATGGTCAGAGAATATCAATGGAGTAATGAGCCAGTCAGTCTTCCCGAGGCACTGCTGCATCGACTTTTCTCAAGAAAACGCAAGAATTGATATGGTGCCGTTTACAGCGAGCCAAACACTCCTGCCTCGCCTCCGCTGCCTCTGTTCCTGTGGGTGATGCAAAGAACTCCTGGAAGAATGACTGTAATCAAACACTCCTGCAGCTTCAAACAAACGCCAGATTCCACAGCATCTGGTCATTTCTATGTGACAAATGAATTCGGTTTAATTCAGTTCATTCAATTGATTTTAATTAGGACGCGTGCGGTTTCGCCGAGCCCCGGTAATTGACAGGGATGCTGTTAATCATGGTCAAGTGTCTGTAATTTTCATTCCAGAGATTTGGATCATCGGATGCTGTGGAATATGGGCAGTAGCACTAGTATTATCATCACCGGACATGTTACGAAATGAGCCAAAATATTGTCGAGGGAATTAGTGAAGAATGAATACCACATGTTGATTTGAATGCACTCTTGATTCCTTTAGCGATTCACTAAAGAAAAGCCAATTTAGTTATTGTTCTCTCTTTCTGTCTGGCCTTAAACATTTGTTTATTTATTTATTTATTTGTTTTTATTTGTACTTATTTAATTTTTAACCTTTTTAAACAAGGTTTGGTT
This sequence comes from Labeo catla, assembly GCA_012976165.1. Lineage (NCBI taxonomy): Eukaryota > Metazoa > Chordata > Actinopteri > Cypriniformes > Cyprinidae > Labeo > Labeo catla. The sequence goes on along the minus strand of VONZ01000008.1, from coordinate 1,592,437 downwards.
AAGCCTAAATGTGACCCTGGACCACAAAACCAGTCACAAGGGTCATTTTTTTATCATCTAAAAGCTGAATAAACATGCTTTAATAACCATTGATGTATGGATTGTTAGGATATAACAATATTTGGATGAGATACAACTATTTGAATATCTGGAATTTGAGGGTGCAAAAAAAAAAAAAATATTGAGAAAGTTGTCCAAATGAAGTTCTTAGCAATGCATAATACTAATCAAAAATTAAGTTTTGATATATTTATGGTAGGAAATTTACAAAATATCTTCATGGAACACTTTATATTCTAATGATTTTTTGGCATGAAAGAAAAATCGATAATTTTGACCCCTACAATGTATTTTTGGCCATTGCTACAAATATACCTGTGCTACTTATGACTGGTTTTGTGGTCCAGGGTCACAAATAAGACTTTCATTCATTAATTCATTCATTTAAACTTAATTCTAAACTTAATCTAAACTTTTTTGTATATCCGTAGTTTTTCTTTAAACACAGGATTTGAACAGAAGCTGATTCTGAAACGGTCAACGCCAGCTGTTCACGATTAAACATCATATCCAGAACAAGTAAGAATTGCCTCATATTTTCAGAATGTTTCCAAATCGCATTTCTTTCCAGATGTGCTTGTTAGCATGCTGTACAGCTAATGTGGCTAAAATGACCACTGTCTCTGACTGTATTCACAGATAGCAGAGATAGCTGTTAGTTTTATACTGAAAACAGTCACTTTCTGCATATTTCATAAATAAATTCTGACCTTTTGGCAGTAGCGGATTAAGACTCTGGTGCCCCTGGGCAACGACACCTAAAGTGAATGGATTCAAAGATAGATTACACAAAAGGTTAATCAAAAGCAAGTCTTTGGGAGCAACTAGAAACTATTTGGATGTCAGTAACAACAGAGACTGTGGAAAAGTGCATTAAAACAACATCAACAAAAAAGCAAGCTTTAATCAAGGGCAAAGGAGGCATACAAAATAAAATATTTATTTATTTCGTTAATTAGTTTTTGGTTATTATATGTGAATAAAGACAATTTAGTCGTTTGCTATTTGCCTAATAAATGACAATACAATTTTTAGTTCTAAAAAAGTTTTGACGGGTGGTCTAATAAGTTTGTTATGCACTGTATAGCTACATAATTTTATGAGGATTTGACCCGAAAATAAAACTCACTTGTTTACACTTGTTTACACTGCCCCTTTCTTGATCGCCAACGGCTGCAAAGTACAACGTGAAAGCGCAAGGCTGACGCTCTGTAGCGAATTCACATATATATATATATATATATATATATATATATATAGACAGGCAGTTTGTGTGAATCTGGCGATAGATCGCGCATCCACTGGTTCAAGCAGGAGAAAAAAAAATTCAACTAAATATCCAGGAGACTTAGTACATTCTGATGAAAGGGTATATATAGGCCATGGCTAAACAGACGGTTGAGAATACATCGCTTGTCTTACCGGAGAAAATTTATTTGCGTGCCCAATTGCCCATATGGTTAATCCACCTGCGTGAGATTCTCGTTTTGTTGTTGACGGACTATCTGAAGCGCAAACTGTAAAGACTCCGCCCTTTTCTGGAAAGAGCGCGAAAGCAGCAGCTCATTTGAATTTAAAGGTACACACACCCAAAGCCGGCTATGATTACTGTACTTTTAAGCATAAATTGATTTGAACAATTTGACTACATAATATTCACATATGTTGTTCATAGAGGACATATTGTTTTAGCCCTACAGTTACAGCATGAAATACTATATATAACTATAAAATTGTACATAACATTTACCTATTTTATCCAAGCGGCAACCTCTCCGTCTCCCTCTTGAAGCCAACATGGAAGTGACTAAAACTGCAATTCATCGACTGTCCGCTAGAGACTGGCTGCAAAAGGGAGTCAATCCCATAGACTCCCCATGTTAAAATGCCCAACTTTTGGTTTTGGTCTGTATAGCTAATTTTGCCCTTCATGTCAACTGTGAGGGGGTGAATTTTATTTTTTTTTTATAACTCATCTGTTTAAATTATATTAAGCCTTAAAGTTCTGCATATTTTAGAGCGTGGCCACTTGAGTGACAGGTGGATTGACGCTGCTGTCACCACCGTCGCGCCAGGTGGGCGTGGTTTCAGCAACCAGCTCCACCCACGTCCCGCCTATTTACCCATTTTCGATTATCCGGGAGTGACGTGCAGTGACGCCTTTTTTATGTCCCATCCTGGTTTGCCAGGTTGTATTTTTGTGCTTTTGTCTTTTAAACCTGCATTGTGCTAGCATTCAATTTTATGCTAGTCGTCTCAGATTTACAAGTCCTTGCATCCATGTGTGTTTTTTTTTTTCATTCAATCTTGATTTGCAGTTATACACAAGCATCTTGTGAGCTTTGCAGTTAGCTATCATTAGCTAGGAACCCAGGGGATCTGCAGAAAAATGCAAATTAGTACTCAAAAGTCCACTTGACAAAAGAAGAAAAGTCAGTCATTTATTTTAAAACCCATGTGCAGTGTGCAATAAATTTTATTTTGGTAGATTTAGAGTATCTTTTCTTTTTACCAAAAATCCTTCCTTTGTGTGACATCTACAAGTAGACTAATTAGGTGATGTTACATTTACATGTTCTAACCAATTTTTTTCTCTTTGGTCTTAAAGGGATAGTTCACCCAAAAAGGACAATTCTGTCATTAATTACTCACCATCATGTCGTTTTAAACCCATAAGACCTTCGTTCATCTTCGGAACACAAATTAATATATTTTTGGTGAAATCCATGAGCTTTCTGACTCTGCATAGACATCAACAAAACTACCACGTTCAAGGCCCAGAAACGTCCTAAGGACATCGTTAAAATAGTTAAAATTGTGTTTTAAAGATGAACGAAGGTCTTACCGGTTTGGAACAGCATGAAGGTGAGTAATTAATGGCAGAATTTTCATTTCTGGGTGAACTATCCCTTTAAATCTATCATTTTATGCAACCAATTCTATTTTCTTCATACTTACGTGTTCATCTATTCTTGGGCTTCTGGAAACAGTTGATCTTTTAACATTTTGTCATGACTGAGCCTTTAAGTGAGACTTCACAGCCTTCAACTCAACATTTTTGCACATCCCATTCCAGTCTGAAGTATAAATTGGGCAAAGTACTGAATATTAAAAGCCTTTTAAACCAAACACAAAGACATTTGGCTAAAACAGAGTTTCAGTGGGGGAAAAAAATCACCATTTGGTCACCAAGGAAGGGTAAAATAATAAATCTTCCGACCTTTTTGATAAGATAGAAGCAGCTAGTGCTTGAAGATTCAATGGCAGTGATATGAAGCAATCTACGGCTGATTTGGGCCGAACTTGAGCTGATGGCAGGAGCACTAGAAGGTATTTGAACACTCTCTTGCGCAGCTGGAGAATCCCTGCCTCATCTATTATCATTCATAGAGCTCCACTTCTATACATACAAGATATATGACTTATAGACTTATAGATATCTGTGTGTGCATTTCTATACGTATATGAACATTTGAATACGGCGTGTGCGGTGCATTCAAACTCTGTGGATTTCTCCTACTGTAGGCAGCTGCTTTGATATTATTTTGTAAGCACACTTCTGAAATATGACTGAAATCTTTTAATTTCTTATTTATAGGTCTCTGATCCACTTCAGTAGGTTGTAAACTGTGCCATGGGATCAATCCGAGTATCGGCTGGAGAAAGTTTGTGAATTCTGCGCCTCATGGTCTCTGTAGCACCTGCCTGCTGAAATCTCACTGCCGCCGAGACCAGCATGTTCTAGGCCATTTCATCTCACGGTGACAACAACAATGACAAAATCAATGACGGCTAATAAATGAAGCCTGTTGTAAGTGATTGCTAAATGATCGCAATGCCAATACCGTGTTGAACCACGTAGCGGGGTAGTTTTATGTGTTACGTATGGTGATCTCATGTTGTACAAAGCTGATACTGCCCACTAGGACAGTGTTTACACTTGGTATTAATATCATTTCTAGCAATGTGTCCAATGTAACAATGTATAAGTGGAACCATTCTTAATACATTAAAACAACATTTTGTACGTTGAGAGAACATTTGAATGTAACATTCTTATAACTTTTTCAAAATTCTAAAATGGAATGTTTCTCCAACTTTCATATATCTAAAAAAATATTCAAATATGTTAAAAAAACTAGATGTTTTGAGTGTTTAAAGACAGGCATTCCTCAACAGACTCTTATTTCTTGGCTGAGATCGTGTAGAGCCCTTTGAAGCTTCAGTGATACTGCAATTTGGACCTTCAACCTGGTGATCACCATTAAAGTTCACTATATGGAGAAAAATCCTGGAATGTTTTCCTCAGAAACCTTAATTTCTTTTCAACTGAAGAAAGACATGAACATCTTGAATGACATGGAGGTGAGGTATTATGAAATACAGTCCCTGACCCGAAACAGTAGTGACATTGTAGATTGTTTTCATATTCTTTTTTACTTTTTGGAAGGTTATCACATTTCTGCAGAGAAATGTATGCGACAGCTCAGGTGCGTGTTTGACAGTAATATGATAATATCAGCTTTTGTGGATTTGTTATCTTCTCTCGAGCAAACAGCATTTTGCGCCGCAAATGTCGCAGGCATTAGTTTAACATATTATCTACTATTAAAGCCAATTAAAATGTATTATTATTTAAACAGTTTACTTTGTGTTATCCTCAAGAGCCATGTAAATCAAGAACACATTCTAAATGACTAGTCCCCATAAATGTTGAAGAAGCAGCATTAAAAATTGAATTTATGTTGCAGAGATGTTCATTTGAGCATCGGGGTGATTTTCCTCCTTAAAGATTGCAGTTTATAAGGCCAGTGCTTGCATAATGTGGCTTTCACTTAGAAAATCAGTTGATGTCAGTTTAAAAGCTGCAGATACAGCTGTATGCAGATCCATATGGACAAAGAATGTTTTTGTTAGGCTATATATAATTATTTTGGGTTTGCTCACAGTCCACGGTGGCAATACTACAATGTGAATGAAACAATTCATGAGTTCCGAAAAAGAATTAGATGTAATTAGTCCCCTTGTTAGAGATGAAAACCAATATGTAGATTCCAAAATGGATATGATCATGTCCAGATGGTTAATTAACATCTGCTTTAACTCAGTCTAAATGGATAGTGTTTTTTGTCACAGATGAAATATGATATGGGTTAGCCTTCTTCAAGAAAATACAGTGTGACACACAGAGTCTTACAAAGCAAAGAAATAATTTATTAGTATTAGTATAATATAAATGGTGTATTAATACAACATAGCCTACCGTTGTTGAATGCTTCAATCTGACTGGCTGATAAACGTTGCAAGGTGTGCAAGTAGTCCCAGGCAGGTTTTGACCGCATTACATGTCCATATCACTTCGCCAAATGATTAAGGTTATTTCAAAGGTCCTTACAGCCTACAACAGCAAAAGAACCAAAAACTAAACGACACTGACCAAGCAAATAAATTTAGTAAGCAATAGGGTAAAAACGCCAAGTTGTTTCCATGTTTTTGCCACGAAATCACGTTTATTATGTACGGAAAGCTCTTTCTCCCGCTCTCTCTCCCTCACAAACGCACACACATAGTACAGACACACACTCACACAGAATCGCGTTGTTAGCGGTATTCTGACAATTTTATCAGTAAAATAGTTTAGCAGCTTAAAAGCTACATGTCTTTTCTCACTAATAACAGCGCTGCTCTTGAAGATGATGAACTTGGAGTTTCGCTATTAATAGAAACGCTGCCGCTGAACGCTGGGAGATGCACGGCCTCAGGTAGGCTAATTCACACTCGCTTTCTCTCTCTCTCTCTCTCTCTCTCTCTCTCTCTCTGTATTTCTCTGTCTAGTAACTTAATTATTAACTGTATTAGTCTGCTATCAACGGCTCAAGCCTCTGCTAGGTCTAAAATGACATTTTGGAATTAGCAAGGGTGTTTTATGAGGTGCGTAAGAAATTAAAGGAGAAGTCCACCTCCAAAACAAAGATTCACATATAATGTACTCACCCCCTTGTCATCCAAGATGTTCGTGTCTTTCTTTCTTCAGTCATAAAGTAATTGTGTTTTTTTGAGGAAAACATTTAACGGGAAAACGTTTTTCTCCATATAATGGGTATATAATAATGTGATGTGGTACCCCAATTTTGAACTTCCAAAATGCAGTTTAAATGCCGCTTCAAACGATCCCAAATGCGGTTGTAAACGATCCCAGCCTAGAAAGAAGGGTCTTATCTAGCGTAACGATCAGTTATTATAATAAAAATAATACCATTTATATACTTTTTAATGTCAAATGCTTGTCTTGTCGTACTCTGCCTGGACCGGTTCATGATAGTTAGGGTATGTCGAAAAACTCCCATCTCATATCGCCATTTTACCTTTTTTGTTGAGGGTGTTTGATCTTTTTTGCATGTTCTCTTTGCGAAGACTGGGTTGGTACTTCTGCAGCGGTGTAGGATGATTTTGAAATGATTTTTGAAGTTGAGGGAGAAAATATGATATGAGTTTTTCGACATACCCTAACTGTCATGAGCCAGAATACACAGAGTTTAGAGAAAGCAAGGCAAGACAAGCGTTTGAGAATAAAAAATATTTAAATTGTATTTTTTTAATGAAAGTAACCGATAGTTTCGCTAGATAAGACCCTTCTTCCTTGACTGGTATCGTTTACAACCAGATTTGGGATCGTTTGAAGCTGCATTTAAACTGTATTTTGGAAGTTCGAAATCAGGGCACCATACCAGTCCATTATATGGAGATACTGAGGTTTTCCTCAAAAAACAATTTCTTTACGACTGAAGAAAGAAAGACATGAACATCTTGGATGACAAGGGGGTGAGTATATTATATGTGAATCTTTGTTTTGGAAGTGGACTTCTCCTTTAATCCTACTCAAAAGAGCGTTTTAAGAGAAAACCTTGACGAATGTCTTTAAATACAACATCTGAAAAACATCTGAGGTGTGGTAACCATAGTGTAGAGGGTTTGCACTTCACGTTTTGATCAGTTACCTGGATGTAAACAACAGCATGCATTGCATGTTAAATGTACTACTGAATACGTTGTTCTGCTAACAATGTATTGCTGTCTAAACCACGGAAAAAAAAAATGCGTGGAAGCTGCTAAATCATACAGAGAAAGACTTAGTAAGCAGGAAAGGGCTAAATATTTTGACAAGCTTAAGTTAATAGGCGGTAAATAATTGTACGAGCAGTATTAATTAAGATACCATCCTAATATTTCACCTACCTGACCGGAAATAAGAACAAACATGAATGTTGTCAAGATTCTTGCACTGGAAATTCTGGTTTAGGCCAACCACAAATGCCTTTTGTTCCTCAGACAGTTTTTGCATTCTTCTTCTTGACTTGTTATAACTTTTGGCAGTCTATAGTACTCCAAATGTTTTTCCCAGTCAGACTGATTAGTACAGCCCAAAATATGACAATAATTGACAATTTTCAGCAGTGATGATCAGCAAAATATGCTAGTTTTGTTCAGTTCAGTGGCTTGTATTAAAGACATGTAAAGCATCATGACGAACATGTAAGACGGAATCTGTGTGTGTGTATAGTATGGTGCAAATCTATTTCCTCTTCTCATCTTCACCCCAACCCCCTCTGAAGTCTGGATGATCAATAATTTACATGCATCAGTACAGGTCTAGGAATGCACAATGGTTCTTACACTGTTTGCTTTGCTCCAGCGTAGGTTTAGTAGAGAAGATTTGCTGCCGTGCAATGACAGCTTATCTTGCCAGTTATTAAAGTGTTTCTGTGATTGCTATGTAATAATAGCTATGTGTCACCAGCTGTTGTGTCTTTTGATGGGTAATGTCATTATTCAGGTACACAAGCTTTTATACATACTGATGTTTTCATATATACTGATGTATACTGTAGGTGCAGCGCACGAAATTACATCAACATGTCTGTGTCAAAAGGTTTTCCGAGGCATTCGTGTTTTTGCAGACGTCGTGATGTTGGATGAACTCAGATTTGCTTAGCTGGCATACAGATGTGCAGTGCTGTTTCTGGCCTGTAAAAGCAGTTGATTTGATTCCCAATTCGCTTTTTGAGCGATTTGATGATGTGTTCTGATAGACTGGATTACCAGGCCATCACTCCATGATTCAGCTAAATTGAATGATCATGATTCTCACTCTATATTTACTTGCACATTCTCCTGAAAAACATGGTGTTATATATAGCTGTATCAGGTCAAAGTCAGGTATAATTTAGGTTTTTAAAACAATATTTAAATAATTCATATAAAATAATTCATACTCTATTTAAAAAGCTGCATTGTAATTGTAAATTGCATTTAAAATCCACTTGGCTCAGTAATCGGAGGGGGCATGTGACTCTCAGTTTGAATGTCCACGATGAAGTTTTTTATGGGGTGGGGTCCCTGAAACTGTGTAGGAACTCAAAGAAGATTTCTAATCCAGACAGGGACTGCACCTTCGTTTGAGGAGGTGCAAAAATGTGCCGGAGGAAATTGAAAGCTGTCATGGATGGATTAGTCCTGTAATAGTGGGACACATATCTTGAGCCTGCGAGCTTCACTCAGAGACTGTGGGCAAATGAGGGGAAGGGATAGAAAAAGGAAATGAAATTCATTTCATAGCTCCTCAAGCACACTTGCCCTCACCCGGAGAAACCCTCTCTAAAGCCTCCGCTCAGGCTCTCCACCAATGACTGACTGGAACCTTTGGTAGCGCTTCCCTCGCCGGGTCTTCAGCACCCAAAAGCTTTCCCTTCCAGAGGGAGACCGAGCAACTTGAAGGGCTCTCTGTATGCGGCGCTGAGAGCGGTCCGCTCAATTATGAGATTCATGAGTTTCAAGCAATTTTCTGGAATCGTGGCTGTTTTTGCAAATGCTCAGAGATTGAGATTTTTGCTGAACCATGAAATGTCCCTAAAATTACCCAGACTTTGGAGATCTCTTTAATAGGCTACGGATAAAAGATCATTCTTTTGAAACTTTAAATCTTCTCTGATAAATAAAAAAAATTACAGTAGTTCGTCAATAGCATATTTTGGGTTTTGGTTGATGTGAATTTCAACATCAAAACTTTTTGGGTCAACCAATGACCATGCTGTTTTTTCTAATATAAGCTAAACCTGTCTAAGCCTGTTTTTTAAAGCATGATTTTAGCTAAAAAAGAAAAATGTATGGTACAGTTGTCAGATTTTATTGCTGAGTTGAAATGTTACTAAATTGCAATTTTGAAAAGTAGTTTTGGAAATTTTGGTCTTTCCCCATTCAAGAAGAAAAGAGCTGCCTGGGGATGTTAGCAAGATGGCTGCCAAGTGAACAAAATTTCCTTCCTTTTGGGTAACTAAAAATGTTTGGCTACATAACTTTAAGATGTTATTATACAAAACTGTTGTGGTACAACAGTAATGGTCTTGGAATTTGTTGTGAAAGTCTGTGAATTTATTACAAAGCACTGATGTTTAAAGAGGATGCAATTTAGCAACTTCTTTAGGCCTCTTTGGTCAATTTTTACCCTCAAACATTTTACATTTTGAATTTTTTGCTTCACTGGAATGAGAATACACTACCAGTCAAAAGTTTTTGAACAGTTTTTTAAAAAAGTCTCACCAAGCTTGCATTTATTTGTTCTAAAGTACAGCAAAACAGTAACATTTTGATATATTTTTACTATTTAAATAACTGTTTTCTATTTAAATATATTTTAAAATGAAATGTATTTCTGTGATTTCAGTGCTGAATTTTTAGCATTATTATTCCAGTCACATGGAAATCATTCTAATATGCTGATTTGCTGCTAAAAATATTTTTTATTATTATTAAGTTGAAAACAGCTGAGTAGAATTTTTTTCAGGTGTTTTAAATATTGATAATAATAATAAAAAATGTTTATTGAACAGCGAATCAGCTTATTATAATAAAGACTGGAGTAATGATGCTGAAAATTTTGCTTTGATCACAGGAATAAATTACATTTTAAAATATATTCAAATAGAAAACAGTTATTTTAAATAGTAAAAATATTTCAAATTATTACTGTTTTTGCTGTATATTTGCTTGGATCAAATAAATGCAGGCTTGGTGAGCAGAAGAGACTTCTTTTAAAAAACTTTTAAAATTTTACTGTTTAAAAACTTTTGAATGGTAGTGTACATTTGGTGACTTTTGTTGCATTAGCTATGTGAACACACAAAAAAATCATGGACGTGATCCGAATATGTTAACGTGTTGAAAAATAAAAAGTAACAGCTGGTACCTTATCATGACCAACACAGGAAATGAGTGGGAAATATATATATATATATATATATATATATATATATATATAAAGTTTAGCGTACTAACAGTCTCACACCACGTTTGCACTGCAAGTACAACAAACATCATGTATATCACGCTACTTACTTCCAATGTAGACACAATGTAACAGCTATATTTGGACTTTTAGCATGCTACAAGCTAAATCCCTTTCCGAGAAGTGGAACTTTCTTTAAATTCAGCCATTTTAAATTTTTAAATCTTTTAAATCTCACAAGTCAACCTCATTAATTCACAATCCTGACCCATCTCTAGCAGCAAACTGAATTTGAACTCACTTCGCCCACATGAACAAAAAGCCATGTGTGTAGGAGCATAACCGCTAACCGCAAGGCCACAACATCACTGTATTTATTAGTTTTTTACCCAAACACACTCACCAGTGCTGATGTTCCTTTATGTATAAGCTATATATTGTATCTTCCTAAGCCAAATTATCAGTGCAGGTAGAATGAAACCAGTTAAATGATTTATCCAAAAAATTAAAATTTTGGCAGCAATTAGTAATTACTCACCCTCATGTTGTTCCAAACTCGTAAGACCTTCGTTCATCATTGGAATACAAAAGAAATTTCTAATGAAATCAGACAACTTTCTGACCCTGCATAGACAGCAATGCAACTACCATGTTCAAGGCCCAGAAAGGTAGTAAGGACATTGTTAAAATAGCCCATGTGACATCAGTGGGTGAAGCTACAAGAATACTTTTTGTGCACAAAGAAAACAAAAATAATGACTTTATTCAACAATATCTTTTTTTCTGTGTCAGTCTTCAGCGTGCATTCATACCACGATGCATGTGTGTAAAACACAAAGAACAAAATGCAAATTGTCACTTTATATACAGTTTTTATTATATTCAAATTTTCTTATTCTCTTTTTAAATATTTCTTATGTGAGGCAGAAAAGTGCTTGCTTTTTACCTTTTTTAAAATATGAACTCTCTTGGCTTCTTGTCCATTAAACATGAGTGTTTCATTCTAAGTTGCTCAGGAATAATGAGTGCATATGTTTAAAAGAAGGCATTAACTCTTTCTCTCTATCTTTCTCTCTCTCTCTATACTCTACACAGATATGACCAGCACCCATCTAACTCTTTAAAAAGTCAAACCCTCACTTGGAGTCAGAGATGGAGAGAAAGAGAGAGAGAGGGACAAACTCCCTCAGATGAATTATACAGCATATGTCAGCTTTCTGTGGACCGGCTACTTGAAGTGCCCAAAGGTCCTGGATCATTAAAATTTCATCCCTATACTCCTAATCAATCATTGATCTATGGTATTATTAGATGTAATTCTTTCACCCTGTATGCCCATGTCACAATGTCTCACAAGTCATTTGGACTTGATGTGTCACCTTTGTCTTTCCCGTATTTTTAAACTTTTCCCCATCTCTTTAATTGCACGAGGTAGTGGTCTGGACTGCGACTTCCAGCTCGGTTGTGCTTGGAGAAGACAAACTGCCACGTTATGGATACTTTTGGTATGACACGAGCCACAGGTTTGTGTCTAGATGGCCTCCTTCCCATCTAATTCATTTAGTGGGTCTGGCACTCTGGTGGCACTGGGAGATAAGTGTTAATCTAGGACAAGCGAAGTGTGCAGCATGGGCCTGCAGCGGAGCTGAATCTTCCAACTCGAGTGATAACGGCAGACTAGCCCGGACAGGCCAGGAAATGGGGAGACTTTATCGCTCACAAGCCATTGCCGTACACAGGTGGGATTGTGGGTTGCGTGCATGTGTATGATCTCTCTATGTCAGCTCGTGGAGAATATACCAATGCAATGAGATGTATGCTTGTTCATTGATTATGTGAGACACAGGCATTGAGGTGCATATGCCCTAGGTGTATACAGAGAAGCTATTCATCCCTTGCAGAACTGCAAAGCCTGTGGGAACTCACTGAGACATCAGGCCATCAGGATGTCATTGATTTCAAGAAGGCAACCCAGGATGAGACAGGAAAGGTATTCAAATATGGCACATCAAAATATATCCTGACATGTTTGTCATTAGAAGCATTTCATTTAAGACTTAAATTTCATATGGTCCTCACACAAAACTCTTGTATGGCTACAAGAGTGCATTTATGATGCTTTTTGAAGCTTCTAGGGATGTGCCCACATCCACATACCGTGTAAATTCAATGTACTATGGATAGGGTTGCTAGGTTTTCATAACAAAACCCACCCACTAGCCCAAAACTAGCCCAATTGCATTTTGAAGGGGGTCATTTAAAATTGCTTTTAAATGAGCGCTTGCTTTTTACTTTCACCTTTGAAATTTGCGGACGTGAAATTCGATTACTACTACTACAACTATTTGAAAATCTGGGATCTGGGAGGGTGCCCAAAAAAAAAAAAAATCTAATTGAGAAAATCATCTTTAAAGTTGTCCAGATTAAGTTTTTAGCAATGCATTTTACTAATCAGAATTAAGTTTTGATATATTTACAGTAGGAAATTTACAAAATATCTTCATGGAACATGATCTTTACTTAGGGGCCGTTTACATGACAACATTCTCAGCCACAAACGGTAAACTTTTTATGCGTTTCGCCTGTTCGTTTACATGACAACGGTGTTTTGGGGACTGAAAATGCATAATTTTCAAAGTGCATGTTTTTGAAAACACCACCGTTATCTAATACGGGAATCTTTCAAAACGGTGATGTCATGGGCGTAGTACGTGTTGGATATGTAGACATGCATAGTACATATCGATTTTACGCATACGTAAATACAGTGTTTTTGGCAGTTTTCATGGACATGTGTAAACACGAATCGTTTTGAAAACATTGTATATACATAAAACTTTTTAAAAACACATCGTTGTTGTGTAAACGTAGCCTTAATATCCAAATGATGTTTGGCATAAAAGAAAAATATATAATTTTGACCCAATGTATTTTTGACTATTGCTACAAATATACCCGTTCTGCTTAAGACTGGTTTGGTGGTCCACGGTCACATATGAAAGTTTGACCCAGAAACCCGTGCAGAACAGTCTTCCATTTCTCTCCTGCACATTTCTCACAATCCTGTATTTCCCCCCTAGGTATCACACAACAGCTTATTCTTCATAATAATATCATAAAAAAGGCAAAGGAAGAAAATGACCAGTGGCATACAGCAGGTCTTTTTTATTGTAGGCAGCATTTTTGTCATTTCCCACCATAAACAAAATCTCAGGGCACAGATGACTGCTGCTCATTTTTACATTAAATGCCAAATTCGTCCTTGTTGCTTGAAGGTAAACACTAAAGTTGGAAACGTAATGAAACCTGTATTGCTGAAATATTAAACCATTTAAACAACCATCCGTTACAGTATGTCGTTCGCCGAGAAAGACATCAACGCAGAGCGTGTATCAACTCCAAAATTCGGCCAGAGTCATACGTTTTTTGAACACTTTTTGAATACTCATTGATTCTTCAAATGCACCCGCTGTCCAAACTTTGTTCTGCTTCTCCAGGAGGAACAACATTAAAGAAAGGCTGATGAGATGATCATATTCCACACCTCAGGTTTCCAACTCTGCATATCAATCCATTGTTTCACTGTCTCATTAATTCCAACTTGCTTTCTTTCCCCTGTCTTCAATCTAAACCCATCCCCTCTTTCATCTCTGGTCTTTAGCTCTGGTTTTATCTCTCTCTTGCTTTCCCTCAGCTGCCAGTGATGGGTTTCATTACTGTACTCCATCTCAGGACACGGACAGCCTCTCCCTCACGCCGTGCGCCTTCATATAATCCTTTTAATTAAAGGCCCTGCTCCTCACCCGCGCTGCCCCGAGCTTTGCTTCCGCCACACGCTCCCGCGCCCTCTCCTTTTGTTCTCTCGAAGCTCACCCGCTCATTTTGTCAAGCCATGCTCTTGCCATTTGAAAGAAGGTGGCGTCACCTTTGTCTCCCCTCTTTTATATAGCTTTAATCTCCACACCAATATTGCCGGGGAGCGTGTGGGCGCATGCGGACAGCTTTTGTGCGGACGTGCATCTGTGTGTGTTTGCAACGGGCCGGCCATTGATCCGGCTTGAGGCTCATCAGGGTTAAACGCAATCTGGGATTTAAAACACTCTCGATAGCGTGCGATTGGGACGTCGGATAAGAGCGCGCAGGAAGCGGGAGCCATTTGTAGCAAAGCACATCGATTTTGCTTTATACGCTGAACAAAATCCTGCGGTGAATGGCGCTCCGGCACCGCGCGTCTGAAAGTAAAAGAACCCGCTAAAATTAGAACGAAAGGGAAATGGGATTGAATGCCCTAGCGCATTTATTTCCCATTTCCTTTTTTCCGCCCTCCATTTCTCTTTTTCTCTCACGCCACCATCCATTCTCGATTCTTCACGTGAAGCCTCCGCCGTATGCGTGGTCGCTTCGTCCCGCTGGGAGTCGACGGCTTGTCCAAACACATTCCCCACACCGGCTGATTGATAAAAGACTCTTTAACCTGTGCCTCTGTGCCCTTGACCCAACCCATCCACTATTCATTTGGGTTTTAAAGTCACATTGGGCTGTCTGGAGTATCTGTCTCTGGATCTACAGGTTATTAATCTCCCTCTGGAGCCTTTGTTTTATGCATGCACTCTCCCCTGTGTCAGTGTGAGGGGCTCCCTACCCCGCAGGACAGGGGATTTATTCACCAACGCTCCACGTAGGACCCCACACTGCAGGGCAAACTTCATCCCATATTTGCAAGGCAGCTTAGTATTGACATTTCTGAAATATAGGACTTTTTTTTTTTCATTCTCAGATACTTTGTTTAAGCTTTTGGCTTTATGGAAGCCTGTTTCTGCCACTAAATAAAAAATAAAAAAGGTAATTGTGACTTTTTATCTTGTAATTCAGAACTGTTGAAATTCTGAACAAAGTTGCAATTGTGACTTTCAGAATTGTGTGACAAACTCGCAATTCTTACTTTTTTCCTCAGAATTGTAAGATATAAACTCGCAATTCTTTTCCTCAGAATTGCATGACAACTTTTTTTCATGACTGGGGAAATAAAACCTTGCAATTTTCACTTTTTTGTCAGAATTGCGTGACATAAATGTGCAATTCGGACTCTCTTCTCAGAATTGAGATATAAACTTGAAATTGTTACTTTTTTTAATTGCATGACAAACTCTCAATTCTGACTTTTTTTTTCTGAGAATTGTGATATAAACGTGCAATTCTGACTGTTTTTTCTCAGAATTGTGAGATGTAACCTTGCAATTCTTTTTTTCTCAGAATTGCGTGATATAAACTGCAGTTCTGATTATTTTCTCAGAATTGTGAAATAAACTCACAACTTTGACTTTTTTTCTTAGAATTGTGTGATATAAACTCGTGCTTCTGACTTGCAATTCTTACTTTTTTCCCTCAGAACTGCATGACAGCCTCGCAATTTTGACTTTTTTTTCATGACCGAGAAAATAAAACCTTCCAATTTTGACTTTTTTGTCAGAATTGCGTGACATAAACTTGCAGTTCGGACTCTTTTCTCAAAATTGAGATATAAACTTGAAACTGTTATTTTTTTTTTAATTGCATGACAAACTCTCAATTCTGACTTTTTTTTCAGAGAATTTTGATATAGATGTGGAATTCTGACTTTTTTCCTAAGAACTGCCTGATATAAACTCACAACTTTGACTTTTTTTTTTAGAATTGTGAAATAAACTCATGCTTCTGACTTCTTTCTCGGAATTGTCATATAAATTCGCAATTCTTTTTCTCAGAATTGCGTCATAACTTCACAATTCTGACTTTTTTCCTCAGAATTCAGTGATATAAACTCTGCAATTCTTACTTTTTTCTCTCAGAACTGCACGACAACCTTGCAATTCTGGATTTTTTTCATGACCGGTGAAATAAAACTTCACAATTTTTACTTTTTTCTTAAAATTGTGTGATGTAAACTCGCAGTTCTGACTTTTTTTCTGAGAATTATGAGATATAACCTTGCAATTCTGACTTTTTTCCTCAGAACTGTATGACAAATTCACAATTCTGACAGAATTTGCTTGGTTTTAAATGTCTTGGTTTGTAATTGTCCTCCCACACTTTCTAATTGGCTGTTTTTTTTTTTTTTTTCATTTATGCACAGTTTGTAGATTTAAGACATCATTTTTAATATTTGTAAACTCTCTCTGTATATAAATATATATTACAGAAGCAAAAAGAACCTGGGATTAAAACCAGAGACAGTCTCGACTTTGCATGCAATGCATGATCCTTGACTAATCTATAGTGGCACTGGCTGGACAGGAGTAGATGGAGAGTTTCTAGAGAGATGTGTGTGTGTGTTGGGCAGAACGCTTTGGTTTGGACGGAGAGCTGACCTTCAACAGCATTCACAAATCATTGGTGCGACATTGTCACGCATTGTGTTCTGATCGATCGAGGAGACAATAGGTTATTCAACACTGCCACGGCAGGTCACCGACGTCTCCTGCACCCTTGACAATGAGAGACCTCTCACAATACCAGATGGGACCACGTCAACCCATTTAGGGTCATCGAAAATGACCAATTAATGTCATGTTTGCACTGTCCCAGCACTAAATTGCCACAGAAAGGCACAATGAGCACCGCTTCCACTTGAGATACCCAACGACGCCGTCTGAGGCGCCAGCAAACAAAGGGTTAAGTTCCCACCCAGCGTTTTTCATTTCCTTTTATCTGCAGTTCATATATTGTAGATGTTGCTCTCTTTTGCAGTTTAATACATTGGAGATGACAGGTCTGCCTTTTTGACCCCTTCGGCTGTGTTTGAATAAGGAAGTGATCCAGAACCACTACCCTCTTCTTGGACCGCAGACATATAGGTAGACGACTGCCGGAATAAAAACTAATCAAATACAACAAGTGAGCTTTCTGCAAGTGGCGAAGAAAGAGAGGAATAGAGATGGAGAGAGACAGAGCGTTAAGGGCCGAGGGTGGAGGATATGAGAGAGGGAGAGATTTGGAAAGAGATGAAAAGGTCCTCCCACATAAATTTTCTTTTCTCTTTCCTTTCTCTCTCTCAATTTCTTCCTTTTTATAGGGCGCTTGTATTTTGAAATGCAAATGTAAACCATCCGGGCTTCAAAGGGGCCCTTAAAATTCCATATCGACCAATAGGCATTTGGCTACGTATATATTACAGCCCGACGTCTATTCTAAGTGAATGGTGTTTGTATCTAGCCACTATAAATCAAAGACCTTCGGGTTGTTTGCATTCATGTATGTGAGGTAGTGTTTGACCTTATTCAGCTGAGGAGATGGATGGATCCCTGCTGTGTGGAACATTCAGTATATTGCAATTTGAAAGCCTTGAAGAGGATGTGCTTTTTAGTTGGAGTGAATGAAAGCTTCACATGCTTAAGAAAAAATAGCTATAAAATATATATGGCTGTCATTTTAAAGCGTTTATTATTTTGGATGTGAATCCATAATATTTTTTTTTTTAAACGGCATCTTCTTATAAGAAAATGTCCCTTCAATGGCTTACATGTCTGACATGCCAATAGAGGTATATGCTATTAATTGCGATGAATTAATCTGCACATCACGACAGCTCTAATTCACAAATGAATGCTGATATTTGGAGCCGATGGCTGTTTCTTTTCTATTTCTAGACAGAGATGAACTTTTATCATCCATCCTTGGCCTTTACAGCTCCGATTCTAATAGCGCAGGACATTGATCTTAATAATGGCCGGTTTATGACCAATATGCACCACTAATTGATTCAATTTAGCCATTTTTATTGTAGCGCTGAATTTCCATTAAGCCCATTGTTCATTGTGTATATGTTTGAAACATGGGGGACAGGTGCTTTCTAATTTATAGAAATTTCATGAATATTTCAGCATTTAGAAAATGTCTCAGACAGACCATGCATTATTCAAGACACATGGTGCATGTGCTTGCATTCAATTATAGATGTGACAAATAAGCCCTGTGGGCAAACGTATGCAGTTATTTATATGTGTGCTTAACACTAGTTTGATATGAGCTATAAAAGTTTCATGCATTGATTCTGCTGTGTAATAAGAGGACGTTGTAATGTGCTTTGTGCAGACGATCGCAGGAAGCTGAGCAGCATGTGTCTTTATCAAGTATTAAATTGGGCTGTCGATTTAATGTGTTAATTTAATGCAATTAATTATGATAAAAATAATGCATTAGCACATTTAATCAAGCTTAAATATACATACCATTAGAGCAATTAAAGCTCGACTTAAATTTTAAATGCAAGTCAGTGCAGCCACAGAATTAAAAAAAAAAAAAAAAAGGTAATTGCGGCTTTTTATCTCACAAATCTGACTTTTTTTCTCAGAATTGTCAGATATAAACTAGCAATTCTGACTTTGTTCTCGCAATTGCGACTTTATATCTTGCAATTCTGACTATTTTTCTCAGAATTTTTTATTCTGACTTATTAAGAGAGTTACTAAGTCCAAGTTTAAAGGAAAAAGACTGATACCTGTATATACTCAGAATTGCAAGTTTATATCTCACAATTCTGACTCTATAACTCACAACTGCATATTATATAGTCAGAATTGTGAGATATAAACTCACAATTCTGAGAAAAAAAGTCACAGTTGTGCAATTGCGAGTTTATATCATGTAATTCTAATGTTTTTTCTCAGCATTGAGTTTATATCTCCCAATTCTGAGAAAAAAGTCAGAATTGCGAGTTTATATCACAGTTCTGACTTCACTTCTCAGAACTGTTTTTTATCTCACAATTCTGACATTTTTCTTACAAATGCAAGTTTGTATCTCACAATTATGACTCAATAACTCACAACTGTATATTATAAAGTCAGAATTGCGAAAAAAAAACTTTGACTATTTCTCAGAAATGCGTCTTTATTTCTCGGAATTGCGAGTATGTTTCTCAATTCTTACATTATAACTCACAATTGCGAGTTTATATCATGTAATTCTAATGTTTTTTCCTGTTCTTTCTCATAATTTTGACTTTTTTGATTTTTTTTATTCTGAGTTATTAAGAGAGTTAAGTCTAAATTTGAGGGAAAAAACTGATATATTCTTAGAATTGCGAGATTATCTCACATTTCTGACTTAATAAATTGCAATTGCGTGTTATAAAGTCTGAATTTCCAAGATTTAAATGTACAATTCTGAGAAAAAAAGTCACAAATGTGAGTTCATATCTCGCAATACTGACTTTATTTCTCAGAATTGCGAGTATATTTCTCAATTCTGACTTTATAACTTGCAATTTGCGAGTTTGTAGCTTTCAATTCTGACTTTTTTTCTCAAGAATTTTTATTCTGAGTTATTAAGAGTTAAGTCTAAATTTGAGGGAAAAAGACTGATTCTCAGAATTGTGAGTTTATATCTCACATTTTTGACTTAACTTGCAATTGTGTATTATAAAGTCAGAAAATTGTGTTATAAAGTCAGAAGATATTCTCGCAATTCCGAGAAAAAAAGTTAAAATTGTAAGTTTATAACTCACAATACTCAGAATTTCTCAATTCTGACTTTATAACTTGCAATTGCGACTTTATATCACGCAATTCTGACTTCATTTCTCAGAATTATGAGTTTATATCACGCATTTCTGAGAAAAAAAGTTTATATCACACAGTTCTGACTTATTTCTTAGAACTGTGTATACAATTTTGAGTTTATATCTCACAATACTGACTTTATTTCTTAGAACTGCAACTTTATTTCTCAGAATTGCAAATTTATATCACACAGTTCTGACTTTCTAACTCGCAATTGTGAGTTTATATCTCACAGTTCTGAGAAAAAAAGAATAGTGAGATATTTAGTGGCTGAAACAACCTTTTTGAACTTTATGAATGATTATTTTAGGTTCAAGTGCGTGTGTGTTTAAGTGTGTGAAATGCAAAATCATTTCTTGGTTTGCAATGCATTGATTTATTTTCCCAGCCCTAGGCAGTACAGAATGAATTGGAGTAAATATATACAGTAATTCAAGCATTTAAAAATAAGCCTTAGAAGAAAGGTTCACCCAAAAGAATGAATTTTTTACTCCAAGCCTGTTTATTTCATCTGCAGAACACCAGAGAATATATTTTGAAGAACACTGGAGCCCTTGGACAAAAGAAGAAAGGTTTGCAATGACATCATGGTGAGTAACGAGTTTTACATTTTTATTTCTAGGGTGAAATACAGTATCTCTTTCAAGAACAGAATGTTTTTTAGCTCAACAGAAACATCTATTCGTTCAAGAGTGTTTACTGGTAGCGTTCATGCTGTAAACATGCTGCAACTGCCGTGTCAGTAAAGGAAAAACTGGCACCTTTTTTCACCTCATAGCTCATGTCAAATTAATTGTGTAGATTTACTCACTTCTTGTTGGTTAAGGCCTTTCAAATAATAGAAACTTTGGAAACAGCTGGGGGTGGAATTCAATTTTAGTGCCAGAGCTCTACTAGACTCCCTACTGATGTTCCCTACTGTTCCCAGATCCTCACAAAAACGCACCACCATCCGCAGGATTCCGCTTGTAAATCTAGATGCAGTTGCACGGCAAATGTGCGTGTTAGCATCGTGTTGGCATGTCAGGGTTGAACTTTGCACCTGTGACGTAGAAGTGTGAAACAATTTGCAGCTACTTAGGATGCAAAACAGAAAAGACCTCAGAATACGCACTAGTGGAGAATGCTAATGAGTGTCGGCATTATCGTGCCGTAAGTTAGTGTCTGCGGAGGAATGTAGCGTAGAAGCATTGTTGTGGAACGTGGGGCCGCATCGCATTAGGAGAGGCTGTGTTGATGAAGCCGGTGGTAAGGGAGCGTGTGGCGCTGAACGCTCAAATTAGACCACTGTGGATAGAACTGTACTATTGTGTGCCTTCACAAATGAGACAAATGAAAACCTGATGAGTCCCTATGGCCTGGTGAGAGACAGCCAACACAAACAGCGCTCCTGGTCGTCCCCTAATTGGACCCAGCTGGGACTTATTTTCGCAACCATGGGTGTTTCAAGGACTTGGTTCGTACCAGGCTCCCACAAAGACGTTATAACTGGTCTGGGAGTGAGAATTATGGAAATATGATTATTTCAGCCCACACTTTCTTTAACAGAACAATGATTTAGAGTCGAAAAGAATGGCAGTTTTAGGCTTTGGATTATGTTCTGTTCAAGAGCAGGACATGGGTTTCCAAACTTTTTTATTTTTTTTGCAGTTTGTAGCAGAGCTATCCTTTAATGTAAACAGTCTGCAAAGTTGTTAATCAAAAGAGCACCATGACATCTGCATTTACATCTGGAAGACATTTTTTAGATTGTTTGCTCATCTGCAATACGTCTATAGGATGTTTCCTATCAGATGTCAAATAGATGTCTATTAGATGTCTTTAAGATGTTTATGATTTAGAATGTATGTAAAACTGACATCTTACAGACATCTGTCCGATGTTTGTACACAGCAGATGCTTTCCAGATCAAGTGATCTCTAACAGACATCTTGTAGATGTAAAAAGTAATTAGTTATAGTTACTAGTTACTTCTAACAAATAGTAACTGAGTTTGTAACTGAGTTACATCATTATAAAAGTAACTAATTACCAGGGAAAGTAACTATTGTGTAATTTTGTAAAAAAATTAAAATTAAACTTAGACATATATATATATCAGTCAAGCATTATAATATGACATTATGATAATTTAAAATTAAAGTTTAGTAATTAGAACTTTAATTAGAATAATCATGTATGAATGC
The DNA here is from genome assembly GCA_012976165.1 of Labeo catla. Taxonomy (NCBI): domain Eukaryota; kingdom Metazoa; phylum Chordata; class Actinopteri; order Cypriniformes; family Cyprinidae; genus Labeo; species Labeo catla. Next base: position 1,570,370 of record VONZ01000008.1, on the reverse strand, counting down.
ATATTTGTCACATTGACTGAATTTAGGACTGGTGGTGGTGATGCTTAAGATATTGTTTGTAATTTGGTGTTTCTATAAAAAAGGGGGAAAAAAAACAAAAAATAATACTGATGAGATAAAACTACTACAAATTCTATTACTATTAACAATATAAAACATACCAAGAATTAATGAGCTGCTGAGTTCATGAATATTAATCATGTTGTCTGCGTTCACTCGAACCGATTTGCTGAAATAAAAACAGGGAGTATAATAGATGAGTGCCAGCCAATGAGATTCCCATTTGCGCATTAGTTCCGCCTACTACCGGAGAAACCAGTGGTTCTTAAAAGCTGAAGAATTCCAGAGTAACTCCGTTATTTTGACAGGAAAATACAGCAAAGAACAACGAAAAAACAATGCTTCAACTTAAAATAATTTGTTACCCCACTGACTTATAAAAATTTGCTTAGATGCATTTAAGCATGTTGTAGTGGACTCCAACACAATATTAGGACACTTTAAAAAAAAAACCATATGACCTGCTCTTTGAAATTAAGTAAAATGGTAGAAGGTCATATTTATCGCTATTCTGAGCATTTTTGTTGTCAATTTTTTTTTTTAAATTTTAATAAGAGTCATTAGTGCCCATCCACAAAAAGACAAAGGTACAAGCTTTTAAAGGGACAGTTTATCCAAAAATGAAAATTCTGTCATTAATCACTCTATTGTTCCAATATTGGAACAATATCTATTGTTTCTTTGTTCATCTTCAGAATACAAATTAAGATATTTTTGATGAAACTTGAGAGCTTTCTGACCCTGCGTAAATAGCAATATGAACTACAATCCCATGAAGCATTGCAAATGACACAATTGAACTAAAATGATAGTAGAATTTAAAAACTATTCATTTAAAGTTGTTGATTATATCTATATAAAAGAATATATTTTACGTTTCTAACAAAATATGAATATATATAAAAATATTTAAATATTTTGAGAGTATAGGGAGATACGACTTAACTTTATACATTGCTACACTATTGACAATGGACCTTTGTCATGACATTTTGGTGAAATCTTGTTAATGTGACCATCTGAAATCAATATGATGTGAATAATGACTATTTCTTATTTGTTTCTCACATAAAACACATTTTTGTTGAGTTTAGGCGTTTAACAAGCTCGATTCTCATTCAGTTTAATTACATTAGAGTGAATAAATTGTGACAGAATCTTCATTCGTTAGTGATAAATCCACCTGACACCAACGCATATACTTTTTGCCCTCAAAGATGAACTGTAAACATATAAAATATTAAAACTGATTGATTTAATACATCTCTCTAGATGTATTAACCAGGACATAATTGGATCTGACTTTAGATATGAACAGTTTTTCTGGGAAATTCCACCCTGCTTTTTTCCTCGTCCACTATATGAGGTAAGTATTTGCTGATAGGTGGAGGAAGAAAAGTCATGCAAAGTACATGTTACCCCAGAGTGCTGAGATGAAAAAGAAAAATCATGAAAAACAAATAATGAAGAAAAATATGCAGCCAGACAGCTTTAGCTAATTAATGTTGAACACCAGGATTACGACTTGTATAAATGCATTAAGAGCTGCGGCATAATTTTTGATGTGAGAGAATATGCAGTGCAACTTTAGGACGTTCCTTGTGGGACACGGTTTTAAATAAATGAAATTCATGTTTGCATAAATTATTGTTTTAAACAGGGACCACATCCATTGCAAATGATGATTAGCATTAAAACACAGGCTGGTGCAACAGAAAGCGGTCATTAGCAAGTTTTTCTCACAGCTGTCAGAAACCTTCTGTCACCCTGTGCCAAGACAGCGTTCCGCCCACTGCTATTTCACGCCAGGGACAGAGAGAGAGAGAGAGAGAGAGAGAGAGAGAAAGGAGAGCCTGCCGGGCCCAAGAAGCGGCATCAACAAACAGGTAATTGAATGAACCTGCGAGCCTAGCTTGAAGTTGCCGGCCTGAGGAGATCAATATATTGTCACTTGGCCTTTATAGGAAACTGCTGCATTGCTAACTTGCTAAGTGCATGAGAGAGAGCGTGATCCAAGGCCAGATGGAAAGCCCCCTGCTGTCAGTCGGCAAGTGACAGGCCTGGTAATTCGGCCGGTCTGCTGCTCCTGTCCTCCCTTCAGAAATATATATTTAGATATGGACGGATCGACAGCCTGTCATCGCCACACAGACCGTGTGACGAAAAAAAAACTGAGATGAAGCCTGTGATGGAGATGACCTTGTGTTGCAATTCAAACTTTCGATTTTTGCGCCATGGACTTGAATGCGTGTGCAATTTACCGAGCCGTAGTTTTCATCAAGGGCGTGCATTTCAGCGTGTAAAAGCTGTGGCTGAGGGTTTGTGCACATTTGTGAGCGTCAACAATGAAAGCAATCTTCTCATGCACATGTTTCCATTGTTTGATAGTTTGCCAGTTTTACTGATATTGTTGTTGATTTTGTTCACATTTAGTTACTTACAGTTGAGGTCAAAAGTTTACATACACCTTGCAGGATCTGCAAAATGTTAATTATTTTACATTTAACATTATTTAAAATAAGAGGAATCATACAAAATGCACGTAATTTTTTTTAATTTAGTACTGACCTTATATTTCACATAACAGGTGTTTACATATAGTCCACAAGAGAAAATAACAGTTGAATTTATAAAAACGACCCTGTTCAAAAGTTTGATTCTTAATACTGTGTTGTTACCTGAATGATCTACAGCTGTGTTTTTGCGTTTAGTGATCGTTGTTCATGAGTCCCTTGTTTGTTCTTCAGAAAAATCCTTTAGGTCCCATACATTTTTTTTAGCATTTGTTTTGTGTATTTAAACCCTTTTCAACAATGACTGTACGATTTTGAGATCCATCATTTCACACTGAGGACAACTGATGGACTCATATGAAACTATTACAGAAGGTTTAAACGCTCACTGATGCTCCAGACGGAAACACAGTGCATTAAAAGATGGGGGTGAAAACTTTATAAAGATGTGTACATTTTTCTTATTTTTCCTAAATATCCCTTTTTTTCATTTAGTACTGCTCTTCAGAAGCTACAGAAGATACTTACATGTTTATTTTGTCTTACAAGACAAAATAAGCATCGTTAATGCATTGTGTGTCCTTGATGTTCAGTCTTTCTGTTTTCAGTTGTAAAGAAATTATGGTTTTTGAAAAACCATAACTTCTTCACGACTGAAGACAGATAGACGTGAACATCTAGGATGACAAGGGGGTTAGTAAATTACTTGTAAACTGTTGTTCTGGAAGTGGACTTCTCCTTTAACATTTTATAGATTCTGCAAGGTGTATGTAAACTTTTGATCTCAACTGTATATCAGTATAATATAGAAGCCAGTTTCTGCCACTGAATAAAAAATAATAAAGTATGCAGTTGTCGTAGGCATAGACTAACTCCTAAGGGATTTGTAGCTTCATTGCTACTTTGTGAAATGTGCTCTGTACCCAATCCAGATGAAGAGAAAGCAAAGAAAGAGAAATCGAAGAAAAAAAAGCACTGTAACGAGTATAGCCTGCCTCTGCTGACTGGATATACGACAACAAAGGGCAGAGAAACAGCTGGCGCTTCTTTCTCACATGGCATCCTGTAGTTTGTGTGGTGGAGGCGTCTTGATTTATTGACTGTAATGATGCATTTGGGCTGACATCATGAGCCGTGGGTGTGGGGGTGGATTAGAGAAAAGGGGCGCGGGTTGCCGATACGAGGCGAACGGGCTGAGTCGAAGGAGCTTCAGTCCTCCTATTGTGGGAAGCGCGGTGGACCACTTCTCACGGCTTCGAGCTTTTGTTTTCCATCAGCATGCCAAAAAACAGCTGTGCCGTCTGCGGTAAAGCAAAGTGCATCCTGCTTAAGGAAATCACAGTAATCCGCTCCCCACATCCTGACAGAAGCTGACGCAACTCTAGAGGTAGAATTATCCTGTCAAGTGGCCCTTTCGGAACCCGTATGTAAATATGGCGACAGAAAGGAAGATTCCATCGGAGAGGGAGTGGAAAATAGCACTAGAAATGGGTAAAATGGCACACTTGAGCAAAAGACAGGCTCTCTGGGTGTGCCAAGATAATGATCAATTTACTCCAAGCCCACTCCGCTGATAACATCGTGACAGAAGTGGCTTTGTTTGTGGCTGGATGGGGATGTGTAGGACGGCTGTTCTTGACTGAAATTTAGATGGGGATCATTAGATCTGCAGAGGCATTCAGTGCTGGTGGTGCTTGTTTGTTTTCTTGTCATTCTCTGACAGGAAGAAATGAGTAATAACTGGCAACGAGCTTTGTTCTTGTTGATTACACATTGGCTGAAAAGATTAATTTCATGCTAAAAATAAATCACATAAGCAGAGAATATTTGCATTTTGAACCACCATTTACTTGTCTTCATGTCTGATCTATGTGTAAAAATAATAGAACTCTTTTGTCAAGTCTTTTGATAGGTTTTCCTACTGTTATCAATACTTGCAAAGTTTTTTGACACGTTAAAAAGAGCCTTGGGGTATAAAGCCTGTTTTCCCAATAGAATAAAAAAAAAAACTGCTACTGCAACTTCTGAAGAACTGCAATTTTACACAATTATGCATATCATGCAATTTTAACTTTTTTTTCCTCAAAAAAAAAAAAAAAATTCACAGTTAAAATAATAATATATAATAAAATAATAAAATAAAATAAATGGAATTGTGACTTTTTTCCTTTAAAATCTAAATGTATATTTCACAGTTCTGGGTTTTTTAAATAGAATACAATAAAATAAAATAAAATAAAAAGTAACTGACTTTTTATTGTGACTTTTTCCTCTAAATTTGAAATGTACATTTTACAGTTCTGGGTATTTAAAACAAAATTAAATTAAATTAAGCTAAATTTTAAAAAAATGGAATCGTGACTTTTTATTGTTACTTTTTTTTCTACTGAATTCTAAATGTATATTGCACATTTATGTTTTTAAAAAAAAATAAATAAATAAATAAATAAAATAAAATAGTGACTTTGTATTGTCACTTTTCCCTCTGAATTCTAAATGTATATGTCACAGTTCTGGTTTTAAAAAAAAAATCTAAATAAAATAAAATAAAAATGGAATTGTGACTTTTTATGATCACGTTTTTCTACTAAATTCTAAATGTGTATTTCACAGTTCTGGGTTTTTAAAATAAAATAAAATAAAATAATTGTGACTTTTTATTGTGACTTCTTTTCCTCTGAGTTCTAAATGTATAGTCAAGAAAAACATTTAACATGAGGGTTAAAAGTTTATGCCAAGTAATGTAATGAAACTCTAGATGGTTGATGGGTCCTTAATGCAAACTGATAATATTCACAGTGTTAAACTACTTGGCACAAGCTGATTGGTTCATGTTGCATAAGCAGCCAATGAGCTTGCTGCTTTACATTTAAATGGCCGGTTAGTATTCACTAGAGCATTTTGCAGCACGCTTTCAGAGTTCCTCTGAAACCCTCCACCTCCCCAGCTCCACCTGTATAGATCTGTAATGGGTTATTACATATGCTACTTGTGCAGCAGTAGTATGTCTTAAATACTCACAGCACAGTATCAGCATATGTACTGGCAGTAGCAAGTATTTGCAGCAATAATCTAGACCGAATAAATTAACATTGACATATCCATTACCATGCTAAAACCTTCGGAGAGTTGTCATAATAGAAATAAGGTTTACAAAAGGTATACGGAATGTTTCTTTAACAAGACCTTCTAGCTGTAAAACAGCATTTGAGAAGGGTAATCAGATCATCATTAAGGTCATTTCAACACGTACATCATGGTGACGACGATAACGTGACAACATGCGTTGTTTCCCGTTTAATTATAGAGGAATTAGCTTGAGATGACTGCTTGTGAAATATGTCTTGATGTTATTTTTGGGCTGCTTATTTCCTCTATTTATCCTCATTTCAAAACTGTTCATGGTTAATTTAGAACAAGAGTCTCAAAATCTCCATCCTTGCTGGCATTCATCAGTCTTTCTAAATGAACGCTATTAGCCCGTCTGTTGCGTTTGGCGGTTTTAAAATACCACTGTTGCAAAATAGTAACCGATCAGCTGCAAAATAGGATGTGTTGTATTTTTTTTTAAAGATCATTTTGCCAGAATTCCATGCTAATCCTGCAGCCTGTGACTTGGTTATTAATAAACAACCTACATTGACACCTACATTGTTTATTTGAGGGTATAGACAGATGTAATCTGTAAATGAGTTCTAAAGCCGCAATAAAGTACCTGTAATTTAGTTCTTAAGCCTCAATAAAGGTTCATCACATCATAAACCAAATCTTAACAGATGCGCCCTGTAGTTTAATCACTTGGTATAACAGACTGTCAGTGCATTGGTGATCAGGGATTTTTTTCAGAAGTTTACAGTTACGGCAGTAGGTGGTGACAAGTGGCTGTCTTTATGAGTGAGTTATTGAATCATTCATTCATTCAATGAATTATTTAATTTTCAAATTAAAAGAGAAGTTCACTTCCAGAATGAAAATTTCCTGATAACTTACTCACCCCCATGTCATCCAAGATGTTCATGTCTTTCTTTGAGTCAAAAAAAAATTAAGGCTTTTGAGGAAAACATTACAGGAATTTTTTCCATATAGTGGCCTTTAGTGGGAGCCAGTGGGTTGAAGATCGAAAGTGCAGTTTCAAAGGGCTCGACATGTTCCCAGCCGAGGAATAAGGGTCTTTTCTAGCAAAACGACCCATCATTTTCTTTTTGTAAAGGCCGTTTGACTTTGTTTGCACGTTCGCTTTTAAACACTGGGGCGGTACTTTCATCTACATCACGCTTAACCTTTCCAACATGATTATGTAATGTGTGAGGTCAAGCTAGTGCAAGATGAGCATTTGTGGTAAAAAGTACAGAAATTTGTATTTTTCTTAGAAAATGACCGATTGTTTCATTAGATAAGACCCTTATTCCTCGTCTAGGATCGTGTAGAGGCTTTGAAAGCTGCATTGAAACTGCAGTTTTGGACCTTCAACCCACTGGCCACCATTGAAGTCCACTATATGGAGAAAAATCCTGGAATGTTTTCCTCAAAAACCTTAATTTCGTTTCAACTGAAGGATGAAAGACATGAACCTCTTGGATGATATGGAGGTGGTTAAGTTATCAGAAAATTTTCATTAATTCTCTAATGTTTTATTGCTTGGCATACAAAAAAAAATGGGTAAAATTCATGTCTGATTGACCAGAACACCAGAGAGACTTAGGCCAGTAAGTAAGCACCTAGCAACGTGCTGAAAAAACACTCAGAACTCCCAGGCAAGTTTTGCAGGTGTGATCACACTGACTTGAGTAGCTTACTACGTACTCATTTTACGTTTTACGTGACTGAAATTCATATTTACTCTTTTGTTCCAATTTGTCAGAATCTCCTACGTACAGTAGACTTTCTGCGAGCTCTGATAGCGTTGATCCTGTGACCCTCTCCAGGATTACAGTGAATCCTCTATGGAATCTGCCCATTGTGGCCGGTCTTAGAATAAGGAGGCTCAATTCATTCGTCTCTGCAGGTGCTCTAATGCTGCAATCTGGATGACTCCCTCCGTGCGGCTTTGTGTCGGACTCGTCCGTGAACACAATGATCTAACACGGGCTGCTGGGACACAGCTGGGGGACGGAGAAGCAATATGAGACATCAGGCATGGAACACTGCAATCTGTTGACTTTTCATAAAATATGCATGCACTCCTTGAGTGGGGAAGTCTTTGTACAACATGTCTTTGTGCATATCCCAAGTGTGTGTGAGTATGTGTGTGTGCTCATGCTTGGTTTGAGTTTTGTGTGTGTGACAGGCGAGGTAAATCATTTGAGTCATGCTAATCTTGTTATACTTTTTATATTTTGCAATATGTAGGAATAAATGTAAGAACACATAATAAGTGTGCAACACTATACAGTTGAGGTCAAAAGTTTACATTTCCCTTTCAGAATCTGCAAATGTTATGATACCAAAAATGAGAGGAATCACACAAAATGCATATGCAAATTATAATTTTTGTTATACAAATGCAAATTTGTTTATTTAGCACTGTCCTGAATAAAATAGTTCACATAAAAGATGTTTACATATAGTCCGCAAGAATAAATAACAGTTGAATTTATAAAAATGACCGCGTTCAAAAGTTCATACGATTCTTAATACCGCGTTGTTACCTGAATGATCCACAGTTCTGTTTTTTCATTTAGTGATAGTTGTTCATGAGTCCCTTGTTTGTCCTGAACAGTTAAACTGCCTGCTCTTCATCAGAAACATCCTTCAGGTCCCACAAATTCTTTGGTTTTTTCAGCATTTGGTGAATTTGAACCCTTTCCAACAATGACTATATGACTTTGAGATGCATCTTTTCACACTGAGGAAAACTGAGGGACTCATATGCAACTATTACAAAAGGTTCAAACACTCACTTGATGATCCCAAAGGAAAAACCTTGCATTAAGAGCCGGGGGTGAAAACTTTTGAACAGAATTAAAATGTGTACATTTTTCTTATTTTGCCTAAATATCATATTTTTTTTTCATTTAGTACTGCCCTTCAGAGGCTACAGAAGATACTTGGTATTAAGATACTTAATACTAAGTTACATTTACCCTGATCTTCAAATTTAAAAAGTTTTCACCCCCAGCTCTAAATGCATGGCTTTTCCTTATAAGGCATCAGTGAGTGTTTGAACCTTTAGTACTAGTTGCATATGAGTCCCTCAGTTGTCCTCAGTGTGAAAAGTGGATCTCAAAATCATACAGTCATTGTTGGAAAGGGTTTGAATACACAACGCTACGAAAACACCACAGAATTTGTGGGACCTGAAGGATTTTTCTGATGAAGAGCAGGCAGTTTAACTGTTCAGGACAAACAAGGGAAAACTATCACTAAACAAAAAAAAAAAACAAAAAAAAAACACTGCTGTGGATCATTCAGGTAACAACACAGTATATAGAATCAAGGGCATGTAAACTTTTGAATGGGGTCATTTTTATTTTCTCTTGTGGACTATATGTAAATATCTTTTATGTGAAATATCTTATGCGGGTCAGTACTAAATAAACAATAACATGCATTTTGTATGATCCCTCTTATTTTGCGGATTCTGAAAGGGGGATGTAAACTTTTGACCTCAATAGTATATTGCACATACATAAAATATAGATATAAATATATAATATTTTACATGTACGTTCTCAATTAAAATTTTCATCATTTTCTAAAGCATTTTAACATTTGTGTTCACTCTACATGATGTCTGTAAAAAGAGATCTGTAATTATTGTTTAACATACAGAAAATGGGACGAGAGGGGGAAAAAAAATGGAGGTAATGAGAGAAATGGGAATGAGTTTTGTAGAGCAGGGTCTTTGGGGACAGGGGTCCATATTAACAGGGGATGAGAGTGCTAATAAAACGTGAGAGCAGGAGAGGTCACAAGGTCATGTGCTTGTGTAATGAATGGAGAAATTTAACTCATCCAATTATAGGAAAGTAAGACGAAAATCCATAGCGTTACTCCGGGCACTGGGCCCAAATGCAAAACTAATAATGTCAAGCAAAGCTCTGGCTTTCTCTTTACTTACTCTGTGTGTGTGCATGTGTGTTGAGAAAGAGAAAAAGGAAAAGAGAGATAAAGAAAAGACAAAGAAAATGTATATGCATTGACTATGCAAGGCTTCCTAGCAAAGTTTGCATGCATTTTTGATGTTCATAGTGCTTGTTTTCTAGTCTCTCTGCTATAGTGAGTTGTGTGTATGTCGCCGTCTTCAGCCGCGATATAATGGGCTTCTACAGCGGGCTGCCATTCACGGGGCCATTTAGAAAGACTGGCCTCTTTCTTCGCGGCCTGCTGCATACTAAAATAAAAAGGTCGATAACGCTGAACAATAATAACAGGTTATAGTCCCAGCGAAGCCAATTTGGCCCCATTTTGAAGGAGTTTGCTCATGAAATGTGGCCTTAATGGACAAGTTTATGTTAAGCCAGGCATTTGTCGAGCAATATATGCAGGAGTGTGTGCTTTCAAAAGGTGATGAGGAGAAAACGAGTATTTTGGCCTTGTACCGTACGGCCTCTCTGAGCATCAGAAAATATAGATTCATTCTGATTTAAATACAGCAATTCAAGCGTCTGAACCAGAGGCGCAGCGCAGACCTGCTCGGCTATAACTCATATTTTACAAATAACCGCGCTGCGCTGTGCCAGCAGACAGTCGCAAACACACATGCATACGAAAAGACGACACTTCTATCAATCACTTCCCTCATCTCCAAAAGGAAACTCATAAAACGGACGATTATTTGCGAAAGCAAGCTGCCGAAGGAAAGCTTTAATTAAACCCCTTTATTTATATGTCAAGTGAAAATGGGGGGAAATCTAAATCAAATTCTTTTTCTTTTTCTGCTCTTTTTTTCGTGTGAGCTGTAACCCTCGGAGGCAAGTCATTAGGGCTTATACATAACCATCACGCCACATTAAAATCACATTACACAACAACGATAATCATCACGTTCAATTACATGTGGTAATAAATGCCCGTGCAATCTTTGCTAAATCTATTAGTGTTCCATCGCAAGAGAGAGAAAAAGAGACGTGCAAATAAAGAAAGAAGGGAAACCGGCGTCGATACATTAGTCTTTCTTCGTTCGTTAGTTCGGAGCGAGGCCACCTGAAGCACATCGCTGACAGACGGCTTCAAGTGTTCATTTTTTCAACTAAATCGCTCACGAAAATTTCGGGGTGTTCTTTTGTCTCGGCTTATTTAAAAAATGCTTAACTTTTCAATTTTGCTGCTTTTTCGCCTTGCCTTAATTAAACAAAAAACAACTAATTCATTCAGCATGTTAATCAGTTCAAACACATCAAGTATTTAAATTTAATCAGCTACATCCATATTTAAAGTATAACAGTACATAATATCCAGAATCAAAGACTATACAAAGACTATAAGTATAGTCATAGTATAGTCATAATTAATGCACTTTTGAGATAATACATCATGTGACATTACAATAAAATGTAAATTTACAACCAACTATAAATACCCTCCTAAACCCGTCTCACAAACTTGTACAGTCTTAGTGAGTTGTCAGATCACACTAACTCTGATTTGACCGCAGTTGCAAAGCACGTTGGGTAACCAACAGTGCCACGGTGATATTGGCACTTACATTTGCAAAAACACTAAAATTAATTTACAAACTAACAGTGAAGTTACAGCACATGCCAGTCAGAATGTGTAGCATTTTGAATGCGAATTAATATTTATTAGTGCTGTCAGTTGATTAAAAAAAAAAGTTAACTAATTAATCGCACATTTTTCTAAAATTAATTGCGATTAATCCCAACATTAAAGTTTTTGAATATACATTTACATTGCAATAATTTTACATTCAGTCTTCAAATAATGTAGAGCTAACATGAAGACAGTATATTTTTAATATTTGTAATTTAGTTTAACTTGATGCACTAAAATAACTAAAACTGGAATAAAAATAAATAAAAACTATACACTAAATATACACAATATATATAAACTACTAAATAACTACTAAAATTATAAGAACACAATAAAATTACTAACTAAACTAAATTTAAAATGAAAATATAAAATATAAAAATAAGAACATTCAAGATATCCACAAGCACATTTGCACAGTTTGGGGCTTTTAAATACGAATTATATATATATATATATATATATAAACAAACAAAATGTACTAAGAGCACAATAAATTCACTAAAATTAAAATAGAAAACAGATAATATAAAAATATAGAAACTATAAATCTCAGTGATACTAAAAAAAACACTGTATTAAAAAAACAAAAAACAAACAAACATTATTTGGCCAAATAATGTACATTAAAATACAAGCTTTCCAGTGATGTATGGTTTGTTTAGGATAAGACAATATTTGGCCATAATACAACTATTTGAAAATCTGGTATCTGAGAGTGAATTTTTTTGTTGTTGTTTTTGTCTTAGCAATGCATATTACTAATCAAAAATTAAGTTTTGATATATTGACGGTAGAAAATTTACAAAATATCTTCATGGAACATGATCTTTACTTAATATCCTAATGATTAATGATTTTTGGCATAAAACAGAAATCGATAATTTTAACCCATAAAATGTATTTTTTGCTATTGCTACAAACATGTCCGTGCTACTTAAGACTGGTTTTGTGGCCCAGGATCACATTTAAATTTTAATGCAACAAAAGTTTTTTTTTTTAAAAGTGTGGGTTCAAATAAATTTGTACAAATAGAAACTTAAGATAAAAGGGTAACACTTTACAATAGTGTTCTATAGGTTAATGTTATTGTTAATCGAAACAGTTGTTCATTGTTAGTTCATTCACTGTGCATAACTAATGCTAACAAGAACAACTTTTGATTTTAATAATGCATTAGTAAATGTTGAAATTAGCATTAACATTAATAAACGCTGTAGAAGTATTGTTTATTCTTAGCTCATGTTAACTAAAGTAAATAACTACTGTTGACCAATGTTACGGAAAAAAGAAGCATTGAAGTCAAGCTTCGTTTGCTGATAGGTAACGGCATCGACATCTGAATTGTTCTTTAATCACTGCTCGGTTTGAGTGATTACGCCTGATTAAATGTGAAATATATACACCACAGTATTTGCTTTTTGAGCGACACTCGTACGAACGTTCACGCTCCAAGTCTAGACGGGTGAGAGTTACAGGCAGCGGTGAGATGCAGTAGAGAGAGTGGGGCGGCACGTACGCGCACGAACTTGTGTGTAGGGGGGTCTGACAGTGAGGAACAGTGTAGTCATTTATAGTGTAGCGGCCACGTTCGCCTCCTCCGCTGCCGAGCACAGCCAAACAGCACTGAGCCTGCTGTAGCCTTGAGGGAGAGCGCAGACAAGGACAGAACTGCTGCTGTTGCTGATGCATTAGTGGGGGAGATACATCTTGTTGCGCAGCATGGTAAATGACAAAATGATATCTCATCAGAGAGACAACCCGTGTGTGACTGTGTGTGTGTGTGCGAGAAAGAGAAGAACAGAAAGTCAGTTTGTTGATGAGAAGCCAGTCTCATTATACTTTCGTCATGTTTCACAGAATCACAGCTGGCTGTTTTTGTCAGACTGAAAGATGTGGGTGATTTTTTTTTTTTCTATATGTTGTGGTCATAGCCAAAAGTATGATGGTGAAGACCAGTGAGTGTTGTAACATTTTGCTTCAGCGTCTGTAAAAGTTACTTATCCCTAAATGGCCTACAGTTCGTTTTCATCTAAAAACTAAAAAACTTTTGACTGTTCATTTACACAACAACAGCGTTTTGTACTTTTAAAAACTTAAAGCCTTTTTTTTTTTTTACCCAAAAATGAAAATTCTGCCATTAATTACTCACCCTCATGTCGTTCCAAACCCATAAGACCTTTGTTCATCTTCAGATCACAAATGAAGTTATTTTTGATGAAATCCAAAAGCTTTCTGACCCTGCAAAGACAGCAACAAAAGTGACATGTTCAAGGTCCAGAAAAGAAGTAACAACATCATTAAAATAGTCCATGTGACATTAGTGGTTCAACTGTAATGTTATGAAGCACAGCAACTTCTAAAATAAAACTCACATGTTACAAGGTTGCAAACACAATCTCATGTAAACTTTAAAAGCCTATACAGCACAGATTGTGGGGTCTCAGCTTGAAAGAATGACATTCAGGTTTTTGACAGCATGAGATTATGATGGCCATCAACCAAACACTCAAGAGCAGCAAGAAACTTTAGAGAATGCTGATATGAAAAGTGTGAAGAGGCTTGAGAAGTGAATGTAATTTTCCAACTACTTGGCTTGGTAGACGAGAACCTACTTCAGCTGTGTATACCTGACAGAAGTAGCTCATTCAAAAGCCTTGATTCAGTTTGGAGAGGTTTGCAGGTTGAAGGTTTAAATGCTTTGTTTTTTTCCTACTTGCCGAGAACTGCTGAGCAGAAAATGACCTAAACATAAATTTAAAACATTATGTGTGCAAATTAATGAACTGAATGCAGTTTTTTGTACACAGTTGGTTTCTTTTTGCTCCAAACCTAAATTTCGTACACTCTGGCCCCTTTGGTCTTTTTTTAAAATGAACAGTTCGACTCCAAACCACAGTATATTTGCACCATCACCATGAGCAACCATCTGAATCACAAAAATCACAAATGGGACACACTTTGTAGTTTCGAGACCTCGTAGACAAAAAAACAAAGAGCACACGTTCACATCAAGTGCACAGTTTTGTACAGAAGCACTCATACTTTTGTCCCTGAGACATTTTGAAGATGCAGTTTCCAGCTCAGAAAACAGATTTCCCACCGACCAATGAACCAAACTCTGACATCAAAAACCACTTACGTCTACACTATCATGAAAACACCCCTAGACTTAATAAGGACTCCATAGCGTGCCATTTGCACAAAGGTTGCAACTAAATTGACTTCGGTTTAATATGTAAAACAAAACAGTCTTTATATCTGAATGAACTTGAAATGCAAGTGAAATTCAGGCTACAGAATCAACTCTGCAACTGAGTCAAGAGGTGAAGTCAGGGCACAGGCAGAGACCCAGCCACTGGCGCTGAGGAACAACGGCAGTCTGCTGCCAACAAAGTCCAAATAAAGCTTTTAATACGTTCACTATTGATCCTGTGCTGAAATAAACTCAGTGTATTGGCAGGGCTGGAATCCTACTTTGAAGGGACTCCATAATGCAGCTAGTCAATGGTAAGCTGTCTGCAATCAATCCCAAATAACAGTTAATTACAGCTCACGTCCATTTTGAGGAGAGACCGGTGGAAATAAGAGCGAGAAAGACTCAAGGCAAATATAAAGCTGAAAAGGTGCTGAACACAGAAAATGATGAAGAAAAACTGTTTGAAAAGTTGATGAAAAATGCCTTACGAGGCTGTCCCTCCATTAACCCTGAAGTACTAAACATCTGCGAGCTTTATGAAGGCAAATCTATCAAGCAACCAAGTGCTGGGAGTTTAGCTAGTTAGCTTTAGCAGTTAGACTCTGCTGGTAAATGATATAACTACTTCATTATGTGGGTGTAAAGAGTTTCTGATCTTACAGACAACTAAAAATAGCCATCAGTGACTAAAACCATGAAACCATGAAACTTTAAAATACGATTACCGCAATGCGGAAAACGCAGACGGAATCCGGAAATTTGAATGTCACGGAATTTGCCAAATTTTCGATGAATAAATCAAAAGTAGATCAGTACACTTAAATCAATGTGCGACATGAACTACTGTCTGTGAATATTAAGCCGCAAATACTATTTAAATATGAATCCTACCTGTTCTGGCTTGTCTCTGTGTGAATGGCGCCAATGCGCGGTTTGGTTTTGTTTACTGTTAATCGCTGCGACGCTGAGTACATGAACACATAAACATGACTGCTCTGAGACTGACTTCATTAGCATTTTACCGTTTCTTTTGAGAAAACTATCGTAATTATAGGCCGTTCACATATCTCAAACGCTAGGCGCGCCGATTTTTCCTCCTTTCCAAAGCGCTCTGTAGCTTGCGCTCCCGTGGCGTCTGCCGTTGCTAAGCAACCATGACCCGCACTCTCAATGAAGACGCGAAAGTTTCATCAAAGTTCATCAAACTTGAGCGCGCAAAAGACGCGATATGTGAACGGCCCCTAAAGCGGAAAGTCACGGAATTTGCCAAATTTTCGATGAATAAATCAAAAGTAGATCAGTACACTTAAATCAATATGCGACATGAACTACTGTCTGTGAATATTAAGCCGCAAAATACTATTTAAATATGAATCCTACCTGTTCTGGCTTGTCGGTTTGGTTTTGTTTACTTTTAATCGCTGCGACGCTGAGTACATGAACACATAAACATAACTAGTCTGAGACTCACTTCATGAGCATTTTACCGTTTCTTTTGAGAAAACTATCCTTATATACAAACAGAAACGTAAATGTCTTCACAGCAACCCGTCAAAATAAAAGTTGTTTAACTTGAAGGAACTGTTAAAGAAATGTATTAATGTAATAGTACAACTACTACTAATAAAATTAGGGCTGTGATTAATCGTTTAACAACACTAAATAAAATTATTATTATAACATTATTTTAAGGAATATTTATCAGAAAAATTATTTACCAGAATTTATTTACCAGCAAACTTTTAATACACAACAGTATTTCTGAAAAAAAAAGAAATAAAATAGTAGTAAATTAATATTATAATTTTTTAAAATAATATCAATTAATTAGAGATGTTTTTGATTATTAAAATTTAATGAAACCATTAAATGTTGTACTCACAGACATTTCAACCTGCAAAAACTCTTTTCAGGGAGGTAGTACTAACTAATGCTGTTAACAATAACCTGTCCATGGGCTTTTTTAAATACTGTCATTTAAGTGTCGACGGTGCAGTGTTGCCAGATATTGGTATACAAGCGAAAACCGAAAAATAAATGAAAAATGAACCAAAATTATTTAAATAAGATAAGACTTAAATAAGGATATCACTGACACTAAACTATAACTTCCCACTTTATACATTTTCTAAATTGTAAAATTAAGTGGAAAAGACAAGTCAAAAAACGCTTATATTAGCTGGACCTGGCAAGGAGGCTGCGCCCACGCCCTCAAGACTCGTTCACTCCGCTAGCGTCTGGCAGCTATCATTTTCTAAACAGCGATCAACTGTCTAAACTGAATTATGCATGTAGACACTCATATGGTGATCTCATAGCCGGCTACGTTCATGCTTACTATAGCACTACACCACTACATGTGTCTCTCTCTGGCTCTTTCCTCTTTGCTTGTTCTCTTCCTTGCCTCCACGATTTCTGCGCTTTAAAGGTGCAGGTACCTATTATTTTAAGTAAATAAGTGGTTTGATGAGGTTGCATAATTGTTTTTTGAATTATTTAAGCCTGTACACAAATGTACTATGTACCTCCTGACTAGCAACTACATTCCATAAAAAAGACATCCAAACTTTGGGACACTTTATATATGCCAGAAAACTGGAGCCAACTGGGCTCAAGGAAATGTACTGCAATAAAATATTCGTGAAGTCTTTAGGTAACAAAAGAGGTATTACTTAGAAATGGCTGAGCATCAACTTAATAGTGTGTCAGATGTTTGAATGTTATCATCTGCCCATGATATATACACTTTCGGCTCGAGGGCGCAGAGCAAACTGCCCGTTTCATAGCACAAGCATTTCAGACTCCTCCGCTGATGGCAGCCTAATAGCGTTTATGTTGCCAGAAAGTGCAAAGCTCTTCTTTTTCCAGTTACATATCATTAATTTAAACAGTTTATACAGCTGCATATTTACTGAGGCAAGTAGGGGTAAGTGCCCCACTTAAGGTTCTGCCGTATCCTGCTGTGTGGACGTTGAGAGAGTGTGAATGTGACCTGAAGTGCTCTCGTACGGCTCCGCACAGACTCCCCAACTTGCAAAGACAGCCAATCCTTAGACAAGCAGGACTGAGATGTGGTCATTCGTACATTCGTTGATGACTTTTGACGAAAATGTCCTCTACAGTTAGTCATGCCACGTTCACTCAATTTAGAGTATTTGTCAACCAAAATGTTCTCTGCTCTCTGTTAAGCTGTACCGGATTTGAGCCAAATTTAAAATATAAATATTAGTGCTGTCATGTTTTTTGAGGAAAATATTTCAGGATTTCTCTCCATATAGTGGACTATAGTGGTGCCCCCAAGTTTGAACTTCCAAAATGCAGTTTAAATGCAGCTTTAAATGGCTCTAAACAATCCCAGCCAAGGAAGAAGGGTTTTATCTAGCGAAATGATCGGTCATTTTCAAAACAAATTGACAATTTATATACTTTTTAACCTCAAATGCTCGTCTTGTCTTGTCTCTGCGATGCACATGCGTAGTCTGTGTAATCTGGGTCAATACAGTTAGGGTATGTTGAAAAACTCCCATCTTTTTTTCTTCCCCAACTTGAAAATTGATACTACCTCGCTGCAGAAGTATCGACCCAGTGTTTACAAAGTGAACATGCAAAGAAGATCAAACGCTCTTTACAAAAAAAGTAAAACAGCGATGTAGGTGATTTTTCGCTAGATAAGACCCTTGAGGCTGGGATCTTTTAGAGCGATTTGAAGCTGCATTTACACTGCTTTTT
The DNA here is from genome assembly GCA_012976165.1 of Labeo catla. NCBI lineage: Eukaryota > Metazoa > Chordata > Actinopteri > Cypriniformes > Cyprinidae > Labeo > Labeo catla. The sequence continues at coordinate 1,552,154 of VONZ01000008.1, read as the reverse complement.
GGAAGTTCAAACTTGGGGGCACTATTAAAGTCCACTATGGCCATGTTCACAACTGATGGGAGGAAACGACTCTGGTGGAGACCAGATATAAAACTTTCAGATGACAAACAGCTCATTTCTCTGTCACTGTAAATTACCGAAACCACACATTAAAGCATGCAGCACACGGTAGACGCGCATTTGTGCGGCAGAGCGGGTCTCGCGCACTGAGTGACATGACAGACAACTAGTTGTCCAGTCCTGTTCCGTTCACACAGCGCATGTGTTCCAAGAATGTGGTTGTGAGTCCTGAAAATTTACAGGTGTGAATCACCTGTTGTCACACCCGTAAATAACCGTACTGTGTGTGAATGTAATGTTTGACCAAAGTCCCGTTAAAGGAGAACTCTACTTCCAGAACAACAATTTACAAATAATGTACTCACCCCCTTGTCATCCACGATGTCTTTCTTTAAGTCTTAAAGAAATTATGTTTTTTGAGGAAACATTTCAGCATTTTTCCTCAAATAATGGACTGCTATGGTGCCCCGATTTTGAACTTCCAAAAGGCAGTTTAAATGCGGCTTCAAACGATCCCAAATGTATACTATCCCAGCCGAGGAAGAAGGGTCTTATCTAGCAAAACGATCGTTATTTACATAAAAAAATACAATTTAAATACTTTTCATTCTCAAACGCTCGTCTTGCCTTGCAGTCCTTGAACTCTGTGTATTCTGGCTCAAGACAGTTAGGGTATGTCGAAAAACTCCAATCGTATTTTCTCCCTCAACTTCAAAAATCATTTCAAAATCATCCTACATCACTGCAGAAGTTCCGACTCGGTCTTTGCAAAGTGAACATGCAAAAAAGATCAAACACCCTTAACAAAAAAAGTAAAACAGCGATATAGGACGATTTTGAAGTTGAGGGAGAACATGAGATGGGAGTTTTTCAACATACCCTAACTGTCATGAATAGGAACAAAAACTGTTTTCGAATCGTTTGAAGCCGCATTTAAACTGCATTTTGGAAGTTCAAAATCGGGGCACCATATCAGTCCATTATATGGGGAAAAATGCTGAAATGTTTTCCTCAAAAAACAATTTCTTTACGACTAAGAAAGAAAGACATGAACATCGTGGATGACAAGGGGGTGAATAAATTATTTGTAAATTGTTCTGGAAGTGGACTTCTCCTTTAAGGCAAGTCATTTCACTCAGCTGCCATCTTTGAAACGCCTCTTGGGCAGGCAAGTGCAGCTCTCTCTATCTCTTTGAATGGGGAAACATTCTGTTTACCAAGCTTAAGATTAAATTTTATATTTGAAATCACCAATGAAACCTGACAAGAAGTGCCTCATAAATATTGTTTCTTATGACCCAATAGTGTTAAAAAGCTTATTTATCAGGCTAGATCAGCCAGTGCACATGTGCAGTACTGAGCGCACGTCTCAGAACGCTGACTTTTTCTATAGCAACCGAGATTTCTAACGGCAGCTGCAGTGACGTGGTGACTTTACTAATCAACGATTGGCTTTTTCATTAAGAAGGTGGGGCTTTGCGGCCATAATGAGCGTTGCATCTTTCCCCATTCGAAACTATAAGAGTGACAAGTCTTGGTTATTCTATAGTCTTTGAATATACATAGAAAACGTATTCGTGTGGCGCGGCTGACACAGAACAGCGTATGCAATTTGCGTCCAGCGGTAAGTGATTAATGAAGTAACCCTTTAAGAGCTCCGCTTCTGAACACGATGCGGATCTGACACGCATGCACAGTATAACGGCTGATAGGACAAGTAAATTAGTTTTTACTGACAGCGAATTGACAACATCCTATCTGACTGTGGTTCACTGTTGTTCTACTAAAGCTCCCTCATCACATGTACCTTTTCCACACTTGTTTGACTAAGGCGAAGTTGGAGTGTGTGTCTGCCTTGGCTTTAATTAACATATTTTAATTAATTAATTATTTAAAATATATATATGTTTTATATTTTCATATTTAAACCTCAAATGTGCTTGTGCTGTGTTTCTTTAAATGCCATTTTGTCTGATATTTTCTTATATATGATATTTATTCATTTTTAAGTGTGGCTGAAGCATCCACACACTTTTCCGCTGTATCCTGAGGTAGCCTGAAGGACTTTATATCTGCAAACTCAGCTGAAAAAAAAAACTGCAACACACACACACACACACACAGACAGACAATTTTGCTAATGCCAGCCATCTTGATATTTAATGATTTGGTGGTTTTTTTTCCATCCTCCTGACTTAGGAGGGTCAGGTCAGCTCGTTAATGAGCGTGGAAGGAAGGGGCCCACACAAATGCTTAATTTCTATAGACCTGCGCTCTAAAGCAACCCAATTATTTCCCTTAGAGCATTCCTACATTTGTGCAACCCCAAAGTATTTAAAAAGTATTCAAAAGATCACATTAGTTCTCCAAGCTTCTCTTACTTTTCACCAAACGCCGCAGATTTGTTTTACCCGTCCTCGCTGTCAGAAGAAAAGAAATGTTTTTGGCAGGCGGTACTGAACGTGGATCAAGGGTCAAACTAAGAAATATGAACACCTCTGGTGTACATCTTGAATGCTGAACTTTTTGAGCAAAAGCCATCTTTCCTCAAAAGACAGAGAGCATACATTATCCAGCACACATGGTCTGCATCTAGAGCAACAGAATGACAATCCAAACGTCCCAAGATGCAGATCCCACATGACAGTATGAGCCATCTCTACGTCCATACATCACCAAAATCATGAAGATAAATGCTTTATTAGGTGCGCCTCACATCCGCAGTCATTTTTAAGAACATCATAGCCACAGCAAGGTAAAGGAATGCAATAACGGAGAAAGAAGAGACAGAAATTCATCAGAGCACCAATACAGTGGTGATGGCTAGAAGGTTCTTTGAAAAGCATGTTAATTACAAAATTCTTATGCAGCCTGTTTCCTCTGAAACCTCCCCTCATACTGTCTGAATTTTCAAAGAGTAGCTGTCAAAATGTTCATGCATTCAGTTCTGACATTTCATTAATGAATCATTATCTATTAATGCATAAATATTAACAGATAAAATGAATTAGTTAAATCACTGATGTGGATCGGAATCAACCGGGAGGTTACATAATTACGAACAGCACGAGCTTTCAGAAGAAACTTGCGTTATTGGCTCTGTATGCGTGTATCTATTTTGTTTCGTCTCAAGCTGGGGACATTTTATTGCTTTTTCATGGCTCAGTAGACTTGAGGTTCTCAATTAGGTGTCATTTAGGTGTCGCCAATGTGTCTGCTATAAAAATAGCCACAAATGAGACAGTTTTTAAGCACAGAGCTGTAATGTTCATGCAACATAACTAATATAATTTGTTTTTGGAATAATTGCATGAGAAACATTTGACGTTTGATTGCAGACTTTGGTATCTTGGAGAAATCTGAGCATGAAAGACCTTAGCTACTGTGTGTTTCCATCATCCTGTTTTTATTTACTCATTTTGAAGTATGGCATCAGAAACGAGTGATGGAAATGCAACATTTCGAATAAAAATGTTTGGTTTGTGCAAAAAAATGTTAATGCCAGGGTTTGTACAAGGTGCTTAAAGTGCTTGAAGTACTTAAATTTGATCTCGAAAACCATTAAAAATAGCAACAGTCCTGAAGCGGCATAAAAAGTGCCTGAATTATTGAAAGACAATGTATCTATGAAATAAGTGTTTAATTTTTTTTTTATATATCTTCAATATTTTTTCATGCAAAATTCACATAATTTAAAAAACAAACTACTTTTTTCACTTATTTCAGTTAATAAAATCATTTGATTCAGATCGGAACTTCGGAGCAGGTTCGTGAAAAATTTGATTCAGATCAAGACTTCAGTGCAGGTTTGTGAATCATTTGATTCAGATCGGAATTTCAGAGCAGGTTCGTGAATCATTTGATTCAGAACGAGACTTCGGTGCAGGTTCGCGAATCATTTGATTCAGTTCGGGACTTCAGAGCGTGGATCGCGAATCATTTGTTTCAGATCAAGATTTCGGAGTGGTTGAAGCTACAAAGTAATTTTTACATATTCATTTTTATAAATGGGGTTTTTAATGTTTTTATTTATTTGTTTATTGTTTTATTTATTTATTTATTTTAAAGGTAATATTTCTATTTAGATTGCCATTATTTTTTTTAATTCATAGTTTCAGTAACTCATTTATGAACTTATTTATTCCAGTTAGTTATAGGGGTCGACCGATTATCGATTACCGATATTAAGCATTTTTACGGTTATCGGAATCCTTTTTTTTTTTTTTTTTAAAATTGCGGTTTTGCAACAGACATACTGTATATATCGGTTCAAAATATCGGTTATCGGTCTACTTTATCTGTAATAATCAGAAACGCCATCGCTCTAAAACGCTTAGTTGCCAAAATGTTCACATTTTATTTCTGCTTTTTCAATTACCAAAATAAATAATTTTTATATTTTTAATAGTTTTTATATTATATTATATTTTTAATAATTTTTAATATTTTCAGTTTTTGTTAACAAGAAGACAGAATTCTGATGTACTAGGTCAGATTTTGTTTTTATGTATTTTTCTTTAAAGCATGCTGTCAATTTTCATAGAATGAAGTTTTTAGCACAGAAAACTTTTAATAAATATATAAGTTGTCATTTTTTAAACCAGACATGTATATCGGTTTAAAATATGAATTATCTGTCTACTTGATGTGCAATAATCGGTATTGGCATCAGCCCTAAAAACCACATATCGGCCGACCCCTAGGTAGTTGCCAAAATTTTGAAATTTCTTTACATTTTTAAAAAGGTTTTTCATCTAATATTTAAGTTTTACCAAAATAAATAAATAAACACATTTTAATAGTTTCAGTTTTTGTTAACAACAACAAAACTGAACACATGTATTAGGTCAGACTTTATTTTATCTATTTTTTAAAGCATGCTGTCAATTTTCATAGAGCCCTTATGCAAACAAACAAGCTTTAGGAAAGCTGTTCGCTTAAATTCTCTGCTAATAAAATCTCCAATTTAGGACTATTTCCAAGTTGACGAGTCTGCAGTACTTCAGCTTATACAGAGAAGCTAGTGTAGCTAATCATTATGCTTGACATCGCCTGTCAGAGCCATACATTATATTGTACATAACATAACCAGCATACCAAATGAGAAGCCCGCAAAAATAACACTAATAAGGAAATCATTAAATACTACTCCATTGACCTTTTAAAATGCTGCCTTCTCAACTTCTTTTCCTAAATCCCCAGGTTATTGACTCGGCAGCTTCCTAAACGTTACTTGTAAAAGTGCGGCGGGATAGATTTTATAGTACCCGCCTTCTCCTAACCTTGCCAGGAGGGCCTGACAGGCGCTTAGCATTAACGATCTTCCGAAAGGGATCCAGAGACACTGTGCTTCTTGTCGCCCAACTTGCGGGCCAGTCACCCTGCCCTGGGCGCGTCTAGCCCATATACCGCCGTACTTCCTTCCTCTTTCGCCTTCCGTCCTTTTCTTTCCAACCGTAACAGTCTATAGCATCAATATGCATAGACCATGACAGCATATGACCCACATGTCACAGTCAATCAGTAACTAACCACTCTAAGATGATAAAGGACAGGAAAGAGCGCAGTGCAGATTGTTGAGTCATCATATGTAACTGTCGCAGTTGATAGACGCTGTTATTCAAGGGGTTAAACGGGTTTGATTTTGAAAGTGGAAGTGGCGGTTGACCCTAATTGCATGCAGCGGCTTGATGCCGCCTTCCTACGTGTCTCAGCACCCGAGTCCCATATATCACACAGATCTCAGCGTATGCTCCTCTGAGAAGGAGGTTATTAGCCCTGTATAAATCACTAAAGCCATCATCGAGGTATTATGCCGCAGATGAGAATATCAGCTGTTTCCCTAGATCATCCAACTCTGCTGTGGGTAAATATTTGCTGGTTTTGGCTGTGGACTAATTTTGCAAATATTTTGACTTAAATGGTAATGATAAATAGATTTTAGCATTGGAAAATATTAGTAGTGTTTGCCATGATGTTGAAGTTGGTCTTACAACTCAGTGGCATTGCTTGTGCATTCTGGGTGATTAGGGTATTTCGATGGTTGTTAAAGGGGTCATCGGATGCCCATTTTCCACAAGTTGATATGATTCTTTAGGGTCTTAATGAAAAGTCTCTAATATACTTTGATTAAAAATTCTCAATGGTTGTGTAAAACAACACCCTTTTTACCTTGTCAAAATGAGCTCTGCAAAAATCATCTCATTCAAAGGGGTTGTTCCTTTAAATGCAAATGAGCTCTGCTCGCCCCACCCCTCTCTTCTCTCTGTGGAATGACAATCTTGTTTAATTTAGCCGCATTTAGCCGCGTTTAGCCGTAGTTTCCTAACTACCACGTTATAAGGAAAGGTGATTGCAAAGATTCATAAAAAAAACGTTATACTCACTTCTGCTGTAAGTGAAGCTGTATCACAAATGATTTGCACGAACATAGATGGATATATGTAGATCAGGAGGTGCATTCCATTCACAAACAAATGTAATCTACTGCATCTTCAGTGGCTCAGATGTCGGGAGTAAATGACGACCACTATGTTCATTATTACATCCAGCAACACAACACCTCAATCGCTCAATCTGAGATATTCTTGTCTAACTTACATCCCTGCTTCGGCATTGAAACAAGGAAAGTTACTGGACTGTGACAGCTGATCTAAGGTAAGATGCTCATGTCAATCAACTATCGTGGGAGCGGCCTGTGTGGGTGTGACGGCACACCGACAAGCATCTGAGAACGGCTCGATTTGAAAAAGGGGATATTATTTTTACAGATTGATTAAAAACCACTGCATGGATTTTTATCATTATAGGGTAGATTTGTGCATACACTGCCAACACACATTAATGTTCAAACAACATGTAAAAGTGAAGTTTCCTTTAAAGGGGTCATCGGATGCCCATTTTCCACAAGTTGATATTATTCTTTAAGGTCTAAATGAAAAGTATATAATATACTTTGGTTAAAAATTTTCAAAGGTAGTATAAAACAATACCTTTTTACCTCGTCAAAATGAGCTCTGCAAAAATCAACCCGTTCTGATGGATTGTTCCTTTAAATGCAAATGAGCTCCGCTTGCCCCAGCCCTCTCTTCCCTCTGTGGAGTGACGAGCTGTGTACCGAGAGATTGTTTACTTTAGCTGCATTTAGCGCACTTAGCCGCAAAACACGTTATTAGGAAAGGTGATTGCAGAGATTCATAAAATATTCACTTCTGCTGTAAGTGAAGCTGGATCATGAATGATTCGCACGAACATAGACGCATTTATGTAGATCGGGAGGCACATTCCCTTCACAAAAAAACATAATCCACTGCACCTTCAACGGCTCAGATGTCGGAACTAAATGACGACCACTATGTTCATTATTACATCCAGCAACACAACACCTCAACTGCTCAATCGGAGATATTCTTGTCTAACTTACATCCCTGCTCCCCATCGAAACAATGGAGGTCAGACTGTTACAGCTGATTTAGGGCGGGCCTGAGGTAAGAACCTCATGTCAATCAACTATTGTGGGAGCGGCCTGTGTCGGTGTGACGCACACTGCCAACACACATTAATGTTCAAACAACATGTAAAAGTGAAGTTTGCATCCAATGACCCCTTTAAGGGCACTGCACTTTGGCATGTTTAAGACCTGGGACATTCTTGCGCACTTACTTACTGTCGCACGCACGCGCTTTCAAGGGGCCAAGAATGAAAGTGTAGGTATTTGCACAAGGCAACTATATTGTTAATTCAGACTAATTTGTAAACGTGGAACTCGCACGAACACAAGAGGTGGGATTTATCACATGAACCAATCACAGCCGAGCATAACCAGTCATATCCAATCATATCGCGATGGAAGCATTGCCTCCTCTCAGGTGACTTTCCCACATTCATTCTCAGTTTCCCCCCACCAAACCCACCGCACGCTTTGGGAAGTCTCTTTCCCTGCTGGTGTCGCTGTCAAACAGTGTTTCTATAAAAAAACAAGTGATTTATACACTTTTAATGTAATATTTTGTAATATTGGCATAGGTTTATTTTTTTTTATTTTACTTAGAATTTTTTTCTCATCCAATATTTTGAGCCTCCCTAGCAGCAATGCTTGCATTAGCAAATACTATTAATTAAGACTCATAACTGTTAATTTTCTTTTTAATGAGAACAAATGGAATTTAAAAACCAACAGAGTGAAATCTGGTCCAAATCTAACTCTAATATCATCATAGCATCCTCTAAAGGCAAATTTTAGATTCTTTAATTTTCAGTCCGCACTGTGCTGTATTATTAAACAAAGTCATTAGACCTTTAACCAACTGATATTGTCTGTCTGCGAGCGGCCATAAGGGTTAATAACCGTGGTGTAATGTGAGGCTTGGGATCAGGGCGGAAGCTGACCAGCTTTGATTCTCTTTCGTCTTAAATGGCTGTTTAGCTAATTAAAGGTCTGGGTGTTCTCCTTTGCCGCGTTTCTGGCGTTACCGTTCACGATTTTCCGTCTGGATACCAGGTCGCCTGTTTGGCTAATGATGCCAATTAAAGGAAAATATTGCAAATCTCAAGGATTAGCATTCTGTGGGGAGGGAAGAGGGGGGTCTTGACTTTTTGTGTCATCCCGCCTGTCGTATCAAAGCACAAACAGAGGCCCGCTGTCGTCAGGAATGCCACATGCTAATTAAGAGCCGATACATTCACAGGTTAAGTACTAAGGGGACTTGGAAACATAATCAACTGGAATACATTATAAACTTGCCACGATCAAACACCACTAATGTTGTTCCCCAAGCAAACGCGCCTAACAAAGGCGACTCTAACCCGACTCCCTGGAGTTCTAACATTGCCATAGAGACCAAATGTTCGGAGATTGCCATAGCGACCTACTTCCCACTGGTTGAGGGTAGTACTCAGGACATCATCAGCGTGGCTGCTGTAATCATCACCGCTGCAGACATATCCTTGTGATGGTCGTGTTCGCAATTACCCAGCAGAATGTCATCAACGCAGCCCAGGGCTTGGCCCGAGGACAGCCCAAGTTCAATGGCACGCATTTAACGGCCATCAGCATTGCAGCACACTTTGAGCTCGTCATGCTTCGGGAAAAAAAACCTTGGCGTAATGCTTCAGCGAGGGTTTTAGGGGCCGCTCTGTGTGTGAGCTGTATACAGGACAGAAGACATGGTTCTGTATTGTACAAACGGGGCAGGTGTTCTTCCACTAGGGGGCACAGTCTCACTCTGGGGAAATTCTGCCAGCAGTCCCATCTTTGTACAATAGGGAAAAACATACTTTATGGATCTTCCATTTCTGTGACTTCCATCTGTCAAATCAGTCCAAAAATTGGCACTAATGGAGCAAACAGTATCATTTTTTTGGTTTGTACCAAAGGCAAAGCGAAGAGATTCATTTTATCATGCTACTGCTTCAAGCAACTCATTTTATTTTGGGTTTTGCTTGCCTTCAACCAGCATAAACATTTGCTCTGACACCATCACTGCAAGCCTGATATTCAGAACTAAAAACAATATTTAAAACAAGGCTTTTATGTCCACCAAGGCTTCATTTATTTGATCAATAATACAGTAAAAACAAAAATGTTAAGTATTATTATAATTTATAATTCTTTTCTTTTATTATAAAAATGTAATTTATTTCTTTATTTTAAAATGTAATTTATTCCTTTGATGGCAAATTGTCATTACTCTAGTATGAACCTTCAGGAAAGACAGAAAGAAAGAAAGTTTGGAATAATTCCAATTTATATGTAAAATTTATATATAAAAGAATATTAAAATGAAAGCTTTTTTTAAAATGAAATTTTATGCCCACCAAGGCTTCATTTTTTGACCGATAATACAGTAAAAACAAAAATATTGTTAAATATTTTTGTAATTTAAAAATTATTTTATTATTTTAATTTATTCCTGCGATGGCAAATTTTCATTTCAATTCCAATTTCAATTTTCATTTTAATTCCAATGTATATGTAAAATGTATGTATAAATATATTTAAATGAAATCTTTTATGGCCACCAAGGCTTCGTTTATTTGATCAATAATAGAGTAAAAGCTAAAATATTGTTAAATATGATTGCAATTTAAATTTATTTTATTTATTTATTTATTTAGTTTATTGATTCATGTGATGGCAATTTTTTTATTACTCTATGTGATCCTTCAAGAAAGTAAGAAAGCAAGAAAGGAGGAAAGAAAGAAAAATACATTTTAATATATTTGGCAATAAATTGATTTAATGTGACAGTAAAGACATTTACAATGTTACAATACATATATATATATATATATATATATTTTTTTTTTTTTTTTGAAATAAATGCTGGACATTAAACTTTATATTCATCAGAGAATCCTGAAAAAAATCTTGGTTTCCATAAAATACTATATACTAACTATATATACTATATGTAGACTATATACTGTAACTATATGTATGACTATTATTATATATTATATATTATATTATATATTATTTTATTTTATTTTATTTTATTTTATTTTATTATTTTATTCATGTGATGGCAAATTTTCATTACTTTATATGATCCTTCAAAAAAGTAAGAAAGAAAGAAATTTGAATATATTTAGCAATAAAGTGATCAAATGTGACAGTTAAGACATTTATAATGTTACCTTTTTTTGTATTTCAAATAAATGTTCATTAAACTTTATATTCATCAAAGAATCCTGAAAAAGATCTTGGTTTCCATAAAGTACTATGTACTAACTATATAACTATATACTGTAACTATATGTGACCCTGGACCACAAAACCAGTCATAAGGGTCCATTTTTCGAAATTGAGATTTATACATCATATGAAACCTGCAGAAATAAACTTTCTATTGATGTATGGTTTGTTAGGATAGGGCAATATTTGGCCGAGATATAGCTATTTGAATATATGGAATCTGATGGTGCAAAAAAATAAAAATATTGAGAAAATCACCTTAAAAGTTGTCCAAATGAAATACTCAATAATGCACATTACTAATCAAAAATAAAGTTTTGATATATTTACAGCAGGAATTTGACAAAATATCTTCATGGAACATGATCTTTACTCAATATATTAATGATTTTTGGCATAAAAGAAAAATCAATAATTTTGACCCATACAATGTATTTTTGGCTATTGCTACAAATATACCCCAGCGACTTAAGACTGGTTTTGTGGTCCAGGGTCACATATAATATAATTATATAATTTTTCTAATCAGTGTAGTTCTAGAAGTATAAATTTGCTATCAATAATCTGATTGGATTTTTTAACTAAAAGGCGGGACTTCCATTCCTACAGCTGCCATATTGAGTGTTGCAAAGTCTCTCATTATTTTTTCTACAAGAGGTCCGTCTCCTCCTTATACTGTCTATGCTGACACGTGAATCATGGCCCGATTCTGTAGAACTCATTTTAGCCTATGATATTAGCATACGGCGAGAGCGAGCTTTCCGTGGTTATTGGACTGACATTAGCTGATCAGGAGAGATCTGAGCGGTGACTAGCAGAGATGACAGGTGAGACAGCGCCGGCTGCCAAGCTCAGGGCACTGGGGACCCCGGCGAATGAAAGTCATCTAATCCAGGAGAAGACTATAGGAAAGCATGGAACAGCCTGAGGGCCTGACAGCCACTCTGTCTGTCTGTTTCTGTCCCGTTCTCTAATTTCCTTCCTTTCTCCAGGTTTCTGTTTCTCAAACTGCTTCTTGTTCGCTCTTATATTTGCGTCTAACTCTGTGTCTGGCTTTTGACTGCACTTTTTCCTCACGTCCCATACGTCAGTGTAGTCTCAACTCTCCGCCTGATGGCAGCCATCACTATCGGCCTCCTGACCCAGTGAAATTAGGGGCACTGAGGGAGATGAGTTTGGTTTGAGCAGGAGACCAGGGTTAGGGGACACCAAAGCTACCTGACAGGTTACTGTCTCATGGAGGCAAATCCTCTGCCGTGATATTTACCTTGACTTTGCGAAGCAGATTAAAATTGCGGGTACTGTCTTATGATGCCTGAGCTCAATTGTGTTATGCCAAAGCTAGCAGACAGCAGTGTCAAAGTGCGAAAAGGAAAAAAGAGGAAAGTGTTTGTCTAGTACAATTCTTTGTGGTTGTAGATGTGTGTGTATGTGTTAAAAAGTGTAATTTATTTTATATATAGCACTCTTTTATTATTTTTTAAATACATTTAATTTTTTAATAATACATCATTAATTATTTTTAAATAATACATTTTACCTTTTTTTTTTTAAAGTGTATTTTTAGGGAAGATTTTAAAAAAAATTATATAATAATATATAATAACTTAATATATCCAAAAACTACTACACAATGCTCCCGAAATGATTTCTGACCACTTAAGCCACAAAAATGTATAAATGTCTTTGCACTTATATAATGAAATATGAAAGGTTTTAAGGTTTCTAAGTACTTTTTATTGTAAATAATGTTTTAATATATATATTTTAACTGGACGCTGTTTTCGTGCATGTCTCTTTAAATGCAAATGAGCTGCTGCTCCCCGCCCCCTTTTCTAGAATAGGGCTGTGCCTTAAATGAGCAGTCCACTTTCAGAACAACAATTTACAAAAAATTTACTCACCCCCTTATCATCCAAGATGTTCATGGGACGCGCATCCCAGAGCCTGTGCTACACAAGCTTTTGTGCTTAAAATGTATACGCATTTTTATTTTTTTAAAAAATGACTGATCGTTTCGCTAGGTAAGACCCTTCTTCCTCGGCTGGGATCGTTTAGAGCCCTTTGAAGCTGCTTTTAAACTACATTTTGGAAGTTCAAAATCGGGGCACCAATGAAGTCCATTATATGGAGAAAAATCCTGAAATGTTTTCCTCAAAAACCATAATTTCTTCACGACTGAAGACAGAAAGACATGAACATCTTGGATGAACAAGGGGGTGAGTAACTTATTTGTAAATTGTTGTTCTGGAAGTGGACTTCTCATTTAACAGCTCGTATGTCAGATACTCTGCCAAAAAAATCTGTTTGGTTTTAAATATCATGTCTATTGCGTTCAACTTGTGCAGTTTCAACCATTTGTGCATTTTCTGAGTGCATTCATCCATGGCATGTGAGTACAAAACTAAGTTGTTTTTCAGGTCTTATTGCGCTTAAATGGTCAAATACATACAAATACATACAAGTTTATGTTAAAAACACCCATGAGTTACAAAAACCTTTGTGAAGGTAAACAGTTGTGAAAGAAATTTCATGTTTATATCAGATCTGTGTGGCGGCAGTGTAATATATAGTAAATAAATCAATAAATCCACTGCTCTCTTGATATAGAGGTATAAATATACAATTGCAGATTTATCTATAGAGGTAGATATAGACATGCACGTTGTTATATAGACATATAATGTGAGAACAAAAGAGCATGTGGTGAATCTCTCAGTGGGAGTGAGAGTGAAAATCTGAGGCCGTGTAAAGCCTTTACAGGCTTTCAGTGCAGCGGGAAAGCGACTGGCCAGATGATGTTATGGCAGATTGAAGTGGCAGCAGCCTTCACCCTGGGCTTTTTATCACGCCATCAAATCTCAGATCCGACACCCTGTGGCCACCCCAGTCCACACACAGACACGGATAGGCCTCCGCTCGGCACTTCTGCCCGCAGCGAGCCTCATAATGTCACCCTGCCATTGTCAGAGTACAGCTTGTTTCATTGTGGCAAGACATTTGGAGAAATATTTACTCTCTCTTCCCCAGATCACATATCCTGGATGCACTGTCACAATGATATTTTTGAGTCCATCACACCGGGCGTTACTTAGAACAGATTGTGAAAACTAAGCCATGCAGTTGTGCATCCAAGCTTTTTAGCAAAAAATATGGTTGCAAAAGTTGAGAAAAAAGTAGTTTCTAAAATAACTATTTTTTAATATAACATTTAATAATCTGAAAAACTGTTTTCCACTGTAAAGACCTTCTGTGAAATGGAATGGATGTTAAAGATCCAATAAAGAAGATTTATTTTAAAAGTGTATGATAGAATAAATAATGTAAACTGCAGTGACTTATCTTATGTAATTAACCTTTGCCATTTTCTTGTATGCTAACCTAAAGCCGGCATTTACACCAATGTTATTTTCATAATGTGACATATTTTAGAGTGAAAAAATGTTAGATGGTGTTTTATACACTGGAAATTGAGCACACAAAGCTATAGCTTTAGAAGACTTAAAATATATTAATCAAATGCAGTACTTTTATGGTACACTTTTATGGTCATTTTAATTGTAAAAGATGTAAAATGCTACAGAAAAACTCAATAATTAGTTAATGAAAAACGTAATGTCATTTTACAGTAAAATACTGTGAAATTTACTGTTAAAGTCACCTTAAAATGTACAGTGTAATCTTACATGCCCAGAATTCCCTTGGTGACACTTTAGATTTAATGTTCTTTGATTGAAATAACTATGTTTTGTTTTAGTTTTTGTTTAAATAAGTTATGTACTTTAGGGTTTAAGGTTACATCTTGCGTTAAATGAATGTTTATTGCATTATTAGTTGCTGTGCTTTGTATTTTTGCTTTGACGCTGTTCAAAAAAGGCTGTTTATTCTATAAATTGAAATCATGCAGACTGACACTTTAAATGATACTTTCGTTTGTGACCCTGCACGGGTGTATCTGTAGCAATAACCAAAAATACACTGTATGTGTTAAAATTATAAGTTTTTCTTTTATGCCAAAAATTGTCAGGATATTAAGTATCATGTTCCATGAAGATATTTTGTAAATTTCCTATTTTTGATTTGTAATATGCATTGCTAAGAACTTCATTTGGACAACTTTAAAGGCGATTTTCTTAATATTTAGATGGGGTTTTTTTGCACTCTCAGATTCCAGATTTTTAAAAAATTGACCCTTATGACTAGTTATGTGGTCCAGGGTCACATTTAGGCTGAATGCTAAATCTCCATGTGAAAAACGAGTGCGTAGATGGTTGCTAGATTGCAAAAATTCAGCAAAACACCAGGCAGAAAATGTGTCCTTTAAACAGAGAAGCTCTGATTTGGGGATTTGAACTATTGATATCTGGCAACCGCACATACGAACGCTTGCATAGTAAAGGCGTGTACAGCAGTACAATAATATTTAGTCTCCTTTAGTCTCATCGTTTATCATCACCAATATTGCTTCGTCATTGTCTCGTTTTAGTCATGGGGAAAAAAGCTTATCAACGAACATTTTTTGTCATAGTTTTCATTAACGAAATTAGCACTACCTTACTATGCAGCCACACAACATCATAAGACTAAGATTGCGATGTCAGGTGACCAAAATTTAATATCAATTCAATGTCTCATGTCAGAGTTAATTTGTTGTCCAATACCGACGTCAGCTGATGTTGATATTTTGTTGTTTTTAGGTTGTGTAACCAAAATCCAATGTTAAGTCAACGTCAGTTTGACTTCAAATACTGATGTCAACCTGATGTTTGTTCTCAACCAATATACAATGTTTGTCAACATTGGGGTCCTGCTGTATTACCTTCTACATATTAGTATTTACCTCAGTTTGTGGAAAAGCTACTTATTTGAGTTCACCATGTGGCTTTCTCTTTAGCTCCTTTGATTTTAAGTTACTTCTAAACAGATTTTAGTGATTCAGCAGGTTGGTAGTTTAACATTTAATCAGTTAAAGGAGAAGTCCAATTCCAGAACAAAAATTTACAGATAATGTACTCACCCCCTTGTCATCCAAGATGTTCATGTCTTTATTTCTTCAGTCGTAAAGAAATTATGTTTTTTGAGGAAAACATTTTTCTCCTTATAATGGACTGATATGGTGCCTTGAGTTTGAACTTTCAAAATGCAGTTTAAATGTGGCTTCAGATGATCCCAAATGTTAGATAAGCGTCTTATCTAGCGAAACGATCGGTTATTTTCATTAAAAAAATACAATTTAAATACTTTTTAATCTCAAATGGTCATCTTGCCTTGCTCTGCCTGAACTCTCTGTATTCTGACTCAAGACAGTTAGGGAATGTCGAAAAACGATTGTATTTTCTCCCTCAACTTCAAAAATCATTTTAAAATCATCCTACACTCTTAAAAATAAAGGTGCTTTAAAAGGTTCTTCACAGCGATGCCATAGAAGAACCATTTTTGGTTCCACAAAGAACCATTCAGTCAAAGGTTCTTTAAAGAACCATCTCTTCTTACATTTTTACAATCTGAAGAACCTTTTTTCACCACAAAGAACCATTTGTTAAACAGAAAGGTTCTTCAGATGTTAAAGGTTCCTGTGGAACCATTTAAACAAAAAAGGTTCTTCTATGGCATCGCCAAGCACCTTTATTTTTAAGAGTGTACATCGCTGCAGAAGTACCGACCCAGTCTTTGCAAAGTGAACATGCAAAGATCAAACACCCTTAACAAAAATGGTAAAACAGTGATCATTTTGAAGTTGAGGGAGAACATGAGATGGGAGTTTTTCGAAACATACCCTAACTGTCATGAACTGGAAAAAACAGAGTTCAGGCAGAGTAAAACAAGACGAGCGTTTGACATAAAAAAATTATATAAATTGTATTATTTTTGTGAAAATAACCAATCGTTTCGCTAGATAAGACCCTTCTTCCTTGGTTGGGATCATTTACAACCTAATTTGGAATCGTTTGAAGCTACATTTAAACTGTTTTTTGGAAGTTCAAAATCGGGGCACCATAGAAGTCCACTATATGAAGAAAAATGTTGAAATGTTTTCCTCAAAAAACAATTTCTTTACGACTGAAGAAAGAAAGACATGAATATCTTGGAAGACAATGGGGTAAGTACATTATATATGAATCTTTGTTTTGGAAGTGGACTTCTCCTTTAATGAAATATTTGTGTCGACTTCGAAGTTTTTTGTACTGTTGCATCCTTTTTTGAAAGCCTCAAGCCCATAAGGGTGCATAAATAATGCCATTTTAATTTCGGGGTGTACTACCCCTTTAAATCTGAAGGCCTGTTCTTCTTCAGGAGTAAGGAGGATGGAAACCAGAGGAAGTGAGTGGATGGTGCTCATGTACAATAGGAAATGCTGTGGGGCATTTGTGTCCGTAATGCGACTGAGGTAACAGAGTGTGTATGTGTGTAGTGGAAATAGAAGTGTGTGTGAAAGTGTGTGGAGATCTCCACCTTCCTCTGATGGGGGATGTGACAGAGTGGGGCAAAGAGGCGACTGACAGGGACACCCTCAGGGCATTTCATTACGGAAAGTGTCTGTCCAGATGATGGGAAAAGGATTATCCTCTAAACAGGATTTACTTGAGAGGATAATTCATTGGCTGAACTCACAGAGGGGAAGTGCTGTATAGGTTAAGGTTACAATATCGCTTCATTCACAGCTCTGCCATCTCAAGAGTGTGTTTGTGTATGAGTGGGTGGATGTGGGTGTGTGCGACTGAGAATTCGTGAGCATGGGTGCTAGCTGGGTGCACAACTTGGAAACCGTGTACTCGTGCACCATTTTAAGAGCGCTTTCTTGGTATCTGTGGAAAACAGTGCCACGGGGAACATTCTCTAATGTGAAACCTCAAAAGAAAATCATTTAAGAAACATCCTGTTAGATTTGAAAGAGGCAGAGAGAGAGAGAAAGGAGGAGGTGTGACAAAGGCAATGTTTAGAACATGCATAAAAGCAGAAACAGCTGCGGTATGAAAGGGAAAAATATCAAAATGCGAGCTCATTTGCCTCGTTAAGGCCTACAGGCGCTTGATAAAGCAGTGATGGATATACAAGCGGTGTCAGGGCGATTTGCATTTAACAAACTGATGCTTCCCAGCCTGTCATGTAATATTTATGACCGAGTAGATTGTGGTGTTCTCCTGGTTTTAATGCTTTAATGTGACATCAGGTTGCTGGTGGAAGAGTGACAGGGATGAATCAAGGAGGTCTGTCATATCTGGAGAAAGCTATCTGTTAACATTCCCTTTCTTATGGAGAAGGACGTCCTGGAAGTATGCGATTTGAAGTATGCCATCTTTGCTCATGTAAATGTGACTAATCAGTCTAACCGCAGGAAAATAATGTCATGCCAGTGCTGATGGCACAACAAGAATACACAAAAAACGTCGCTATTGACTTTGCTGAGCTGTTAGAGATGCACAGTATATCAGTACCATGTTGGTTGTTGGCAAATATAAAGTGTTTAAATCCGTATCCGTCAGTATTGGATATGCTCATTTCCCTGCCATCACTTACTGCTCACATTATGTTAATTTTGTATAATAATTTAAAAACTGTTAAATGTAATCCTAAACAAATCCTAAAATGAATAACCATATTTTATAATGTTATGGTGTTATGCGGCTTTTTAGTGTTTTATATTCATTTATTTAGACAAAAAAGTTTAATTTTAATATTTTCTGTTTGTTGCCAAGTCCATGTTTTTTCCGTGGAATTGTTTTTCATGTCCGTGGGTTGAAGCGACCCCAATAATGTAATATTCAGCCCATGGAATACTAATTTTACCAGGGGAACCCCGCCAAAAAATGTGTGGTATTTGGGTGGGTTTTGATGTGAAAACCTGGCAACCCTGATTATGAAAATGTTGGCTTACCATATCATCTGGAATTATATGAGAAAGTTATTTATTTTCTTTCTTCCTTCACCCAAATAGTAGATAGTTCACCCAAAAATGAAAATTCTGTTAAAATTGTGTGGGTTAAAATTGTAAATTTTTCCCTTATGCCAAAACTAATTATGATTTAAGTAAAGATCATGTTCCATAAAGATATTTTGTACATTTCCTACCATGAAAATATCAAAACTTAATTTTGATTAGTAATATGCATGGCTAAGAACTTTTTAACACTGTAAAAAACTATTTGTTGAGTCAACTTAAAATAATTTGTAACCTGGCTGCCTTAAAATTTTAAATTCAGTCAACTCAAAAAAAGTTTATTCAACTTGAAATGTTAAATTATACTAAGTGACAACTCTCACTGAGTATATTTGAGTTGACTGAACTTAAAATTTTAAGGCAGCAGGGTAACACATTATTTTAAACTGACTCAACAAATTGTGTTTTTTTATTTTTTACAATTTAAAAAATTGACCCTTATAACTAGTTTTGTGGTCCGTGGTCACATTTACTTATGCTAATGTTGCTCCAAACCCATAAAAGTTTGGATAATCTTTGAAACACAAATTAAGATTATTTTAACGAAACCTCCCTGTGTACCACATGTGATGTTCTCTATGTGTGTGTGTGTGTTTATATATGAGTAAAAGCCTAAATAAAATGTATTCATCATATAAAGCGATTGCATCTTTTTACAAGACTTGAATGAAACCAAATTATACAGATTTATTTTATGACACCTTCATGACTTTTTGGATCTTTTTAAGGTTTTGTACTGAGACTTTCAATGTAGGGATATAAAACTCTGAAAACCTATTGAAAATAACTTAATTTGTGTTTTGAAGACTACCAAAATCCAAAAATCTTAACCAAAATCTTATTGGTTTGGAATGACATGAGTGTGAATAAATGTTGACAGAATTTCATTCATTTTTTGATTTACTATGTGTTAATAGTATACAATTCCTCATTGATTTACAGGCTCTCATTTTGATTCTGATTTTATTCAGCTAGATTTTGTACGTTTTTGCATCCCTAAGAGCTGTGGCATCAGTCCATTTGAATGCTTTTAAGAACTCTCCAAAAATATCTTCAATAATGTAATGAAATATATACTGTATGTTGGTTCCAAACATCCTTCCCAGCTAATTTTGATTGGCTGTCAATGGGGAAAGATGCTGTTTGGTCCAGATGGTGTAGTTACCAAGGGCTAACAGGGCCATGCTAATCAGCCAAACCTTGACCCCTGTGGGATTGATGATGATAGCAAATCCCACTCCATACACTTGCCGTAATCCCCGACTAGACGCTTCACGCTTTTGTAATGCTCTGTTTTTTCCATTGAGCTTTAGTCGGCGGTCGGTGCCAGTATCAAAAGCCTCTGCCACCCCTGCTTCAACATTTCAGACCACCGGCCAGGGCCAAACCCTTTCTAATCACCACCATCGTGAATAACAAATCCCGTGCTTGATGGCAGAACGTTCCTCTCTTTTATTTTCCAATGTGTGCGAAGAATGAGTCGAGAATCTTGCGCTAAAAGGCCACTGATTGGGGTGCCGCAGTCTGTAATTTGCAATTAACGAACAGGTCGGGGATTTGATTCGGGTCAAGGTCCTCATTTGCATACGTTTTGTTCCCCCATAGAAATTCCAAGTGTGTGTGGCAGCAGACTCCAACGTCTATTTACCCACAATCTGGCAACACGGCCCCTCCCTCAGCATGGGCCAATCAACCGCTGCTCGGCATTTCCTTCAATATAGTGGCTCTCATTTGGAACTGGCCCTTAATGAATACAGGAACCTGAGCAGTGATTGAGATTGCTACTTGATGGTAAGCTTGTTAGGGCTGTGAAATTGCAAGCACCACCTCTGGCATTGTAATTGTGGTTGTTTCTCACAGTCGCTTGACGGGTCTGTTATGTTCCGGGCAAATGCTCAGAATGCAAAGTGGGGGACAAGAGGAGAATTACTTGAAGTTTGGGGATTTTATAGATGCATATTTTAGCAGAAGCCAAGGCGGCACGGTCTTTTAAAGTCAACATGAAGTCAGAATTGATCTTATTTACTTTCTTAGTACACATTTATAGTTGATTCCAGTGCAAAAGCTCTTGATTCAGTTCTGATTTGATTCCTTTTCTAATAGGGCATATTTCAGTTATAGTGTCTATTTTGTGTATGTATGAAAGAAATATTAATCTCAAAAATTTGACACTGAAAAAACCTGTTACCTTGAAGAGCTATTTCTACCTAATGTAACCCATAAGCTAATTTAGTAATGTTAAATAATATTGATGACTCAAAGCTAATTTAGATACATATTTAGTACATATTTGTTATCACATAGATATTTTTTCGTTGTACAGGAGGATGCCTTAAAAGCATTTGATTTAAAGGTTGGCATCTTAGCTCCTATATGAAAGAAATTCTCTCGTAGCTATTGCTGTAAATAATACAGAGTTATGTTAAAATATTTACAGTATAATATTTGTAAAATATCAGTCTTTTTTTTTCCTGCAAAATATATAAAAAAAGTAAACTTTAAATTGTTCAATTTAAACTGTTATTCTAAATTACTTTTAAATGTATTTTATTAACATATTCCACAATGCAGTAATTTTGTCTACCTTTTTAAATGCTTGAGACTTTTAAAGTCTGGGGGATTCTGATTGACTGTTAATGTTTTTATTGTTTATCAGCTGAAAAAAAAAATTCTGATACGGTTTTATTTTTTTTTCCAAGTTCCCTTTTTTACGCTCAATTTTTTCAGGATTTTTTTAATGGTTAAATTACATTGTATTAATTAAAAAACATAATTTAAATAATAATAAAAATTAATTGAAATCCTGAAACTTAACAGCAGTTTATTAAAATTTTAACAAAAATGACAATTTATGCATTTTAATTTTTTCCCCCTGAAATTTAGTTTTATTTTTTTTTTATCAAATTCTGTGTTTTCCTTTAATTTTTAAAAGTAATGGGGGATTGACTGTTAATGTTTTTATTGTTTATCAGCTAGAAAAAATTATTCTTAAAGTAGGGCCCTATGTCTTTTTTCTTTTTTCAAATTCTCTTTTTATTCCTAATTCCATTTTTTACATTTACATTTTTCTGATTTTTTTAATGGTTAAATTAAATGATATATATATATATATATATATATAAATCATGTCTAATTATTCGAAATCATGAAACTTAACAGCAGTTTATTAAAAGTTTAACAAAAATTATTATTTTTTTAAATCCCTATGAAATGCCTTTTATTTTTTTTCCTCAAATTTATTTTTACTTTTACCAAATTCTGTTTTCCATTAATTTTCAAAATTTAATTGAAGTGGTTTTATTAAATTCTAATAATAAAAGCATCTCTAAATAAAAGATTTTTATTAAAAAATTATTAATATTTTATTTCCTGAAATACTGTGTTTTGTATTTACATTTCTGGTAAATAAATTCGGGTTAAAAAAAATCCCATTAAATATTCCTTAAAAATAATGTTTTGATAATTTAATTACTAGTAGTACTATTTTGATTAAATTAAGTAATATATTTCTGTCACAATTTCTTCAAGTTAAACCAAACTTTTACTTTGACGGGTTGCTGTGGAGACCATTAAGTTTCTTTTTTTTAATGTGATGGTAGTTTTAATTTTTCTCAGAGAAAATGGTAAAATACTCATGAAGTGACTCTCAGAGCAGTTCTAAAGATTACGTTAATGTCTTCATCTACTCATATATGTTTAATAAACGAAACCGCGCATCTGCGCCATTCATTCACACAGAGAACCTCATAGGGCCCTATTCTAAAAGTGATTAATGATGTTGTTCTTTGCTTTTATTGTTATGGTGCACTCATACTTTTTTAAATGTAGAAAGCATTATCTTTATCGTATTACCTACCACCCTTGGTGTAAACAGGTCTTAACGTTTGAGTTAATGAGTCTTTTGAATGATTCATCTACAAGATCACTTCCTAAGACTTATTTGTCATTTTTTTTGACTCACTTAAAAGAACCATTTTAGATTCAGACTTCATTGCTCACGCTGTTGTTTCGTGCAGCCTGCATTGCAAACGAGATCAAGAACACCATTTCAAGTTGACTTCAAATGTTTGCAATTACCCACATTTGACCCTGAGATCTTGTAATCCTGAAACCTAGTTAGATGTTCAGAACGGTTGTCATCACTGGCTAACAAGGACTTAGCACAGATGATCACCTGTTTACTCAAGAACAACCTGTTCTACCGAAGAAGGACCCTCTCTCACCATCATACCCTGAGACCGGACCTCCTTCCCTCCCTCCCGCAGAAGTAGGCCAGCTAGTGTCCATAAAGGCCAGGGCTCAGTGGCTCCTTCCCTGTACGGCTCTGGTGGGTCAAGGCATGCGTCCCTGCCCTCCGAGTCCCAGCACAGCTCTTGTTTGCTTAGGGCCTTGCTCGGACACAAGGATGCAGATGGCGCAAAGAGCCGCCCTGGAGTGCCTTTCGACACGCTCTCGCAGAGTGCTGGGTCATGTTCTCTCGCTGAGTACAAGACAGGAAATCCATTTAATTACCTGTGAAGCAGAAGACTGAGTGTGGGGGGTTGACAGGGAAGGACTGTGTTCCAGGGAGGGAGCTCTACCCCGCAAGACCCTCCAGTTCTTCTTGCTTCGCCTCGCTCTCTTTTCTCACATTCCCTCTCGCCCTCTACGTCTGACTTTTCCCTTTGCCGTTAGCACTCGCTGTCCTTCCTTCAGTCCTCTCGGTCTAACTTCCTTTCATTTTCTTCCTTTCTTTGCTTACTGCTTCTTTTTTTTTGGCCTTCGTCGGTCCTCTCTTTGTCCTCCTGTCTCTCTCTCTCTCACCCTCCACCATCTGTGTCACACGATTTCTCTTATATGAAGCTTCATTTTCAGTCAGACCTTGTCTCTTACTTTTTTTCCACTCTTCTCTCAGAGCCTTACCTGTTTTTTTTCCATTCATCTGTCCTTTTTCTTTTTGCTTGGAGCACAGAGGTCACTAGAAACTTCTACATCAAGATGGCAGTCGGCATTATATTTCTGCTGCTCAGTAGAGACACTGGAAATTCTGAAAGTGTTAATGTATATTCTCTTTGTAAATCCTGTAATTATATATATATATATATATATATATACTGTCACTGTCCCACAAGATAAAAAATTAAAAGAATTAATATTGTTGTTATTTAAAATGCAGTAAATGGTTAAACATGGACCTGTTGTTATAAAAGCTACAGTATTAATAATTGATTTTTTTTTTATTTTTGAGACAAATCTCAAAATTGTCCTATGGTGTGACTGTCTCAAGTATGGTTTACTAAATTACAGCTTTTATAAATAAAAAAAAAGATAAAAATGTTAATAAACACCTTTGGCATAATTGTACAAGTGTCTGTTTTAGTAAATGCCAATCATTTTTTTTATTCCTGTATTTTTTAAAGCGTAGGAACTTGATACATTTTGTCTCTTAAAACCATGTCCTCTGGTGTGACGCCATATCCTGATTTTAAATCGGCCAATTCCAGGGAAAACTTTAATCAATTGAAGGACCCCATTCAGAGTAGTGTTACCAAAGGCCGTTGTCAAGCCCATGACAAGTACACATGGTCAATTTTTATCAAATATTTAACTTTTTGGAACCACTACA
This sequence comes from Labeo catla, assembly GCA_012976165.1. Lineage (NCBI taxonomy): Eukaryota > Metazoa > Chordata > Actinopteri > Cypriniformes > Cyprinidae > Labeo > Labeo catla. The sequence continues at coordinate 1,527,854 of VONZ01000008.1, read as the reverse complement.
AAAGTGTTACGTCGTGTTGTCCTTTGGTGTGACACACCTAAATTATATATTTTAATTAAAAACTGTATGTTAAACTACATAATCATGGAAAATTATGCAAATGTGTCTTGAAAACTGCTAATGACAGGTTAGCTTGGAATAGCAAGGTCATTAATTGACAGAAATGTCAAATGTGTCACACCACAGGACAAAGATGTCACACCAGGGGACAAGTTGTCTTTAAGGAGCATTTTAAATAATTAAAAAGTTTTGTTGAACTCCTTTTTATTTTTTAATTTGTTTATTTATTTTTAATATTTTTCAGTGTTCTTAAATGCAATAATTAAATTAAAGTATTTTCTGATGTTTTTGCAAAAAGTTCATACTGTTATAAAGTGTCATGAAAATAAGTATAAAATGTGATTATGTTATTTTGTAATGTTATTTTTGAAACAGAAAGAAATTAGTGGAGAAAGAGGACACGGAATTATAGAGAGAAAATTAACAAGAATCCACCAGAAGGGAGGAGATCCTAAGAGAATGATAAAGAAAGTAAATAGAATCTAAATGATGCCTTAGCCATATAGTTTTAAACAATTAATGCGCATTTTAATGAATATAGTTTGAATATCAGTCATATTTAACGGTGCCACACATGCAGCGGGGGTCTAGAAGAGTTTCAGCAACACACTAATTGACAAAGAGACTAAATTTTGTTGATGAAAATTATTAAAAAGCATGTTGATATTTTTTCAAAAATATGATTAAACTTTCTTTCTCCTTTGACATTAAATAGAAATACTTTAATAACTACCATTTCTGTCCTTTAGTGTGACGTAATGTCCTATGGTGTGACACATAAAAGAACCACAGATTTGTTTTTATCTCAAAATATCTTAAAAAAAAAAACAGTTGAGTATTGCAATAGGGGAGATAAAAATATCACCCATCATAAAATGATATAATTTTCAGCAGTTTTGAATGGATAACAGAAAAGTTTGTCTTGTCAAAGTTTGTTTTGAAATTGTCTAACAAGTCAAGGGGAAAAATGTTGTTAATTATAATTTCATATTAATTAAAAAATACTATATGAAGATAAGTGAAGATAAATGGAGATAATGAAGATAATGACAATGAAGATAAATCTTTTTCACGCTATAAATATATTTTTGCTATGTCACACCATAGGACAAATTGATGGACTCTTTATATTTTCTCAAAGATCAGAATTCACACTACATAAATATATGCATATATATATATATATATATATATATAGTAAATTCTGGGATTTTTTTTTTGACAAAATAAGTTGCAAAATTAGGGCTTTGAAAAATTGTGCCTTCATTTATTTTATCTATTTGAGACCTTAATGTGTTAAAAAATAATTAACCCAATTATTGCAACATTCGTTTTTCCACTTCCTGTGGTTAGCGCTATATGTTCATGCTAATTATGTACCATTCGTCCTCTGGTTCACAACTAACATCATTAATCATGGTTAATCACAAAAAAACAGTGTGATTAATTGGTAAAAACTTCATTCACAGTATTAAATTAAATGTGTGTGTGTTCATTTTATCATTTCAATAATTTGCTAATAATATATTTGTCACTGAAAAATTTAGTATTAAATTATAAAGGAACATAAATTAAAAGCATTTCATTGCTACTCTGAGAATTTCATTAGCAGTTTCTATCTGCCAGTCAATGCACACAGATTTTTTTTGGTTTTTTTTGTAGCTGTGAGGACGTGTTCCTTTGAGACCGCAAGCATCTATTACTGCTGACTTGGCGTGCATGCATGCTTTGCTCACTTGTGGGTTTAAAAGCAACATGGCAGCCAGTGGGCCACGGCACACATGTTTGGCCCCGGTCTGCCGTAAAATGGTTTTCATGTCTTCATCCGTGTGTGCAGTGTGACTCTCCTGGTAATAGAAGTGGAATGGCAGCAGCAGGTCTGTCCCCACCAGGGGATGAGCTGTCATGTTTGAGGAAAGTTTGGCCTGGAGCCCGGCGTTTGAGTTGCACCACAACAGCTAGGTACGCCAGGTACTAAATTCGCTAAACTTCCATCAGTAGAAACAGAAATGACCAGGATGGAAGGGTTTTAGATGGCGAAGTGAGTGTGTAATATTGCAAATGTGCCTATAAGAGAAAAATAATTAGAAAAAACAAGCAAAATCCATTGGTGTTAAATTCAAGAGGCACGTGATGTATCCATAAACAGATGCTGAATTTTATGCGCAAAGCAAATGACTGAAGGCCCTGAGGCATTCGGAATAACAGAAATCTTGGCTGATTTGGGAGGCCAGGTTTTGATAAGCATGGTTGCGCGGCATGAATAGTCGAGAGCTTGGAAGCGCTTCACTGCTCCCTAGCAGCACATTAGCAGGCTGGAGGCTAACATTAGTTCTGTATGGAGGAGGAAAAAAAACAGCGAAAAGTTTTCTGATAGCCCTAAGAGGTGTGCTCGAAGCAAAACTAGCCTACCAAATTAGATCTACTGCTTTGAATTGAAACTCTCAGAGTAAAACAGCTAATTGTATTTACTTATTTAGCATAGTATGCTCAGTAAACCAGGCCAAGAGACATCTGTTAGTAATTCATGAATATTTCAAGACCAGTGTTTACTTGAAAGAGCTACTGAAAAACTGCATGGCGTGAAGAAACCGACACAACAAACTATGCTATGTTTGTGGGAGGGAAAGAGAAGCGATTGGTAAATCCGTATCTGTTTAGGTCACAGCCTGGCACGCATTCATTTTTACTGTGATATCTGTAGATGAGATGATCTGGAAAGCAGCACATTCTATAAAAGTGCCATATTTGTGTACAAACATCTGATAATGCTTCTACACTTGGTGGCCTAAGATGTAAACACAATATTGTTGACTCTAAGACCAGTAAACCACCTTAGGCTAGTGTTTGTTTTCAACTACAGTGGAAAGCATCTTAAAAGTTGCATATTTTACCTCACAAATGTCACAAAAACCTGGTCAGGGTCACTGTTGTATATTCCACATATTCCATAGGTCCAGGTTTTGGGTTGCGTACACTAGTCAACCTGTTAAAGTGGACATCGGATGCCCATTTTCCACAAGTTGGTATGATTCTTTAGGGTCTTCATGAAATGTCTGCAAAATGCTTAAAATTTCACAATTTTTACCTTGTCAAAAACAGCTCTGTTCACAGCGACCTGTTTCGGTGCATGGCTCTTTAAATGTGCAGGTTATAAACTTGCAATTCCGATGTTTTTCTCGGAATTGAGATATAAATTTGCAATTGCGAGTTATAAAGTTATAAAGTTAGAATTGCAATATAAACATGAAATTGCAATTTATAAAGTTAGAATTGCGAGATAAAAACTTGCAATTTTGACTTTTTATAAACTCGCAATTCTGACTTTTTTCTCAGAATTGAGATATAAATTTGCAATTGCGAGTTCTAAAGTTCTAAAGTTAGAATTGCATTATAAACATGAAATTGTGATTTAGAAAGTTAGAATTGCGAGATAAAAACTTGCAATTTTGACTTTTTATAAACGCACAATTCTGACTCTTTTCTCAGAACTGCGTGATATAAACTTAATTGCGAGAAATAAAGTCAGAATTGCGAGATAAAAACGTGCAATTCTGACTTTTTTCACAGAATTGTGAGGTATAAATTTGCAGTTGTGAGTTATAAAGTCAGAATTGCAATATAAACGTGAAATTGCGAGTTAGAAAGTTAGAATTGCAAGATAAAAACTCGCAATTCTGACTTTTTCCTCAGAATTGTGATATAAATTTGCAGTTGCGAGTTATAAAGTCAGAATATTATATTATATTGCATATATAAAGTCAGAATTGTAATATAAATGTGAAATTGCAAGTTAGAAAGTTAGAATTGCAAGATAAAAACTCAATTCTGATTTTTTTTAATAAACTCACAATTCTGACTTTTTTCTCAGAATTGAAATATAAATTTGCAGTTGCGAGTTATAAAGTCCAATTTTGAGGGGAAAAAGTTCAAATTGAGTGATAAGCTGACTAAAAAAAGTCAGAATTGTGAGTTTATGTCTCGCAATTCTGACTTTATAACATGCAATTGCGAGTTTATTTCACACAATTCTGAGGAAAAAAACATTTTCCTTTTTATTCAGTTGTGGAAACGGCCTTTCATAAGTAACTGTAGCGCTATGCTAATAGATTGCACATAGGCTCTGGAACCATTTTCTCATATTTGCTGTGATATCTGTGGATGAGTTGATCTGGAAAGCATCACATTCTATAAAAGTGCCATATTTGTGTATAAACATCTAACAGTGCTTCTTTAACACTTGGCGGCCTAACATGTAAACACAATATTGTCGACTCTGAGACCAATAAACCACCTTAGGCTTGTTTGTTTTCAAGTACAGTAGAAACCATCTTGAAAGTTGCATATTTACATACATTTTGCCTTAAAAATGTCACAAAAACCTGTTTAGGGTCACTATTTTGTATTAAACATATTCCATAGGTCCAGCTTTTGAGTTGTGCACATCAGATGCCCATTTTCCACAAGTATGATTAGGGTCTTAATGAAATGTCTGCAATATACTTTGGTTAAAATTCAATGGTTATGTAAAACAGCACCCTTTTTACCTTGTCAAAAACAGCTCCGTTCACAGCGAAACCGTTTCGTTGCATGTCTCTTTAAATGCTAATGAGCTACTGCTCACTCCGCCCCCTCTTCTGTTTTTGTGTATTCGGTGGTGCATTACCATCAAAAACAAAACTAATCCACTGCATCTTTAGTGGCTCTCATGTAGGAAGAAAGACTTTTATGTTCACTTATACATCCAAATACAAAACGCCTGTATTGCTTGTGAGACAATGTTGTCGCTACAGCTACTTGAGCCACGGAGAAAATGGCGGACAGCGTACAACTGGCTGAGGGCGGAAATATGCTAATACGGGACAGTCCGTCAGTGGTTGTGGGCGGGGCTTGAGCAATATGACATCATACTGCTCGGAAAAACAAAACGAATGATAATTGATTTAAAAAAGGCATACTAATATATATTAGTATAAACCGGATGTGGTGGTTCGTCGGTGTGGTATTAGTCCCGCCCCTCCTCCATAGTGATTGGTTAGCTGAATAAAAAGAGCCAGTTATGTCTTCAACTTTTGGTGCCAAGAAAAAAACGCAGAGCATGCAGCTCAAAATTGTTATCAGAGTCAACAGTTGTGCTGCTTTTTGTGAAAACTTTAATGCATTTTCTGTTCAGGATTCTTTGATAAATGCAAAGTTCAAAAGTACAGCATTTATGTGAAATAAAACTTGTTTTGTAACATAAATGCATTTACTCTCACTTTACTGTGAAAAAAACAGGATTATTGTGGCGCTTACAGAGGATACAAAGCTCTCTATCTGTCTTTTCCTCCATTTTGCTTTTTTTCACCCCACGCTGCACCCTGGGTGGGTCAGACAGCTAACGATCCATTGGGCCATGGCCTTCCCACAGGGGGGGTTCAAACATAGTTCAGAACACAGCTCACAGTGGGAAAAAAGGAAGGGAAAAAAGAGGCACGAAACACAAATCCTGCTTAAAAATATTACTTCATGATTCGCCACAAAAGATTCTAGCTGTTTGTGAGTAGCTTTGATCTGTTAAAACAAACTGACAGCGGCGTCAGCATCTACACAGGTGGCGGATTGGAAATGAATTCAAATAGTACAGTAGTCGTGGTCCCACTGGATTAATAGGAATCAAAGCATTCATTTTAAATACTCTATTCCATCGGGGCTATTGAAATCACATTTCAAAGCTCTGCAGTGAAAGCCTTTTAGGTTGCAACTGTAGACTTCAGGAAAATGTGACATCTTCACTGATACGCACTTAGCCGTCCAGCTTTCCTTACCGTTTTTTGTTGTCAACTCGTTTCAGACGTTTCCATCAAACACAATAAATATACGAAAAGCTGGCGTTCAGTCCTCAATAAATCCATTAATAAATCCCGGCGTGGGTGACAGGATGATGCTAGCGCGCCGTTTATAAGGGCATTGTGCGGCTATATATTTATTTGGCCATTCATCCTAGCAGACCTATTTTTTTATTTATTTATGTCTACATAGAGGAGGATAATTACTTCAAAGTGGCCTGGCAGCACAATTTGTACTAGATTTATCATTTACAGAGTGTTGTAAAACATTCACATTTAAGCCTACGACTATTTTACTGAGTTTTACAGATTGAAGAACTCTCTTTTTGCACACAAACAAGGCCATGGCAGTAACTATGAAAGCCCATTTCCGCCACTGAATAAAAAATAAAAAAAGGTTATGACTTTTTAGCTCACAAAAATTTCTGACTTTTTTCTCAGAACTGGGTAAAATAAAGTCAAAGTTTTGAGAAATAAAGTCAGAATTGCAAGATAAAAACGCAGACTTTTTTCTCACAAATGTTCATTTATATCATGCAATTCTGACCTTTTTCCTTCACAATTCTGACTTTTTTCTCAGAATTGAGAGATATAAATTCGTAATTGCGAGTTATAAAGTCAGAATTGTCTGATATAAACTTGCAATTGCGAGTTATAAACTTACAATTCTGACTTTTTTCTCAGAATTGCGTGATATAAATTCGCAATTTCAAGTTATAAAGGCAGAATTATGTGATATAAACTTGTAATTCTGACTTTTTTTGTACAAACACGAATTTATATCATGCAATTCTGACTTTTTCTCACAATTCTGACTTTTTTCTCAGAATTGCGTGATATAAATTTGTAACTGAAAATTACAAAGTTGAAAATTGCAATTCAGACTTTTCTCTTCCAATTCAGACTTTTCTCTTGCAATTCTGACTTTTTTCTCACAAATGTACATTTATATCACGCAGTTCTGACTTTTTTCTCTCACAATTCTTACTTTTTTCTCAGAACTGCATGATATAAATTCGCAATTGCAAGTTATAAAGTCAGAATTACGTGATATAAACTTGCAATTCTGACTTTTTTCTCAGAATTGTGAGATATAAATTCGCAATTACGAGTTATAAAGTCAGAATTGTGTGATATAAACTTGCAATTCTGACTTTTTTCTTACAAATGCGCATTTATATCATGCAATTCTGACTTTTTTTCTTGCAATTCTGACTTTTTTCTCACCAAATGCACATTTATATCATGCAATTCTGACTTTTCACAATTTAGTTTTATTCTTTAGAATTGCATGATATAAATTCGCAATTGCAAGTTATAAGGGCAGAATTGTGTGATATAAACTTGCAATTCTGACTTTTTTCTTGCAACTCTGACTTTTTTTTCAGAATTGTAAGACATAAATTTGCAATTGCGAGTTATAAAGTCAGAATTGTGTGATATAAACCTGCAATTGCAAGTTATAAACGTACAATTTCTGACTTTTTTTTTCAGAATTGCGTGATATAATCTCACAATTGCGAGAAATAAAGTCAGAACTGCAAGATAAAAACTTTGAGATATAAGCTGACTAAAAAAGACAGAATTGTGGGTTTATGTCTCGCAATTTTGACTTCATAACGCGCAATTGCGAGTTCATTTAGCACAATTCTGAGAAAAAAAGCAATTATCTTTCTTATTCAGTGGTGGAAACAGGTTTCCATAAGTAACTGTAGTGCCGTGCTAATAGATCGCACGTAAGCTCTAGACACATTTTCCTCTTTTATTTTTTTGGAAGCAGTGCTACAGTACCTTCACAAGTGTGGGAGATAACAGAGATTCCATGTTGTGCTGTATAATGTACTAAAATATTTAGCTAGAATTTGAACTCTAATATACTTGGAGAAAGTCATGTTAGCATCCTATTGCTGTCTGTTCGCATAGCTATTGCTCAGCTAGAGCATACATCCTCAAAAGTATGAAAAACATTTGTTTCTCTAGGAGTTTGCAACAAACCAGCAGGTTCTAATATACTTGAGGAAGTAACTTTAAGCATCCCGTGGCTATCGTTAGCACGGCTGTTGCTCAGCTAGTGCGTTCATCCTCAGAAGTACTGAACCTGGATCTTAGGCATTCAACTCCACAAAAAATTTAGAGCATTACTTGATTTTCTAAATGCCATGCTAATCAACCACTCAGCTGCATCCTAGTTTGTGTACTTGTACACTAATCTATATATCATAAATAGTGAGTGTAGTGTGTTCACATTGAAAATTTCAACTATAGGAAGTGTACTTCAAATACCTGGATAGACTTCTTAGAATAATTACTTCAAAGTGGCTTGGCAGCACAATTTGTACCTGATTTATTATTTACATGGCATTGTAAAACACTGAGATTTAGGCTCACAACTATTTTACTGTGGTTACGGATTGGAGAACTCACCTTTTTCACATGAATAGGGCCGTGACAGTAACATTATGCATTGTAGCACCATGCTAATAGATCTGCACATAGGCTCTGAAACCATTTCCTCCTCATTTGTTTTTGGGACACGGCGGTACCTTAGAGTGTGGCAGATAATGGAGGTTCCTCCGCCGTGTTAAATCAAGAAGCGCATTTTTCCCTCTCATTTTGACCGAATAAAAAATGAATACCGTGTTCATTTGTCCCGGGGCCAATGCGTGCCACGCCTAGGCTGAAAGGCAAAGAGGCCAGGCCTCTATAAATCACCAAATGAGACTGGAGATAGTGTGCAAGGTGTTTGCGGGAGATAGAGTTTTGCAGTGAGGGTGCTGGAGCGTGAACCCAGACGGGTGGGGGTTACGGGAGGAGGGCGGGAGGAGGGGAGACAGGCTGGGCGGCATGGAGTCGTGACTCCGCTGTCCCCCGCCACCTGTGTGGGGGAACGGGGTGAGTGTTGGCAGGTGGCGGGCCGCCTGTGGCAGGTGAGGAAACTGTCACCTCCAGCTGGCATCCCAGGCCTACAGAGGGCCTGCAGGGAGCGAAGAGGAGAGGCGGAAGAGGAGGCTTGGGGGAAAGGTGGGTGTGCGCGCCGTGTCCTCCTCTACCAGCTTGCACCTGCGTCCCACTGGGACGGGATGAAGGGTGATAGCCTTGAGACCCACAGCGAAAGGCTCAGCTGGAAAGCAAGAGTTCTATCACAGATTGTTAGCTTTACTGCGAAGTGAGGTGTCGGGTTCGTCAAGCATAGCCATAAATCACGGACATATTCATAGCCTGCTTGGGTTTTATTAAATAAGGCGAGTTTAATTGTTAGTTATTTTTAAAAATAGGATCATGGCTTTCTTCCATGTGGTTTTAGCAACCAGAGTGGTTCTAGTGAAAGTGGGCAGCCATCTAACTGGAATAAAAGCAAACGGCACACTCCTGCCTTCACCCAGGCCAGAAGGAGCCGTGAAGCTCATCATGTTGAAAATAATTAATAACGCATTTAATAAATAGCTCCTGAGCCGCTGATGTAGTCTCACCATCTGTTACAGTATAACGTTCTCCACTTTATTAATGCGATACAGCCATTAGATGACTATGGAGATGACACAATAATGCATGGCATCGTTCAGATGCTATTTGTCTCCTCAAATTTCCAATCTGGTGCCCTGTTTTTTGTTGTTGTTTTTCCGATTCTCCTGTCGACTGATTAATCCGACGCATTTTAGGTAAAGATTTCGGCCTGACCTTGGTGATCAAACGATTTCGAAGTGAGGGCCATTTAGAGGGAGTTTGCCCTCAAGCATGTTTACACAATTTACAGATCTGCTGCATTTGTTCAAGAAAAGCTGGCCGACAAACAGCCCGCTGTGACTGGGTAGTTGCATCATGTTGTGCTGTAGTATGTAATGAAATGTTATGTTAGACGTTGTTTCAGATAAACTAGCAGGTTCTAATATACTTGGAGAAAGTCTGTTAGTGTCCAGATGCTATCCGTTAGCATCCCTTACGAATGTTAACTATGGTTTTATTATAGTTCAAGTTTGGCATATTGATTACCATTTGTATAACCAGTTTTACTACAAATGCAATGGTTAAGCTATGTTTAGTGTAGGAAAACGCAACATAGGCTTATTAGAAATGTGCCTCTATATACAATTCTGAAAAACTCAAAAAATGTACCTAGGTAAATGAACGAATCACTACAATTTCCAGTTGAAATGAACATTAGAGGCAGTAAAACAACTTTTACTTCTTTTTGCGCAAAGTATGATTTACAGGTACGGTTTTGATTAATAAAGCCTAATTGTCACACAATGTCTTGCAGAATATTATGTTATAACTTTTGAACGTTGTCGTCACATATACAGTTTCATATCTGTTTTTGCAAAGAAACTCTTCATGTGTAGTAAAACTATGGCTAACTTTAATAAGTGATAACCGTTGCTTGGCTAGCATACTCATCCTCATGGAATCATGGAACCTAGATTTTTTTTATAATGGGCATTTCTAAAAAAGAAAATAGGAATATTTACTTGAGCTGTATGCTATGCTAACTGATTGCTAAGTTGCGTTCAAATCTGCTTACTTCACAACATTATTCAATGCCGTTTTGTAGTTTAAATAGTAGGACTGGGTAAAAATAAAACATTGATTTCTCGATTTTAATAAATTCTCATTTTTATAAAACGATATCGATTTTTAAATCGGATCGATTAGTCTAGCCTGTTTTCAGTTAATGAACGGAACATGTTAGCTCCTCCCATCCAATAAGTCGCAATAATCTTTGTATGTTGCTACTGTTGATATGAAACAGTCTCAGATTTTAAATTCTTAACATTTTATTACAGTATTCAAACAAGATATTGCATTTTGACGCTGTTTAATGTGGAGTGACAGATCGCTGTAGAGCTTCAGTTGAAACCAACGCCAACGTGACGCCTATATAACGATCATTTCCTCCGTTTCAATACCAGTTTCAGCGCGAACTAAACATGAATAAATATCCGAAGGTATGTAATAGAAAGACTACAACTTACCGAAATTCGTGTCCTGTCTCATGTAATCGCTCAATCAGTGTTTCAACCAAGCAAAGACTTAAGTAAACAATGACACGTCTTTTAATTAGTCAGCTGGAAAAAACTCTAGAGAGGAGCATATTGCTAAATATATGCATCATATGCCATATAATTTGTACTGTTTTCAATGTTTAAGTTATGTTTGAATAAATTTGTCAAGTTTTTTTTGACAGTTTATATTTCAAATGTATTGGAGTAGAAATATAATTATGTAATTGTAACTTTATTGTTATAAAAACTTAATTTAGCGTAACTGTATACAAATCAGTTTATTTTAACCTTCAGTATTAAAGTAATGTAGTCCCAACTGACTTTCATGTGTATTTATATATATTTAGTTGATTTGATTTTTTTTTTCTTTGAGAAAATTTGGCATGTACTGTACCTGATATATATCCAAAGTTATCAAAATCTAATCGAATTGGAAATCAAATCGAATCATGAAATTTGTGTCAAACCCCAGCCCTGTTAAATAGTGTAATGTAAATTCCAACACTAAAAAGTGCACTTGTGTACTACATAGTGCATAGTTGAAGGTCATAGTAACTGCTAAAGCTAACTTGCTAGCTGTTTACAAATTCTATCAAATACTGTGATTTTAAATCCTGAAGCAAAACTCTGTTTGAGTGAAGGGTTTTGACCATTTTCTTCCTGAAATCTCTGTTTGATCTTACATGAATCATTTAATATAGGCTCTTTGGGTTGAAGGCGAGAATTGATTCATGAGGTGCTTTAAAAGGCCAAAGCATGATTGGAAGTGAAACCTTGTAAATACTGTTTGGCCGATACGCCTTGTTTCCTGCTCATTGCAGCAGCTTCGATGATTTTGTATGCATGCTCGGTACGTCCGATGTCAAAAGGTATTCCCGGGCTTAAAGAACTGGATCGCTGTGCCCTTTCGAAGCTATGCTAATTTCCGTGGACACACAGAAGTGTTTACCATGTGTAAGGGGAAAGGCATACAGCATATGAGCCGATTTTCACAGCTTGTTTGCGTCTTGTGTTTTCAGGCGAAGCAGGCTGAGGAGGTGAAGGGTGCCAATCCATGACGCCGCAAGTGGAAAGATGGGGCGGAATGCAGAATGAATGAGATACGAGAGGAGACGAATGAGGTACCGCCGTTGAAAAGTCATTTTCTTCCTTTCCAGTCCGTGAGCCTGTTGTTCACCAAGCACATGCATTCCCATCTGACCCGAGGTGAATCTATCTCTCTTAACCTGCAGTGGTCGAGATGGACAGTCAGTGTGGTGACTGTTGTGTATCCCCCTGAAAGCCCGTGTATGTGCGCCTAGACTCAAATATCACATTAGGAAATGTCAATCAGTTCATCAGTGGCTTTGTCTCTCCTCAGAGCTTCGCTTTCCCCCACTGACTTAACGGTAAAAGCAGAAAATCTGAAATGTCTGACTCGGTCGGCACGGCATCAGGGGGCAATCAGTCACTTTGTGTTACATCACGGATGGCAGGTCAAGTAGAACAGACCCAATAGCTTTACTGACTGCTGGCCAAAGTAGAGTTTCAGCCATCCTTCACCTTGCTAGGAATTGCTAAAATAAACAGTTCAGTTAGTCCAAATAATCAGTCGAGAATATGTTTTAGATTTAGATTTGTTTAGTGTAGAGTGATCCATAACAGAATGATTTAAATGCTGGATTATGAAGCTTGACTGACACGGAAGAGAAGAAATTGTTGAATAAAGTCATTGTTTTTGTTTTCTTTGCACACAAAAGGTTTGCTCGTTGCTTCATAAAATTAAGGTTTAACCACTGATGTCACATGGACTATTTTAACAATGTCCGTACTACCTTTTTGGGTCTTAAATGTGCCAGTTACATTTCTGTCTATGCAGGGTCAGGAAGCTTTCGGATTTTATCAAAAATATCTTAATTTGTATTCTGAAGATGAACGAATGTCTTATGGGTTTAGAACGACGTGAGGGAGAATAATTAATGACAGAACTATCATTTTTGGGTAAACTATCCCTTTAAATTTTTCTTTTGTTGTAGCAAACTCTACAAATAACTCATTCCAAAGTTATTTGTAATGCCAAGCATGTTAAAGATTAGCAGCCAAGCATTCAGTGCATTAAGTGATGAGCTGTTTTCATACAAAAGCAGTTTATTCAGAGCATTAGGGCATCTCTTCCATTGACTTCCATTCAAACAGAACAGCCCCTGGTCATTATGTGGAGCATAACACCTTTTTGAGCTAACCTTGAAGGCTTGCCCTTGGGAAGAGGCTCTGAAGGAGTCAGTGCATGTAAACAGTGCTTTACAGATAGGTAAGGCTCTTTCTGGTTTTGTTTACACTATTTAATGGTGCAGTATTTGTTTGTGCAGTAGCTCTGCTTGATTAACCTCTAGGCTTCCATAGTCAGTGCATTGTTGTAAATTACCGTTCCATTCTTTTACGAATATACAAGACCATATCAAAATATTTTTCTTTGGAAATCAAAAGCATGCCACAGATTCTGTCCATATATTTTATACTAAATTAATTCCGTCAAACAATTCAGAATAGGACTCTAAACCTTCTGTTTTACATACACAGCTAAACATTCTGCTGTATTCTTTTGTGATACTACAAGTTATGAGGACACTGTTATAGCAGACTCTCTTTTTTTCTTTCATATTTCTAGCTCTCCGATGACCAAATAACTTGGTCTGAGGATTTTATTGTGAAATGCTTTGATTGAATTGGTCTGTAGTTCATACACTATAAACCCTGTAAACATCTTTACAGGTCTGCACTGTCAGCATGTGGCCAAAATTAAGTAGTAATACTCTTGCATCAACCCATAACCCATTCTGCTAGTGGAGAGATTCACCGTAAGGCTCGACATTTTTAACAAAGTTTTGCAGAGGCTTTAAAACAAGTGCACAAATTCTAAAATAATCAGAATAATTTTTAACTATCTATCAGCATTTTTTTTTAATATTGTCTGTAGGGAATTTCAAGTGGTCCCTTGGGTCCGTGTTCAGTATACATGGATTTGTATATGCGTGAGGCTGAGCGATGCCATTCTTTAGGTAGACAGCGTTTGCTTTCTGCATCTCAATAAGTTGTTCCACATCATCATAAATAGATTTCATCTTGCAGATTTGCATAAGGTCAAGGCTGCCGATGATGAACTGACCAGAATGCATGGCAAACAGCCTTGATTGACAGCTAGCTCCTTGTTGAGTTCACTGCTTGGCACCACAAAGACTTGTAATCATCCGACCCTTCACCTCTCCTTTCTTGTGATGTTTCTGGTAATGAGAATGCATTTTAATATTGGCATCAAACCCATCAAGCAATAGTTGCAAATATGCTCCATTCTGCATAATGCAGAGTCCTCTCGGTCGCCTCCTCCTGAGTCGTCTCAGATGGTTCATTGTTGCAGCGGCATCACAATGGCGGAAATATGAGTGTCATAAATAAAGGCTGACGAGTCAAAGCTTGGATTGTCGTCTAGCGTGACAAAAGGGTATTATTCTGTTGCAGGGGCTGGGAAAAAAGTGGAATTATCTGGACCAGGGAAAGAGCTTCTCCGGCCATAAGACCCACATCCAAGTCTGGTTTTGCAGATAGACTTGTTCCAGCTCATGGCCTGACTGTGCTGAGCATGAAAACAGATGGAGGAAGGGAAGAGGTAGAGATAGAGGCCGTAGGGGGAGAGAGAGCGAGCGAATGAGAGGAGATATGACAGGAGCGGTGTGTCCATAAAGGAGAGGGAGCAGACCACTTTGGGCGGTTGGAAAATGTGTTTGCTGATGTGAACCCGTGCTGGAGGGCCGCACTCTTCAAAGCTACATAACATTTAACGTCATTTGGCACCAATCATGCGTAGACTGCATTATTGGGTGCCATTCTCTCTCAGACATTCACGAGGTGAGTGGAAGCTTGTTAAACAGTGAAGAAGCTGGAATTCCATCAGCATTAGACTTTAAAGAGCATTTTAAAATCACATGTTTGCAACAAAAGCCTCATAGAGCGTTTACAAGCGCTCTGGAAAACACAAAAGTCATGCTTTAAAGAGTTGTCATTGAGCCCGGCTGCATCCCTCCAGAGAGCCCTTGGCATTAGTCCTGTCCTCCACGTACGGCTTCCCGAAAACATCTCGGTGCTTTTACGTAACTAGTTTAAAAACCTGACTAGACCTTTAGATCATTTTCTCAGTGGCTTCTGATACCAAGGGAAGTCCTAACTGGCTGCAGGCCAGCCTTTAATGGGCACTGGCAACTTGTTCATGGGAATCTGCCCTACTCTGATTCTTTTCCCAAAAAGTTCTTGGTAAATTGCTGTTTTAATGTAATTTATGCCATTTTTTTATTTTTATTTTTTTGCATTTTATGTAATTTTGGCAAAGCTAAATTTTCAGCAGCCATTACCCCAGTTGAAAGGGAAAATTGCCCTATGATTTACTCACCCTCAAGCCATCTTAGGTGTATATAACTTTCTTCTCTCAGATGAATACAATTGGAGTTATATTAAAAAATGTCTTGGCTCTTCCAAGCTTTATAATGGTGGTGAATGGCTGTAGAGATTTTGAGGTCCAATAAAGTGCATAAATCCATCATAAGAAGTACCCCACACGGCTCTGGGGTGTTAATAAAGGCCTTCTGAAGCGAAACCGATGTGTTTGTGTTAGACAGTATCCATATTTAAAACATTATAAACCATAATCTCTAGCTTCTGCTAAATGTCGTACTTATTTACATGAGAGAGTGGCAATTCAGAGGATGATGTAGGACGTTGGCAAACACGGTGACAAAAGTGGAAGCACTGTGGAGAGAGCAAAACAAAACACCAGTCATGAATCAGAAGTACGAAACAAAGATTTGCAAAGAAAAATGACAGAGACTGATTTTACTTTGCTGTAAACAAATCTTGCTTCTCACTAGAAGTTCTGTTCTCGCTATGCCTATGTGCTACGTCATCCACTGGAACGCCACTCTCTGGTAAACACCCGTACGAAAGTTAGCAGAAACTTGAGATTACTGTTTTAAAATGGATATCATTCTTACACAAAAGCATCGATTAATTTCAGAAGGACTTTATTAACTCCCGGAGCCGTATGGAGTACTTTTTATGATGGATGAATGCACTTTATTGGACTTTAAAATCTCAAAACCCAATCACTGCCATTCTAAAGCTTGGAAGAGCTTACATTTAATGAACAAAAATTCTCCAGAACTTTTTCTAGGGCTGTCAAACGATTCATCGCAATTAATTGCATACAAAATAAAAGTTTGAGTTTGCCTAATATATGTTTGTGTACTGTATGTAATTATTATGTATATATAAATACAAACACATTCATGTATATATTAAAGAAATATTACAAGTGTATGTATTTATTATAATTCTTATAGAATTTATATTATATATAAATAAAAATATTGTGTAAATATTGTGTACGTTAATAAAATATTTCTATTAAATATATACATTAATTTGTGTGTATTTATATAAGCATAATAATTACACAAACACATTTTATTTTATTTTTTACACTTTTATTTTGTATGTGATTAATCGTTTGACAGCCCTAAAATTAACTTAAAATAAAGAAACAAAATATAATCACTTTGCCATTACATACAAAACTGAACTATTGTAATAGCTGAAACAGTAGTATAAGCTGTTTTGGGAGTAGGGGGAGAAAAGACAGGCTCGGGTCGGACTCGGGTGAAGAATTCTGATAAGCTGGTGGACAAGGCTAGGCTAGGTCCTAGATTTGAAGGGCTCTAAATCATGGAGTAATTTTTAATTTTGGGTGAACAATCCGTTTAAGTGTCACATCATCCTTCAGAAATATCTTCTCGTTTGGAACTGTAAAGGGTCTACTTTTATTTGTATGCCCTCACAGTATCAACAAAACGTTGTGCTTTTATAAAATAAAGAAGAAGAAAAAACAGGATACACTTTCTGCGGTTTCGGTCTTGAGCAGGAGCGCTTCTCAAAAACTTAGCAAATATTTGCTTCACAGCCTTGATAAATATATCTATAGAAAGCTTTGAATTACTACTTTGAAATGAATTTTTTTTATAGAATTTATATTATATATAAATAAAAATATTTTGTACATTAATAATATATTTCTATTAAATATATACATTAATTTGTGTGTATTTATGTAAGCATAATAATTACACACAGTACACACACATTTATTAGGCAAATTCAAACTTTTTTATATGTGATTAATCGCGATTAATCACGATTAATCGTTTGACAGCCCTAAAATTAACTTAAAATAAAGAAACAAAATATAATCACAAAACTGAACTATTTTAATAGTTGAAACAGTAGTATAAGCTGTTTTGGGAGTAGGGGGAAAAAAGACAGGCTCGGGTCGGACTCGGGTGAAGAATCCTGATAAGCTGTCGGACAAGGCTAGGCTAGGTCCTAGATTTGAAGGGCTCTAAATCATGGAGTAATTTTTATTTTTGTGTGAACAATTCGTTTAAGTGTCACATCATCCTTCAGAAATATCTTCTCGTTTGGAACTGTAAAGGGTCTACTTTTATTTGTATGCACTCACAATATCAACAAAACGTTGTGCTTTTATAAAATAAAGAAGAAAAAAAAAAACAGGATACGCTTTCTGCAGTTTCGGTCTTGAGCAGGAGCGCTTCTCAAAAACTCAGCGAATATTTGCTTCACAGCCTTGATAAATATATCTATAGAAAGCTTTGAATTACTACTTTAAAATGAATTTTTTAAATAGCTGAAACAGTAGTATAAGCTGTTTTGGGAGTAGGGGGATAAAAGACAGGCTCGGGTCAGACTCGGGTGAAGAATTCTGATAAGCTGTCGGACAAGGCTAAGCTAGGTCCTAGATTTGAGGCCTGTGCAGGGCTCTAAATCATGGAGTAATTTTTATTTTTGGGTAAACAGTCCATTTAAGTGTCACATCATCCTTCAGAAATATCTTTTAAGCGAACAGTAGTGGATCAGATGGGATCAGTTTTTTTTTTTTTGTTACTGTTAATCGCCTTTTATAGCAAAGCTATGAAAACATACATAATAGACTTTTTAATATATGCTTGGCTGAAATGTTGACTAAATGACTAGTTTGTGGAGCACCAGGAAACCAGATTCCATCTATGCGACTAAATCTCCGACATGTGCAGTGAAAGTTCTCTCTTGTAAGCCGTTCGCTCTGTATTCTTTTGAAGCGAGGATGCACTTCACATCTGTGCATCTTATTTTTATCCAGCGAAGCTGAGATCCGCAATTATTTGTATGCACGTACGCCTGTCACAAACAAGCGAGTAGCCAGGGGAGAGAGCCAAGAGTGATGTGTGTAACAGCAAATTGATCCTATCTGAAAGGGCTCAGAGAACCTTAACAGAGATCAAAGCTGACACTAAGGCGCTCAGACTGCCAACTGGAAAAGGAGGGGTGATAAAAGAGAGAGAGAGGGATGAAAAAACTGGGAGTATCTCATCTTGTCTAATTACACATTTCAGACAGCTCATGACCAATTATCCTCCCCTTAGTAGCATCTGCCCTTCTCAATGACCGCCGAGCTGCAGTCTGGTTTAAAAAAAAAAAAAGATGCTCCTGAGTTCATGTTTTCTTCAGTGCTCATAAAGGAAGTGATAGCCATGCTGGGAGGACATCAGCTTTTTCTTTTGTTTATGTTTTTTTTTCCAGGCCTAAAGCATGTTTTTCTGGCCTTTTTCCCCCGCTCTTAAGTCTGAAGTCCCACGGAGAGCTTCCTTTTTTAATGCTGACTTTCTTTAAGGTGACAGCAGCATTAAATCTGCGGTGGCTTGTTAGCTGTGAGGCAAAATGCAGACCCTTTCCACCATCCCTGTGTTTCAAAGAGCCCTCTAAACCTGGGCTTTTCTCAAAACGATTCTCCCCCCAGGCAGCTTTTTGAAGCCCTGATACACACTGTCTTGGCGTCCCGTAAAGCTTTTTTACACAGCAGGTAATGTCGCAAGGTCACCTCCAGAGGGGGTGGGAGAGGATGTGTGGCCTGTCCTTGCCTGAGGCCACCTGTGGGCCGCTCTCGGGAAGCAGGAAGCCGCCGTTCTTCCCGGGTCTCTGCTCCAGCCGTCAAGGTTTGGAGCTGAATTTCAAACTATACAGGTGGCGCACTGCTGCTCCATTAAGGTAACCCGTATTTGCTCAGAGCATTTTGAGACAGTGCCCAGAGCTAAAATATAATTCATGAAATGCCCGACATTGTTCTCAAACCTCCTGGGATGGTGGATGGGTGAATAAAGAGCGTAAACATTGCAAATTATGACTTGCAAACAAATATTGAACTGGCCACGTTGTGCTTCACCACAAGCTGGTATGAACAGCTTTGTTTCAGAAAGGATTCTGTAGCATAATGTTTGTGAAAATTTAAATAACTTAACAAAAACTTTATGAATTTGTGGCAGACTTTTAGCTAAGAAACTTCACCTTGTATGGTACGATGTAGCCATAACTGGAAATAATAAAACATTATTGGAAATAATAGAGCAGTCTTTAATGTAACCAATAATATAACGCTTTTAAGCCATATGACATAATTATTATTATTATTAATAATGAAAATAGTAGTACTAGTACTAGACTCATCCGTACAGTAGTATATATAATAGATATTTGTTTATTTGAATAGTTAATTATTTAACCACTTTATATAACTACAAAATTAATATTTATATTTCTTCTTTTTATGCAAAAATGAAAGATAGTTAAAACCATAAATGAGTTGTAATTATTCTCTCAGAAACAACATGATGATAAAGATTTACTCTTTTAATTTGTAAGTTCAAAATGTTTTAAACTATCAAATAATTTTTTAAACAATCTTATTATATATAATTAATATTGTCTAGAAAAAAAATTATGTATTTATTTATTTAAAATGATTTTCATTTATGCATAACTACACTATTAATTTTTTAGGCAAAAATTAAAATGCAAGAACAGACTATATTTAAAACCATAAAGGAGCTTAGAGGATTATTATTATTATTTTTATTATTATTATTATTATAATTATGCTTTTAGAAACAATATAAGGATAAAGATTTACCATTTTAATTTGTAGGTTCATAATGTATTAAACTGTCCAATTTATTATTTTAAAAAATCTTATTTTAATATTAATATAATTAATATTGTTAAGGATAAAAATGTTATTTATTTATTTATTTAACTTGATATTCATTTATGCATAACTACAAAATTAATATTCATATTTTTTCTTTTTAGGCAAAAAATGAAAGTGCAATAACAGACCACATTTAAAATAAATTAGTTCAGAGTATTTTTATTCTAAAAGCATAATTATGGTTACAGACTCAATATAATGAAGAAAATTTTAATTTATAGGCGTCAAATGTATTAAATTGTCAAATTAATTATTAGAAAAAAATCTTGTTTTAATATTAATATAATTAATATTGTCTAGGACAAAAATACATTTATTTATTTATTTATTTATCTATCATGATATTCATATATCCATAACTCGGGAATTAATAATAATAATTTATGCTTTCATAAACAATATAATGATAAAGATTTGCTCTTTTAATTTGTTTAAATTGTAATTAAATTATTTTAATATTCATATAATTAATATTGTCTAGGATAAAAATATTATCATTAACAGTAATATTAATTTATTATATAATTATTTATAGTAAATCTGGTTTAATGATAAACTTCATATAATACAGCACCTTTAAAAAAAGTGTCGGTCAGTTTGCCTTATATAATATGTAAAAACAATATACAAAAAAAGTGGGAAAATATTCCTCGTTAGATGTGAACCATAAAGGGTTAACTTTACTTTTAAAAAGTGTGTTTTGCTGCTCTCTCAGTTCTTGCACCCGCTGCGTTGACCTCCCTCTACACTCCTCGAGCTCTGAAAAGTCCGCAGCTTGTGCTGCATCTAAATTAATTCGGACAAATGTAGTCCATTTCTCTCCTTGGCGTCTGCATAAACGAGCCAGAAGGCTCCGATTAGGGCGTTAGGCCCAGGCTTAGCCCCGGAGCTGCGGATGGTCTCATAAGTTTAGATAAACTCAGGGCTGGATCTGCCGGCTTCAACGGGGGGAGATCAGCCAGATGCACAAGAGTGTCTGTCCATCAAAACGCAGACCTTTCCCACACAGCGACAGGCTCTAGTGAACCAGACAATTGCAATGTAGCCAAGTGAGAACAGGGCAAGATGGAGTCACGTTCAGCCACTGAAGTTGCTCCAGAAAGCACTGCCGCAGATGCTTTGAGCGGAGAAGATCTCTAACAACCAGCCGGTCAGAAAGAAACGACTTTACATTGCAGCATACGCCCACTCGCCGCGCCGACCATCACTCAAGGTCGAAGAGGGGAGGCAGTCGGGGTGCAAATAACCATCTTTATAGCGGATAGACCCGTACACATCCGAGAGCAAATGATTATTAGCGTAGAGCCGTTTTTAGGAGCACTTCAGGGTATGTTGACTTACTACAACCAGAGCTGGCGCTACCATGTTTTTCTTCTTTCTCTCCCAGATTAGAAAACTGCTCAAGAAGCATTTTTCGTAACTCCCTTCTTTCTTTTCCATGGCATCCTTTACTTATCTTTACTTACAGATAACGTGACTTATCTTCTCAGGCTCTGTGTCAGCTCTTTGGTCCGTCAGCATCTTTACGTTCTCATATAATCTGCTGCGCTGTGTAGTGGGCTTCAGCCCTTTAGCTGTGTTATTAAACCTCTGTCCTTCAGGGTGGAGGGAATGAAGTGCTTGTTTGATGGAGCGTCTGAGAATCGGACCCCTCCTTCCACTCCTCGTAGATGTGCCGAGGGTAAAAGGTTGGCTGACACGGCCCCGTGCGCGTGATGCATCTCCCGGAGCTCTCGCTGGGTCAGCACATCGCTAAAACCGCAGAGCAAACTTGCGGTAACGTTGCACGCGGTCCCCGGGAACCACATGCAGCCCTGCGGTCCGGCCTGACAGTGATTTCGCTAGCGGTTCCTGCTGAACAACAGACTGGAGCTCATCTAACCCGTTGTGATGTTAATGGTAACTGACACTATCAACCAACAGATTGTGCTGCCTGTAATAACCGACCAAAATCACTCAGTCCAGGGCCAGAATTGGCTTGCTGAAATATTTAATCTGCCCTCCTTGAGACTTGTGTTTCAGATCGAGCTCTTCTTGTATGTAGGCATCACACACAGTGTGTTATGAAAGATTAAGCAGAGTAAGTTTGAGGTGGATCAGAGTTTTATACGGTGTTCTGTCAAGTTCTGTCGGTTTCCATCTCAAACAGGTTTCATTATTCTAGAAATGACATGTTGTTTGTGAATAATCTGAGGCTGTTGTGTTTTTTTGGGTTTTATGGCATTCATAACTGAATGGAGAAAGACTTTTAGGTTTTAATTTCTGAATCTGAATTGAAGTAGAAAATTGCTATTAGAAATTGCAGTTCATGTTTGAATGCAAGGAAGTACAAGGAAGGAAAGGAAAGGAAAATGACATGACGTGTGGCCAAGTATGGTGACCCATACTCGGAATTTGTGCTCTGCATTTTTTATTATTAATATTATTATTATTATTAAAACAATAATAATGATGATAAATATCATTATTTAAAATATTAAAAATAACATTTTTAATATTTAAATTATTATTATTATTATTAATATTACTATAATGATTATCATTAGTAGTAGTTAAAAATACATTATTAATAATAACAATAATTAATCATAAAAAAGTATTCAATAGTATTAATGTATTTTCAAATACTAGTGTACAACTACTACTACTGATAATAATAATAATAATTATTATTATTATTTAAAATATATAAAATATTTTGTAATATTTAAAAAATAATAAAAATTATTATCGTCATTATCATCAGTAGTAGTTTAGTATTTAAAAAACATTAATAATTAATAATAATAAAATTCAAATACTTATCTTAAGTACTTTTAATTCTTATTATTATTATTGTTGTTGTTATTTAAAATATTAAAAATAATAAAATAATAATAATAACAATAATAATTATATTCATCATCAATAATAGTATTTGAAAATACATTATTAATAATAATTAAAAATTAAATAAAATACAATTAATAATTTAGCAATATTGTATTTTCAGATACTACTACTACTACAACTATTGATGATACTACTACTACTACTACTAATTATTATTATAATAAAAATAACTATTATTATAAAATATTTTTAAAAATGTTAAATAATAATAATTATAATCATCATCATCAGTAGTAGCAGTAGAGTAGTATTTGATACACATTAATAATAATAATAATAATAATATTATTATTTTTATTATTATTATTATTATTAATGTATTTTCAAATACGTATTGTAAGCATTGTTATTATTTAAAATATGACAAATAAAATGTTTAATATTTAAAATAATAATAATCATAATAATAATAATTAATATTATCATCATCATCATCAGTAGTAGTAGTTGTTATATTTGAAAATACACTATTATTAATAATAATAATAATTAATAATAAAATAAATATAATTCATTAATAAAGTATTTTCAAATATTACTACTGCTACTACAGATAATAATAATAATAATAATAGATTATTATTATTGTTATTATTATAATTTCAGCAGCCATCACTCCAGTCTTTAGTGCCACATGATTTTTCAGAAATCATTTTAATATGTTGATTTGGGGCTTAAGAAACATTTCTCAGTGAAAATATTTGAAATGGATAGCATTTGAAGCATTATAAATGTATATAAATCTATTTACCGTCATTTTTGCTCAGGTTAATGCATCCCTTCATTTCTTTAATTTTTAAGTATTAATTTCTTTAAAAAAAAAAGAAAAACCCAGTCGTGAAAGTGAGTCAAACTTTCCATCAGTAATTGTCCCTGTAAAAAGTGTAACTCACTTGGGATACAACATCTGTGAAAATGTCTCCCTAGAAAGAAAATTGATGTAAAAAATGGTCAGACTGTTAGCAAATAACCGTTAGGGACTTTATTTGACAGAGTGTGTGATTGAGGATAACCTTACTTGGACTTTTCTCCTCACAGTAAGGTCACTTAACTCTTTTACCTGCAAGACCATTGGGACATTGGAAAACTCATAGTTTCACGGTGAGGTGACGTATGGTGGTACTTTTGATGACTGAGTTCACTAGCTCTGACAAGCCTGAAACAGAGAAAAAGCTTCTCTCCGCAGCGGGCCAAGCCCTGCCCTTTAAAGGTCTCCATCGGTTTTTAAAATTTATAAGAGCACTGGGGCATGTGCCTCAGGTTCAGATTTCTGAATGCAGCGCTGCGTCTGTTCAATGTTCCTCTCTCCCGCTTGGCGAAGCTTATTAGTGACACTGGTGCAATGCCCAGCGCTTCAACCCATCCCCCTCATATCTGTCTGAGTAAAAGCCTTCGTGGTCCAACATTATCTCTACTGTAAACAGCCTTTCATATATGAGCTCAGAGCCATAAATAGGACATGATAGATCAAAGAATGTCAGCAGTGACAGTGTACAGCGAAAGTGGGAAAGGAAAAGTCCTGAGCAAACCAAGGAGGAACTTTTTATTATTGCATATAAATTTTGTTCTGTTTTTGTTTCTTCCATCCAGAGTTAAGCTATTGTGAAAAGTAGTTTCTGCTGAAATATTCTCAGTTTAGATGAAAATGAATTGTACTCATCCTAAAATAGTGACGGTAATGATAATTATTACCGTGCAATATAAATGTCCTCAATAAATGATAACAAGAATTCAATCAATGTTTGATATAATGTTTATGTGGCAAAGGGTGAACAAAAGAGCGCTAGTCATTTACCGCGCCACTCGGACCGTTTATCCACTCGAATCAAAGTTCAAAGGGCGGTGCGGCGCGAGTTTACTAGAGCAGATGCGTTCACTCGCTGATGAGTCTCGGTCATGCAAGCACTAAACAGCGCTGACAAACAGGAGAAACACTGTATGCAACGATGCAGTCAGAAGTCATCATTTATCATAGATTTACAGTAGCACTAACTGCACAGTGGTATTGTGTCAGAAACGTGGGTATATGCGTGTTGAATTTTATTATATTATTAATGTAGACATGTATTAAATGTATTGAAGGAGGAGCAATAGA
Source organism: Labeo catla (assembly GCA_012976165.1). Classification (NCBI taxonomy): domain Eukaryota; kingdom Metazoa; phylum Chordata; class Actinopteri; order Cypriniformes; family Cyprinidae; genus Labeo; species Labeo catla. The sequence goes on along the minus strand of VONZ01000008.1, from coordinate 1,502,861 downwards.
ATATAATTACAGTATTTTTTGTGATTAAACTATAGCATTTATGCATTTATGCTGAATGTATTTAGACAATTTTTTTCATACAAATACACTCTAAAAAATGCAGGGTTATTTTTCAACCCAAATGCTGTGTTCAGCCCGTTGTGTAATTTAATTGGATTGTTTTTAATATTTTTATCCAGGTGTTTTTTTTGTTTTTTTTTTACCCAAATACAGGGTTCAACTTGTTGGGTCATTTTATTGTTGTTTTTGTTTTTTTGTTTTTTAAATATTTTTTTACCTAGGTGCTGGGTTATTTTTTTTAACCCAGATGCTGGGTTTAACTTGTTGGGTCATTTTATTAGGTTATTTTACTTTTTTTTTCTTTTTTATATATATATATATATATATATATATATATATTTATACCCAGGTGGTTTTTTAACCCAAATGCTGGGTTTAACTTGCTATTATTTTATTGGGTTATTTTTAATATTTTTTACCCAGGTGCTGGTTATTTTTTCTTGACCCAAACGCTGGGCTCAACTTGTTAGGTCATTTTATTGGGTTATTTTTTATATATATTTTTTTACCCAGGTGCTGTTTTTTAACCCAAATGCTGGGTTCTACTTGCCGGTATTTTTATTGGGTTATTTTTTAATATTTTTTACCCAGCTGCTGGGCTATTTTTTTCTTAATCCAAATGCTGTTTAACTTGTTGGGTCATTTTATTGGGTTATTTTTGAAAAATATGTTTTATCCAGGTGCTGGGTTATTTGTTTTAACAAATGCTGGGCTCAACTTGTTGGGTCATTTTATTGGGTTATTTTTAATATTTTTTACCCAGGTGCTGTTTTGTTTGTTTGTTTTTTAAACCCAAATGCTGGGTTCAACTTGTTGGGTCATTTTATTGGGTTATTTAAAGAGTTATTTACTATTAAAGAGTTATTTACTATAATTTTGCCAGAAAAAGTTTTAGAATTTTTATCATATGTTAATGTAAAGAATCTTGTGTAATATAACTTGTGTTTGTTGTTTACTGGTTTTTATTGTATTTGCTATAGTTGTATTTTTAAATTGTTTTTGCCATGAAAATAGCCTAAGATGCTGGCATGGCATAATTAAATAAAAACATACTACTACTCAACTTGTTGGGTCAGGTTTTTACCCAGGTGTGTGTGTGTGTGTTTTTTTTTTTAACCCAAATGCTGGGTTTAACTTGTTAGGCCGTTTTATTGAGTTATTTTTAATATATTTAAATATTTATTTTGTTAAGGAAAATTTGACTGAATTAAAAAAAAAAAAAAAATTGAAAGCCACATTTAATCCTCTGGTTTTTACAACTTTCACATTGTAGCAAAAATCTGCCTTTAAACTTGAAAGAAATAAAAAATTTAAATTAATTGTGATAATTAACGATAATCGATTGATATGAAAAAAATATATATTGTAATATTTTTTTTTTTTAATATTTATCGCCCAGCTCTACCCTAAAGAAATGTAGCATTACATCACTTGCTGACCAGTGGATCCTCTGCAGTGAATGGGTGCCGTCATAATGAGAGTCCAAACAGCTGATAAAAACAACACAGTAATCCACAAGCAATCCACACCACTCCAGTCCATCAATTAACCTGTTATGAAGCAAAAACTGAATGTTTGTAAGAAACAAATCCATTATTAAGGCCCTTTTAATCTTCAAGCCATAGTTTCCATCTAAAATATGAGTCGTCTATCTATAATATCACTTTCTCCAGTGAAAAAGTCAAACATGCACAGATCAAGCACCGTTTACAAGCAAAAACAGTCCAAACCAGTTCTAAACAAATACGTTGATGGATTTTTGATATGAGATGACAACAGGGGATGGACTTTTTGTGTGCTAAGAAAACAAAAATAACAACTCAACAATTTCTTCTCTTCCATGTCTTCAATGTGAGTTTTTCTGTCAGAAAGCTCTCAGATTTCATCAAAAATATCTCAACTTGTGGTCTAAAGATAAACAAAGGTCTTAGGGGTTTGGAACGACATGAGGGTGAATAATTAATGACAGAAATTTTATTTTTGGGTGAACTATCCCTTTAATAATTCTCACTTCACAAGATGTTAATTGATGGATTAGGGCACAAACATTAAATTTTCCCTTTTTATTGTTGAGTGAAGTGTAAACAGCATTAGCTTTAGCTAATAGCTAATTGAAAACTCTATTGAAATGCATCTCTACTGAAAGTCTCTGCACTTACAAGGTTTCGTTTCGGTTCGGATGCCGCCTTAGAAGTGTTTTTTCTACTAGATAGCAAGGCAGCTCGCTAGGTTTTGGAGCACAGCCACTGTCTTTAACAATAAGGCTCACTTTACAGGCAACAAACAAATTGATTGGCTGTCCCGACGCCTTAATGTTTGCATTTAAGGCGGCGTTCAAATTATCAGCTCTTTTGAATTCGCTAGCACCCCTGCATCAGTGCTCGGTCTAATATTTTCACGCTTGTGTGAATTTCCACCGAAAGCTCGTCCTCCCCCTCTCTCTTCCTCTGTATCTCTCTCCATTTTCTCCCTTCAGCAGATAAACGTACTCCTCAGGCTTGCTCCTGCCACAAAGCATTCTGTAATAGTCTAATTGTGGCTAATGGTTTGTGCAGCTAATTAAAGTGTATGAATTACAGTAATCAGTCAGACACGTTGAGGCTCGCATCTCCCTGCTCCTCCAGGCGTGGAGGGGCAGAGGAGAGGGACCGGAGAGAGAGAGAGAGAGAGAAATGACCAGACAGGAGAGAAGCTTTGTGGGAAGTTGATAGGTTTATCCGTGCAGAACATAATTAAGAACTTTTCTTCCACATTAAAAATGCTGCCACTGAAACAATATTTACCTTTTGGACGCTCCGTGTCGCCAGTCGGCGGCCTGATGAACGGATCAGCAGGCTTGTGTCGCTTACGCCTGCAGCATTCGAAGCCAATCAGTGCGAGCGAGACAAACACACAAGTCACAAATATAATAACAGCTAGCGGGTGGCTAAGATTTGTGTAATGTACAGTAATAGGAACAAATAGAAAGTTTGTGTTTACTGTTCCAACATTTGGGCTGAGTAAAACTGCCTGAAAGAACGTCATGCTTACTTATTTGATAAAAACAGTTTGGTGAAAACAGTTATTTGTCTACTTTAAATTTTAAAATGTAATTTATACTTGTAATAGAAAAGCTGAATTTTCAATAGTGTCACATGATTGATGAATCATTCTAATATGCTGATTTGCTGCTCAAGAAACATTTCTTATCACCAATATTAAAAAACTGGTAGTGCTTAATATTTTAACATTTTTTTCAGATTTCTTTTTGTAACAATGCAAAAGTATTTACTGTCTATTTACTGTCTACTTTTGATCATATTATTGTTGCTGAATAAAAGTAGTAATTTATTTAAAATGTCTTACAGACCACAGTTTATTTTATTTTATTTTATTTTGTTGCCACTAGTTTCTAACTATCTTTTTTTTTTTTTACTTAGATTTTTTTGTATATACATTTGAAATTTGTAAAAATTTAGTAAATTTGTAAAAGTATTTACTGTCACTTGATTATATTAATGTGTCCTTGCTGATTAAAAGTATTAATTTGTTAAAAAAAAAAAAAAAACGTAAAGACTACTATTTAAAACTATTTTATTTTATTTTATTTTATTAATTAACATTCATAAATTTGTAAAAGTATTTACTGTCCCTTTTGATTATATTATTGTGTCCTTGTTGAGTAAAAGTATTCAGTTATAAAAAAACTCTTGAGTTTATTTAATTTTATTTAATTTTATTTAATTTTATTTATTTAATTTTATTTTATTTCTAACTATAAACAGCAAATAGTAAATGATATTTTTTTTCTGAATTCTCTTTTTTTGTATAAAGATTTGTAAATTTGTAGAAGTATTTACTGTCACTTTTGATTATATTAATGTGTCCTTGCTGAGTAAAACTATGTGAAAACTATGTTCAGTAATGAAAAAAATAAAAACAAAAAATAACAGACAATTATTTTATTTTATTTTATTTTATTGCCACTAGTTTCCAACCATCAACAAAATAATCTTTCTTTTTTTTTTTTTAGAATTCTTCGATTTTGTGTGTATATATTTGTAAATTTGTAAAAGTAACCTTTGATTATATTAATGTGTCCTTCCCAGGTAAATCAGTATTTTATTTTATTTTATTTTATTTTATTTTATTTTATTTTATTTTATTTTATTTTTTATTTTATTTTATTGCCACTATTCAAGAACTATACATAACATCATGTGTCCAAATTGTGTTCCTTTAAAATTTCCTGCTTCCAAATGCCAGTTTCTAACTATCACCAGCAAGTAGTAAATATTGGTTCACAGCAGTGATATAAATAATGCTGGATAGTCTTTAGTTTTAAAGGGATGAGCCCTTTCGTCCCACCCTGTCTTTTCCGTTTCTTTACTCGTCAAATGTCTTCACAGAGTTTTTAAGGTAACAACTGTACTTTTTTCACCTTTAACAGTGACTGGAGAGTTTAAAATGTAGTAAAGGGCATCAGGGATAAGCACTTTTGAAATGTAAAGGTTTAAATCCCATTAAAACAGGGCCGAAATGACGAGAAAATGAGTTGATTGATGTGATTACATTTCCATTATGTTGCTCCTTTTGCCTAAAAGGCCATGTAGGATCTGTTTCTGCGAGACAAGGAGCTGAGACACTGATTAATTAGATATGCTAAGCTTCTCACCATTAGAAATGTTAAGCCCCTTCCATATAAAGGACATAGACTAAGTCCGTTTCTTAACCGCCCATTTACAGCGCTTTCATAGACATGTTATTGCGTGTCATCTGCTGATAACATTATTAAATGTCTCAGTAAATCCTCAGTTTAGTTACAATCTCATAAAAGTGTGGACGAATTTGACAGGTGATGCTCTGCACGTGAATTGCATATATGTGGTAGGTTTTCAATATTTTCTTGACGACCCAGTGTACTTGGAATAAATGTATGAGTCCAGATGACTGGAAGAGGATCAGCGTTCTCATTTTCTCAAGGTTTTTTTTTTTTTTGAGTCTGTGTGTATGTGTGTGTGTGTGTGTGGATGATTTCATACGGATCTAATAAGGCATGTGGCAGTCTTCACCCCACCACAGACGTTATGGAAGAAGTCAAGGGTAAATGACAATGCGCAATTAAGAGGACAACGAGGAGAGGGAGTCTGACCGAACCATGCTGCAAAAATGCCTGCATAACAATTTGTCACAATAATTATGAATAATTACAGGCAGCATCATAATAGCAGTTATTGATACACCTGCACACAATTTTCTAAAAGCGGTGCTCTGTGTGTAAGAGAGTGCAGTTGGGGATGTTTCGATCCTTCTACAAAGAACTATGCATCTATATTAGTCACACACGTGAAGCACCATACCATGTAATTGGCAAGTGGAGCAAACTGACATTAGCAGTACGAGACATTGTTCTCTTCGATGTGTGATGACAAGAACATCATTGCTCTAACTGCATAATGCACTGGCATGTGACAATGTAATGGCCATTTCGTAGTTGATGGTGTGGCACCACCTCTCCAGAGACTTGATTCAGCACTTCCTTGAAGGAAGGAGCATTCTCAATATTTTTTATTTTATTTTATTTTATTTTATTTTTTTTTTGTATTTGGACTTTTATTTGTAATTTTGTAATTTTTAGTGGATATAAATTTGATTGAACAGTTTATCTATTATTATGTATATTATATATAAATGACAATAACAATAAAAAATCTTTATTTATCTATTGTTTTGCCCTATGTATGTGCACTTATGTTTTTTATTTAATTTTTAATTTTAAGTATTTGGACACTTTTGGACAAAAAAAATTTGTATGAATTTCATTATAATTTTTCAGTTTTTATTTGTAATTTTGTTATTTTTAGTGGAAATAAGTTTGATTGAACAGTTTATCTATTATTGTAATATATATCTATACGTGTGTGTGTGTGTGTGTGTGTGTTTTAAAGAAAACTAAAATAAAAGCTTAAAATAAATTACAATAAAATCAAATAAATTAAATATGTAATTTTTATTTATTTTTTTATTTGCGCTATGTATATGTACTTATGTATTTTACTTTATTTATTAAGTATTTGGGCACTTTTAGACAAATAAATATGTAATTTTTGTAATTTTGTATTTATTTATTTATTTATTTATTTCTGCATTCATTCATTTATTCATTTGCCCTATGTATTATATTTATTTTATTTTATTTTATTTTGTTTTATTTAATTAAGTATTTGGACAAATACAATTTCATTAATTTCATTATAATTTTTTTTTTTTTTTTCCAGTTTTTATTTGTAATTTTGTCATTTTTAGTGGATATAATGGATAGGAGTCATGAATTTTTAAATGTGGCCAAGGTGTCTGTATGTCTACCTATTTATGTATTTATGTGTTTATATGTATTTGTTTATTTGCCCTCTGTATATGTACTTGCACTCATGTATTTTATTTTGTTTTATTTTATTTTATTTTGTTTTGTTTTGTTTTGTTTTGTTTTATTTTTGTGTACACATTTAGACAGGTAAATATGTCTAAATGTCAATACATTTTTCAAATTTTTTTGGTTTTTATTTGTAATTTTGTAATTTTTAGTGAATATAATGGATAAGAGTCATGCGTTTTTAAATGTGGCCTAAGTGTCTGTATGTCTGCGTATTTATTTATTTATTTATTTATTTATGTGTTTATGTATTTGTTTATTTGTTATTTTATTTTATTTTTCTTTTATTTTTGTGTCCACATTTGAACAGGTAAACGTCTGAATGTCAATACATTTTTGTATTTTTTCAGTTTTTATTTGTGATTTTGTCAGTTTTAGTTGACATAGTCAGTTGTCATTTTGGACAGTTTATCCATCACCGTAAAATTCTTATATTAGCTATTTGGGTCGCACCTCTTGTGATCCATTTGTCAAATATTGTGCGTCAAAGTCTAAAATGTTTTTTCACCAGCGGTAAGGGGGGGGGAGGGGAACAGACTGTTTTTCCATTAGTTTTCACACATTAAATTAGAGTACTAGTAAAAGGGAGTTGGAGGCAAGCCATACATCAACAGACAAATGTGAAGCTTTTACGCTACCATTAAGACCACTGCGCTGAACACTATCTTACTCCTGCTGAAAGGCATGTTATGAGGATAGTAAAGTTTTACTAGTCCATGATGGAGATCATTACCGCGTCAGAGGCCCGTCCTGTCAAGTTCGGAAGCGCGTTAAACAAATCAGCGAAGAAATTTGACATGTAAATAAAAACAGGGCATGCTAATGCGTAGCACGAAGTACAGGCTAAATGCTGTTGTGGTAAAAACTATAAAATAGACAGCATCATTTATTATTGAAGCATAAATGCGGTCAGAGGGAGGATTTTCCATATAGCACGAATGTACTTTGTACATATCGCTAGCGTTAGCATTAGCACCTCAGTGTTTTTCGCCATTATCACCGAGACAGTAGGCGATAATGTTTATGAAGCTGAAGCCGAAGAGACGGCAAGAGTGAATAAGACACGCACCTCTGACTTTTTCTGTCAAGTGGAATCACAGAGGGAGTTGCTTTGCCCATTCAGAAAGGAAAAAGAGAAAAGAGCTCATAAATCAGAGAGGAAATGCAGCACTTTTTGTCTAACAGATTGGCTCACCCACTCCAGCGCATCACTCCCCATCCTTTAAATGGCCGAATGAATTAGTAACAAGCGCATTTCTAGCCTTTTAATTTGGCTAGCATACAAAATACTGCTTCCGATAAACGAGCTATGGAGTTTCTCGGTGACAGTGATATCCATTATGTGTTTAATTATCTTCAAAGTTAAAATGAAGGACTTCTCCTCCGCCCCTCCACCCCCTGCTAATGGGAAGATGAGGCAAAGCGCATTTCAAACATGAATAGGAGGCTGACGAGTTAGCCAGCGCCCATTTCGCATTTTCCCTGATGCAAATTGGAGCAATCAGAAAAACCTCGTAAGAAATATCACCCCTGTTGTTATTTATTCCTTTGCCTTTCATTTCCAAGTCAAATTCCACTGGGCTAATTTGATATCTTCTATGAAATGGCAGTCCAAACAAGTCAAGATGATTTGCGCATTCACGGTAAAAACTGCTGAAGAAAAGGTTGGGCTTGTCTCAGATGTCATCAGAAAGACGGGTTGATTGCATTGTGCTCAATTGTGTTGCTGTGATTTTCAGGTGGGAATAATCACCCATTAATTTTCGGTTAAGATTTTCACACTGTCCCATGTCCCTAAAGTTTTTGCGAAAAGATTTTTAGTTTGATTCTGTCAGTCACCGAAATATGCCGTTGTCAATTTTGATGGCTTCTGCATTTGTCTGTTTTATTTTAGTATTTTTTTAATATACTATTTTTATTTTCAGTTTTTCATATTAAGTGAAATATTTTAATAATATTAGTTAAACATAGTAAATATTTCTAAGAGTTTTCCCTTAATAAACTCCTAATTTGCTGCTTATGTAGTTAGTAAGATAAGGATAGTAAGGTTGTTAAGTTTAGGTATTGGGACAGGTTAAGGGATCTAGAATATGGTCATGCAAAATAAGGCATTAAAGGGGTCATCAGATGCAAAGTTCACTTTTTCATGTTGTTTGAACATTAATTAAGTTTAGCAGCTAAACGTGGCTAAATGCGGCTAAAGTAAACAGGCTCGTCTCTCCACAGCGAGAAGAGAGGGGCGGGGCGAGCAGAGCTCATTGACATTAGCCTCGACCAGAACAGGATGATTTTTGCAGAGCTGATTTTGGCAAGGTAAAAAGGGTGTTGTTTTACACTACTACTGAGAATTTTTAACCAAAGTATATTGTAAACTTTTCATTAAGACCCTAAAGAATCATATCAAATCATGGAAAATGGGCATCCGATGACCCCTTTATTATGTGCCTAAAAAGCACTAAAGAACAGCCAATATGCTAGTAATATGCATGTTAATGAGCAACTAGTTAATAGAGAGAACTGGGCTTATTTCTATATCAGTTTACTTTTATTTAATGCTTTTGTTTATTTCAGAATTTTTTCTTTGAAGACTTATCTAATATTTAGAAGTATTCATCTAATATTCATATTTTATATTTTATTTTTTATTTCAGCTTCTTTTAATGACCAAAAACAATCTGTATTAGTTTTAGATAAAAATGTAAAACAATCTAAGATCATGAGAATAAAGTCGTAATATTTTGAGAATAAAGTTGAAATACTACAAGAATAAATACAAGATGTTTCGAGAATAAAGTCGAAATCCAACAAGAATAAAGTTGGAATATTTAAAGAATAAAGTCAAAATGACGAGAATAAAATCGAAATACTACAAGAATAAAGTTGAAATTACGAGAATAAAGTCGAAATATTATGAAACATATTTAGAGAATTACTGTCTCAAACTGTTTCGAGAACGCCATGGATACACTCAAAATATTATAAATATTATAACTCTAATTTCTACAATTTAGTTCTCAAAATATTTTGACTTTACTCTCAAAACATTTAGACTTTATTCTCGAAACATTTAGGTTTTATTTTTGTCATTTCAAGAATACTCTCAAAATATTATAACTTTAATTTCTATGATTTAATTCTTGAAATTTCAAATTTATTCTTGTAACATTTTGAATTTATTCTCGAAACATTTAGACTTTATTCTCGTAATTTTGAGAATACTTTAATTTCTAAATTTAAACATTTAAAGCACCTATATACAAAAACAGTGATTTTAATTGGTGTCAAGAAGAAGAACAAAGATAGTTTTCATTTTTGTATTTATTTTTTGTCAGGGAAAATAGTTGATGTGTTCACTTATTTGTTGGCTGGCTAATATTAGCATTGTGCAGCAACATTGTTACATAGCTACAATAGATGCTAATCACAAAAGTCAGCATGAAATAAAAATTCACCCTGTCACCCTGTCCATTTCACGATTCATCCATGTGCGTTTTTTTTTTGACCTGGGCAACACCCATATTTTGTTTAATAATCCATTATATTTAGATGTACATCACAATACAGAAGAAAAATCTGCCACTACCTCCATTTCATTGTGCCCATTTCATCTCTCAGTACACTTGTTAGATTTTTACTTTGAGTACAACAATTGCACATCCTCAGTGTCATTTTGTACGGTTTTTCATAGTGGATCTGAAGGAAAAGCACAATTAGACTGGATGTTATGAGTTAAAACAGTTCAATTTAACTAGAACAGTTTGAGAGATACTATGTTAGCACTGCAGCCCTTCGTCCTCCGTCTCTGTCTTTCCCTCCCGTCCGTCCTCTGATTCTGTCTCCCTCCTTCCCACCACCCTACCATTAAATAATTTTGCTGTTGGCTTTTTCTATTTGCCTGGAATTACCCAGGAACAGTGCGGTTCTCTCCTGGGGGTCTGTCAGTGCGGCGCTGTAATAGCTTCTCTCTCTAATAGGTGTGTGACTAGGCAGCTATATGGACTCTAAAATATAACACAAATCTTTATCTAAAGCCACTCAGGTACCTGTCTCGCGCCGGCTGCCCTGCTAGCTGCTAACCTTTCTCGCTCCATCATGCTAACGCTCCTCACTATGTCCAGTAATCTCTCCGCTTTTTATCTCTGGGTATGAGGGGAAGGCGATTCGCTCGGCGCCTGGCATCCATCTTTTATTGACTTGGAGGCCACTTCAAATCAATTTCTCTCTCTCAGCCCGTTCTCGCTTAATCACCTGGAAGAGAAGCGGCACGTGTAAATATGAGAGACGGAGCGCTTCAGACGTACCGGAGACCGCTCAGCACTATTCCCAACACAATAACCATGCAAACTACGTTATTAAAGGAAAACGTGCCCCTGGTCAGATTCGGTTCTCTCGTGTAAAAATGTTGTTCTGAATTCTGATGGAAGTACCGCGCGTTGGGAAACGCGCTATGACCTCCGTAAGATCTACCGCGGCGGCGTCCTCCTTCACGGAGAGCGGAATTTACGAACGTGCCGGCGAAGTGAGATGCAAGAAGTGTAAATTATTATGTAAATCTGTCCAAGGCTGCAAGGCTATGCTGGTCTCCAGAGTGAAGCTAACCTGACTACGGTGTAGATCAAGTCTGCAGGGCGGAAATATATGAGTTACATTGTTAACAGAACTTCAGTATCCTATAGAGATGGAAAGCATTGAGAATACTTGTTCCTGTTTTCTCCTCTCTGTTATCCACTGTCTTTTGCTTTACTTTCTGCTGGTATTATAGACTTTCAAGGTTAAGGTGGTCAACCAGGTTACCAACAGTTTAGCTTAGGTTGTCTACCTGGGTCTTCCTGGTTGACATTAGTGGCTGAAATCTCGTAATCTAGTCAACCAACAAGCATGGGGAAGATAATGACTACTTACTACTTACGTCTGCTAAACAACTAATTTTGTGCTTAAAGCACTTTAATTGTGTGGAAGCAGTGTTGAGGTCCAACTCAATATATATACGTAAGTATATTTGGTTGTGCTAAACTGGAACTATTGCACTTTAAATATCTTGCATTTAAAGGCTTTTTAATTTAACAAAAAAAAAAACTAAAACAAATTTTAGGCATAATATTAAAAAATGTGCATTGTGCAATAAAGAAAAACTCATACTAATAAAGTTTAATTACTCTGTAGTTTTATATCAGTTAAGTGGTAAGTGATATGCTAATAAATGTTAATAAATTTGTAGTATACTTAGTATAAAATAAATGTATTTTTAAGTAAATTATGCTTTATTTTATTTATTTTTTCCTAGGGTTATTATGTCTAACTTAGAGTAAAACTAATAAACTATCATTAATTATTACTGACATTTTTGGTAATCGAAATTAGAAATGATGCCTTGGCGATGTTAAAATAAAAAGAAAAATAAAGGTAGATGCATAAAATAAATGAATATAAAAAGAGCACATACCAAAATTACCAAAACCAAAATGGACAGGAAAACAGAATATATACAAATAAAAGCCAATTTAAAATATTAATAAATACCATAATAATAATAATAATGATGATAATATGTAAATAATTCTCAAACAACACTGTCATTGAATCTGACTCATTGTTATTTTTGTTTTTATATATATTCACTAGTATATGGTATATAAATTATTATAACTTAAACTATTTATTAATATTATAAGACAAAAACTAATAAACGATCACTATTACTGACATTTTTGGTAGCTGAAAAACTAGAAAATTAGAAATGTTGCCTTGGCAATGTTAAAATAAAATGTAAAAATACAAATTTAATTTAATTTAATTTATTAAAATACAATTTATTAGAATACAAAAACACACATACCAAAATGACCAAAACTAAAATATGAAAACTGGAAATATAAAAAATAAAAGCCAATTAAAGCAATTTATAAATACCATAATAATAAAAATAATATGTAAATAATTCTCAAACAACACTGTCTGGAAGATTGAATCTGACTGATGAGTTTTGAGTTGAATCTAAAATAAGCAGAACCTATTACTTTTGGAACAGCCAGAAATTTTAATCACAACACATTTTGTGCTCTGTATGTATGTATGTAAAAACTACATTTTTTATTTTATTTTATTTTATTTTATTTTGCGTTTTCTGTGGAAATGTTTATGGAGTGTTGAATGATTTATTCCCCATGACAAACTATTTTTGTCATTCCCAGCCGGGTTTGCATTGGCCCCTTAACTTTCTACCAAAATGTACCGTTCTTGGCCAGAATATCTGTATTTTTACAAATACAGTATATTTACTACAGTATATCTCTGTCTATGGCTGAGATCACCCCAAGCCCATTGGGAAGATCAGTGTGATACTGGCCTATCTGCAGCTCTTTTTTCCCCTCTCTTTCATGTATTCCTGTGTAGATTAGAGAAGCCCACCCTTTCAGCACGCCTGCAATTCCATGCGGGCCGCATTTCAGCGCCGCATATGCACTCCATGCATGTCTGCTTTGTTTATGTCATTGATTTATTTATCCTGTCTGTTGAGTGTGTAGCCGGCGGCAGGAACGTGCTTTTCTTACTCTGAAATCACCACCTCCTAATTATCTGTCACAATTTCTGCTATCCTGTGCTGAAGACACAGAATGACCAATAATTACCCTCCAGCCCGCATCTTTCAGTGTGTTGCCATTGATTTCCTGGCACCCTTACCACCCCATCTCCCCCCTCTCTCTCTCTTCTTCATATCCCTTGCCACCCGACTCCTGCCGTTAAATGTGAAAACAATGCTTTGGTTGATCATCAACTCACTAATAAAAATTAGACATGATCATTCCAGCGCTGTCAGCGTGTGTGCGCGTGCCCTTGTGTGTGTGTGTGTTTGTTTGTGTGTGTTCCTGCACCATGCTGCTATGTCTCCGCTCATGCTGTGACACGCATGACGTGCGTGTGTGTGCGTAACAATTGAAAAGGATGAGCAGCTGTCAGTGGTGTAAATGAAGATAAATCAAACATCATTGAGAGTGTGTGTTGTTTACTCAGTGTGATTCCCAAAAGACGCAGGAGGGACGGAGAGAAAGTGATCACAAATGTCGAGCATTGATCACTCACAATTTGAAAGACATTGATTAATCGGCACTAACCTCAACTTTTGTGCACAATAGACTGGATAAAGGCTCAGCAAACGTATTCAAAATGACGACATTACAATGGAGTTAAGATACTGTACAATTACAGCTACTGTACAAGAATAAACTGACTGTATAATCATCATATTTTACATCATTACATATTTTACAATTATCTATTGTTCTATCTATCATTCTATCTATCGTTCTATCGTTCAATCATTTTATGTATCGTTTTATCTATCATTCATTTGTTCGTTCTTTTGTTTTTTGTTGTTTCATTCTATCTATCTGACTATCTATTTGTTCTTTTGTCTTTATTATCTGTCTATCGTTCTATCGTTCTTCCATTCTTTCTATCTATCTATCTATCTATCTATCTATCTATATATCCATCTATCTATCATTCTGTCATTCTATCATTTTATCGTTCTATCTATCTATCGTTCTATCATTCTATCTGTCTGTCTGTCTGTCTATCTCTCTGTCGTTCTATCGTTCTTTCTGTCTATCTATCTATCTAGCTATCTGTCTATCTAGCTATCGTTCTATCGTTCTATCGTTCTGTCGTTCTATCTATCTATCTATTGTTCTGTCATTCTATCGTTTTATCCATCGTTCTGTTGTTCTATCTATCGTTTGTTTGTTCATTCTGTCGTTCTGTCTATCTATCTATCTATCATCTATCGTTCTGTGTTCTGTCGCTCTGTTCTTCTATCCATCGCTCTTGTTCGTCGTTTCTATCTATCGTTCTATCGTTCATTGTCATTCTATCTATCTATCTATCTATCTATCTATCGTTCTCGCTCGTTCTATCTATCTATCTATCTTTCGTCATTGTTCTATCGTTTCTATCCATCATTCTATCATTCTATCATCGTTCTGTCATTCTGTCTACCTATCTATCTATCTATCTATCTATCTATCTATCTATTGTTCTGTCGTTCTATCCATCGTTCTGTCGTTCTATCTATCGTTCTATCGCTCATTGTCATTCTATCTATCTATCTATCTATCTATCTATCTATCAGCGTTCATTGTCATTCTATCTATCTATCTATCGTTCTATCGCTCATTGTTCTATGTCATTCTTGTTCTATCCATCATTCTATCATCGCTCTTGTTGTTTTTCTATCGCTTGTTTGTTCATTCTTCTGTCTATCTATATCTATCTATCTATCTATCTATCTATCTATCACTATCGCTCTTTGTTCTGTCGTCTGTCGTTCTATCCATCGCTCTGTCTGCTCTATCTGCTCTATCTACTATCTATCTATCTTGTTCTGTCGTTCTATCCATCTATCCATCGCTCTGTCGCTCTATCGCTCTATCGCTCTATTGTCATTCTATCTATCTATCTATCTATCTATCTTCTATCGCTCTATCGCTCTTCGTCATTCTGTCTATCTATCTATCTATCTATCGCCTATCGCTTCATTGTTCTATCGTTTCTATCCATCATTCTCATTCTATCATCTATCATTCTTCTACCTATCTATCTATCTATCTATCTATCTGTCTGTCTATCTGTCTGTCGTTGTATCTATCTATCTGTCTATCGCTTTGTTTGTCTTCGTTCTGTCGCTTCTATCTATCTATCTATCTATCTATCATTTGTTTGTTTGTTCTGTCATTCTATCTATCGTCTTCTATCTATCTATCTATCTATCTATTTATCGCTTTGTTTGTTGCTCTATTCTATCTATCTATCGCTCTCTATCGCTTCATTGTTCTATCGCTCTATCCATCATTCTATCATTCTATCATCGTTCTGTCATTCTGTCTACCTATCTATCTATCTATCTATCTATCTATCTATTGTTCTGTCTATCGTTTCTATCCATGCTCTGTTCTATCTATCATTTGTTTGTTTGTTATATCTATCTATCTATCTATCTATCTATCTATCTATCTATCTATCTATCTATCTATCTATCTGTCTGTCGTTGTATCCATCTATCTATCTGTCTATCGTTTGTTTGTTCGTTCTGTCGTTCTATCTATCTATCTATCTATCTATCATTTGTTTGTTTGTTCTGTCGTTCTATCTATCGTTCTATCTATCTATCTATTTATCTATCTATCTATCTATCTATCTATTTATCGTTTGTTTGTTCGTTCTATCTATCTATCATCTGTCTATCGTTCTATCTATCTATCTATTGTTTGTTCGCTCTGTTATTTTATCTGCTGTTTCATCTATTGTTCCCTGGCTGTCGCCTATTCTGAATATCTGAATTGTCTAACAGGATCCTGTTCTCTCGTTCAAACAGACATTAAGGCCACACTAGTTTCAGCCCACTATTAATGACTGCGTTAAGACCAAGCATAAGCCTCCGCCAACCGGCTGTTTATGCAGTGGGCTGAATGAACGCTCAAGCGATGAACCGTAGCCCACTACGTCTAGTGCAAAAATCCAAGTCCACCTTTGATGAACAATCACGTACTTTAATGCTGTTTAAACATTTAGAATTGTAGAACGAGTGGTGTTTTTTTTTTTTTTAATAATATTTTATGTTGTAAGTGTATCCATTGCAACTTGGATTCACTGTCACAGCATTGACTTTTCATTGATGCCTGGTGCAATGGGCATTTAGTTAGTTGGTGCTACACAACCCATATGACTCTTCTACTACAGGCAGTACGGTCACGTGGCAGAAGGCCCCTCCTGCCCACCGCAGCCCCCTCAAGATGCCCCTTCAACCTGATGGATGTCATCAATAATGGACGCCCGTTGCTCACTCCCACCCCGGGACACAGAAAATCACAAGCCAGCTGAAGCGGCAGCCCGAGCCCAGCAGAGGTGTGATAATTCACATCCACATTTATACTTTTAAATTTCATCAAGTAGTTTACCTCCCCAAACATGCCACGGGCTGAGGGGGGAAAGCTGACAAAGAAATGTGGGTTTGATAGGAGCTGGAGAAATCCAGCCTGACTGTCTTTGCTCAGGGTAAAACCCACCGAATGAGGTAAATGCATCAGCGGCAGGGGCTGTCTCGACACGGGTGGCAGGGGGAGGACGGAGGTGACGAGAGAGAGAGAGAAGTGCTGGGGAAAGGCTGGATCCAGCGGCTAGGACATAATGAAGCACACCAGGCAAGGGTGAGCATTAAGGGCTGTCACTTGTATTGGCAGCTCCCCCCTTCCCAACACCTCTCAGTGCACAGCAAAGCCAGTCAGCTGGACACGGCTTCAGAATTCATTTACAGTCTCTAGCGCTGACCCAAGGAAATGTAGATCTGGAAAGAAAGAGAAAGTGAGAAAGAGAGGTGAGAAAAGGATCGCCGACGTGAAAGAGTGCCAGAGACTCACCTACAAAAAGTACTCTTACCATGTTTTTCAGAGATGGATACTATTCTGATGTTACAGCTGGCTCTTTTGAGTTCCTGAGAATTTGAATTGGAACTGTATTTCAAAGAAAATCACACAATAGATATTTATAGGCATCATAAATAATATATGTGTATACTTGTGTGTATAGACACTACCTATATGTATACCCATGAAAATATGAAAAGTATTTTCAAGTGCTGTCATAAAATATAATTATAAATAATTATTAAATTATTTCTATTAAAAATATAAATTCTATAATGTATTTGCTAATTTTGATTATTTTGACAATTTAAAAATATTTTTTTTGCCTGCTTATTATAAAATAGTAATGTGTATGTTAAAAAATAATATAAATAATATAATCTAAAAATAGTAATAATAATATATAATATATATTTTTATATTTTATATGTATATGTATTTTAAATATATTTATTATAAATACATACTAAGTAAATAGGGCGTAATATACTAAGTAAATAGGGCGTAAATAGGCTTCATTACTCTAAATAAAATAAAATAATAACAATAATAAAATTAATAAAACAATAATGTGCATGTTAAAAATAATATAAATAAAATAATATAATATAAAAATACTAATATTATTTTTTTATATATATATATTATATACTGAGTAAAATGAAATATTACATTCTGGCTTAATTAACAAATTTTTATTATTTTGAAAAAATAAAAATTTTGCCTATTTATTCCCTGAGTAATATGCAACATATCAGGGAATAAATAGGCTTCAGTTCTCAAAATAAAATATGTATATAATATATCTGTGTGTGTGTAAAATATTTTAAGTGATATTTATAAAAATATAAATTATTTACATTTTATGTTATATTATATTATATTATATGTGATTATGTATATGTAAATACACACACACATACAGTATATACAGGTATCTTGAAAATATTTATATGTATGTATATATTTGTATTCATATAATTTATATCTAAATAATTTTACTACATAAACAACATCATTTTCTGAAATATATACATGCGTGTGTCTTTATATATACATAATAAATATACAGTACACACATATGTAAACAAAAACTTTTGAATGTGATTATAATCGTGATTAATCGTTTGACAGCACTATAAATAATATAATATGAAAATGGCAATATTATATAAATATATAATATTATGTAATTTTTTAAATATATTAAATATAGATACACGCTGAGTAATTAAATTATTACATTCTGGCTTAGTTAAGTATATTGAAATATATGATGTAACTATTATGATATGTGAATATAGTAAGAGTACGTTTTCATGGCAACAAAGTAGCATGTCATTACCATCACTGCAGTGTGGTACTGCTATAGTATTTTTGTAAGCAGAGGAGTGTGGAAACGAAGGAAGAACTGAATACAGAATGATGGGTTTGGCAAGCAAAGAAAGTGAGAGAGAATCCAGAGACGACGGGTGGGTCAGGGATGGCATAGCAGAGAGGCAGAGATAAGGTAATGACAGGGTGGCGGGCTGGACTAATGCTGTAGCTGGACCAGGTCTGTGGCAGTTGAGCTGATCATCATAGTCCTGCCATCTGGAAAAGCCTGTTTCCTTTCTGCAGAGCTCATCGCCTCCCCCGCATCGGACCGTACCACACCACAGCACAACACGCCAGCGGACTGGCGCGGCTCAGCACTCCAGAAAGTCCAGCCCTGCCATAGAGACACATCTGCAGTGAACCCCCACCCAGTGTAAGAGCTGAATACCACTCACAGTCTAATGAGCTAATGAGTGACATGGGGTGGCTGATACGAGCAGATATTACAATATTCTTTAATATACGGTGGGATCCAAAAATAGTTTCTATTTTGCATTTCTCTAATTTAATCGTTTTTCTTTTATTAGAAATTATATTGTCAGCATGAACAACTCAAGCTGCATGAACTCCACATGCTTGTGTCAAACCTGATGATCCTGTTATCCAGTAAGAATCCACCAATGAGCGACGCCATGAGGGATTCTAACTTCCGTATGGATGATCTCTTCATAGAAATCCATGTTAAAATGGGGTAAAAAGATTGACCGAAATAATTAAACGGAAGCTTTTTAAATATAAAAATGTGCGCAGGGTTAAGCCGTGAGTTAATTTAACTAGAAACACCAGCATCTTTCTGTTATATGGCAGATGGGAATTTTCGCTTTTGTGTGAACAGTGTCACAAATTAATTTGATTAGTGACTTAGAAATACTTCTATTCATTTTACATTGTGTCTGGTTTTAAATAGTTATTTAATTCAGTTCTTTAATTATTTTGTCTTTTAAATAATAATTCTGTTTTGTTTATTTATTTATTTTTAATATTTTGCATTTTGAATACCAAATGTAATTTTTTTTAGTGTGCTCACAGACTTTTAGACCACTGTGTAAACAGCACAATTTACTATTTATTTATTTATTTATTTATTTATTTTAAAGTAATTAAAAAACTACTTTAATTGGCCTACCACACAGTGGATTTATTTTATTTTATTTCATTTTATTTTATTTTATTTTATTTTTGGTAAAATTTTGCATTTTGAATACCAAATATAATTTTTTTCAAAGTGCTCATAGACTTTTGGACCACTCTGTATACAGCGTAACAAAAACTAACAAAACAAAAACTACACAGTAGAATTTTATTTTAAAATACTGTGACCCCCACATGGAGTTAAGGTCACAGGAAAATTGATTTGTATATATTGTATTTATTATTTGCATGTTTATTTCTATGTATTTATATACCTTTATTGTTATGAGTGTGTATTTCAAAGAGAACAAAGTTGCATTTTCTAAATACTGAGTGGCAGTTGAGAGAAGAGTTGCCGTGGCGACTTCAGTCAACAAAGAAGGCTGCTTGACTAAAGGCAAACTCTTGTCTCTCTCTTTCTTTACTACAAAAAAAGGTTAGTAAGATGATCAAATGTCAAGGAAAAAAACTATAATTACATTACTTACACTGAAGTGGTCAAGTGTACATAAAATAAGCATTTTAATATATTTATTGATGGGTTATTTTTATGTTAAAGTTATCAACTGTCAGTGTGTGTGTACAAAAATACAATATAACAGATACTGTTGTTACTTACCTATGTTACTTACCTGAATCCAGTCTGCTGTGTGAGTTGTGTAAAGCCTTGATAGAAGTTTGTTACCTTGTTTAACTATTTATTTGTTGCTACTGAGTGCTTGTATAGACTGATACATGTTTTTCCTTTGTGGAATACTATGGGTTAAAGTTTCATGAATTTGTTTTGATTAAAGTCAACAAAGAAGGCTGCTTGACTAAAGGCAAACTCTTGTCTCTCTCTTTCTTTACTACAAAAAAAGACATTTCTCATCTGTTGAGAAGACTCCCAGGGCGGGGTCTGCAACAATACCAAATATAAAATTTTTTGTGTGCTCACAGACTTTTGGACCACAATGTATACAGCACAATATACTGATTATTTAGAATTATTTTATTTTATTTATTTATTTTTATTTTTTTTTTATTTTACATATGTATGTATGTGTATACAATTATATGTATGTATGTGTATAAAGCACAATATACCCTTTATTTGTTTATGTATTTATTAATTACTTTTAAATTCTTTTTTTCTTTATCTGAAAATACTTAAAAACTACTGGAATTTTATTTTATTTTATTTTTTTTTTTTTTTACCATACGTTTTCAGTGTGCTCACAGACTTTTGGACCACTGTGTATACAGCACAATATACCAATTATTAATTAATTTATTTATTTATTTGAAAGTACTTAAATTGAAAGTACTGCAATTGACTACACAGTAGAATTTAATTTAATTTAATTTTAATTTTTTATTTTATTTTATTTTTCATTTTGCATTTTGAATACCAATTGTAACATTTTTCAGAGTGCACACAGACTTTTGGACCACTGTATTTACAGCACAATGCACCCATTATTTATTTATGTATTGATTTATTTATTTGAAAGTCCTTAAAAAACTACTGTAATTGGCCTACCACATAGTAGAATATTTTATTTTATTTCATTTTATTGCAAACAGTATCAAATAATTAAAATATACTACTAGATCTAAAAGCACTATTAAACCAGATCAGATTGTGTGTGTGTGTGTGTTTTTTTTAAGGCATCCATAAATTCATCATTTTAGAGTTTTAAGAAGCATTTGGGCCTTTCTTTCCTGATGATGGCCTTGATCAAGATATTATTCAATCATTTCTGATGTAATTCGCTCAATTTGAGCAATTTCTCTCTGGTTTACAGGTTACAAAACAAGCATTAGATGAAATCTTGAGAGAATTATCAGCTGTACTGAGGGGGCGTGGCTTAGAGTTAGTTGCTCTCTTTGCTCCGCCTCCTTCCTTTTTTATGTGTGTTGGTTCAATGTAAACTGATTGGAACCCCCATTCCCTACCATGCCGTGTTTTATAGTTGACAAGGTTTTTACAGGTTTATCGGTTTAACCACCCACCTCCTACACTGATATATATGCAAAAAGACCTGCTGTGTTAAAGGCCAATCTTGGACGATTCTTTATGTTGTGGACACTGTGTACGTTAAGCGCTGCAATTTTCCCCTGTGGAAATAGGCAAAGAAATTAAATTGATTTAGGAAAGCTGACAGATGAGAGAACTCCAGCAGTCCAGCAGCCGTGTGCTTCAATTGAACGTTTATTCCCTGCAGAATTTGCCCTGTATTATTAAACCTCTCCACAGAACTGACCTTCACATATATCTTACTCTCCGAGTCTCTCTCGGATGTTAAGCGCTCTAAATTTCATTTTTTATTCCGGTTCTGGTTATTTTGCTCAAAGTAATGATTGACGCCTAGAGAGAGGGCGTATTGGGAAGTCGATACATTTACATGCATTGTTGGCTGTTTTATACAGTCTGGGTGTCATCGATATCTAAATCTATAGAGGAAGGGTAGATAACTTGTTATCATCTTTCTCTTATCATGTGGAAGATGAACACATCACAATTATTGTCTCAACAATATAGATTCTGTCTTTTCGGTCGAGCACATCCTTTGTTCTACGGTGGGAATTGATCATTATATCATAGTAATTATGTTACAAGTCTGTTTTCATTGCAGAACTATGGAGAGAAAGAAAGACATTGATATTGTCCAGAGAACCTCCCATTCAATGTTGTTTCTTTTTCGGAAATCCAATTTCTGGCCTAACCAAGTTGAGTTTTCTGCTTCAGTGAAGTGCACAGGCATAGTCAGTCACCTACAGTGTAATTAAACCCAAACAAACTCCATCAATCAGCTGACATTAGTCCAGGAAACACACACAAACACACACACACAATCTGGAAATCAAGTTTAGAAAGCGGCCAGCGAGCAGCGTGATTACAGCAGTAGAGTGAGTCACAGGTAAGCCCTGAGGGAATGGAGACGCTAGTGGAACATAACGCTGACCATACACACACACCGAGCAGGGTCACATGCAAAGAAGCATGTCTAAATGTTACACGCGGTGCTCAATAGTGCCGTTAAATCTCAGAAGTGGAAGAGCAGAATCTTTACTACTAATTCTTGTAGGAGCTGTGGCCTTGCAGTTGCTATGCATTTTCTGACGTACTGAGCTGTGGTTCTCACTTGGGCGACTTAAAGAACTTCCAGAACAACAATTTACAAATAATTTACTCACCCCCTTGTCATCCAAGATGTTCATGCCTTTCTGTCTTCAATCGTGAAGAAATTATGTTTTTTGAGGAAAGCATTTTAGGATTTTTCTCCATATAATGGACTTCATTGGTGCCCCGATTTTGAGCTTCCAAAATGTAGTTTAAACGCAGCTTCAAAGGCTCTAAATGATCCCAGCCGAGGAAGAAGGGTCTTATCTAGCGAAACGATCGTTTTTTTTTTTTTGGAAAATAAAAAATTGTATACTTTTTAAGCACAAAAGCTCGTGTAGCACTAGCTCTGGGATGCGCGTCCTCGACGCTACGTACTATTGAATCACGTCAAAAGGTCACGTGGAACGTAGGCGGAACCACAGACCTAGTGTTTACAAAGTGAACGCGCAAAGACTGAGGATGTGCAAGTAAGTCAAACGCTGTTTATAAACAAAAAGGTACAACGATATCGGACGATTCTGAAGTTGTAGGAGAAAATAAGATGTTTTTCACCATACTCTACCTTTTTGAGCCGGAGTACACAGCGTCGTGGACGCGCATCCCAGAGCTGGTGCTACATAAGCTTTTGTGCTTATTTTTTAAAAAAAAATTACTGATTGCTTTGCTAGATAAGACCCTTCTTCCTTGGCTGGGATCATTTAGAGCCCTTTGAAGCTGCATTTAAACTACATTTTGGAAGTTCAAAATTGGGGCACCAATGAAGTCCATTATATGAAGAAAAATCCTGAAATGTTTTGCTCAAAAACCATAATTTTTTTACGACTGAAGAAAGAAAGACATGAACATCTTGGATGACAAGGGGGTGAGTAAATTATTTGTAAATTGTTGTTCTGGAAGTGGACTTCTCCTTTAAGTTTGACTTGGACTTACGTTTTCTGATTTCTATCCACCTTGTTTTTCAGGTAAAAGTGGGCGTGACCATTTGTAAATGTTATGGGTGTGGCTTCCGGTCTAATTCACGTCCAGCTAAAAAACAGCTTGTTTTGCTGCTTGATATTGCAGATTGGTGTGTCCTTACCATATTATTTTAATGTATTATCTAAATTATGAACACACTGGTTTGTAGTGTAGTTTTACCGTTTACTGCACGTTGTTATTCTTCTCGTTACTGCCCTATAACGGCTAATGAATCTCGCCCATAGGCTTACTTCCGCGTTGAAAAATAATGTGGATGCCTCTCCTGTGGCCTCATGATATAGTAGAGAATCTCGTCTGAGTTAGTTAGTCATCCACATACTTTTTTGTTGAACAAAAATGAATTCTGACATATTACTTGTCTCGTATGCTGTTTTTTGCTTACTATATAGTAGGAAAGTACGCCATTTAAAACTACCATAGATTTGCATTTGCATTTCTACCAACTGTGTGGGTGTAGCTTAGTGAAGCGTAAATTGAAATTGAAGGATGAACAGGTTTGCAGTAATTGTGAAAGCGCACGTTTAAAGATGCGAGTTTTTAGGCCGCAGCTAAATTCACATTTAATCTGGGTTATTTTATTGAGTTTGATTTCCGTTGCACTCTTAGCATCGCACCTATGTGTTGCTCACCTCCTTCTCTCTCACACACACAGTAAACAGGTTAGCGTGGTGTGTATCTTTTCTCAGGAGATGACAGCTTGTTTGTGGGTGTATGTGCGTGCGTGTGTGAGTTTCTCTTTGAAGTGTCACAGCTTTTCAGACTCAGTTGCTGTCTCACTGTGCGCTGTGTGTGTCTCCGCCCCCAGGTCAGCCCTCAGCGTTTGAAGCGACAAATCGGCCGTCAGCGCGCATGTCGGATACCAGGCACCATAGCGTTCTGTCTTTCTCTCTCGCTCTCTGCAGATGTTCCCTCTACCTATTCAGCAGGTACTGTATATCTTTATCTGCACTTTCACACGCATGCACACGAGCTCTGTTTCAAAAGCAGAGCAAGCTGAGTCTTTATGCAACATTTTAAGGTATCATAGGTATGCTCACAATGTGAAGCCTGTTCCAAAAGGTGAGTATTATGTTTTCTCAATAGGTATGTCCTTTTAGCCAGATTAAAGAAGAATAGATCTTAATTGATTGTGACAATGAGTAAATAAATTCAAGATGGCAGACTATGCTAGAGAAATGTAGAGTTTATGTGTCCTTAAAAATGACAGAGTAATTTAAGTTCTTTTCAATAAACTGTGGCAATGAATAACTAAAACTCAGATGGTGGAAGATATGGAAGAATAAATGTCTTAAATATGTTCAATACTAGAATAGTATTGATTAAAAATAATTTTATGTAAATAATTTACCCAGAATTTAATTTGGCCAATTGAAGAAGACACTTCCATAATGCGCTGTGACAATGATTAAATCCAAGTTGGTGTGCTACCAAGAGAAATGCTGAGTTATGAACATATTTAATTAATATAATATTAAGAAGTATTGACTAAAAGTAGTTAATTATTAAGTAGTTAATGATTAAACTGTTTTATCCAAAACCCCATCATGCACTATGCCAGTAAATAAATAAAAAGATGTTGAACAATGCCAAATAAATATTGATTACAAAAGTAATTATTCATTATGATTCATTTACAACTTATAAAAATGTGTGCAAATGTTTAATATAAATAATACAGTATTTTGTTTATTTTTATTTATTTATTTGTTCAGCCAAAGAGAGACGAGAGCAATCTCACAATGCATTGTGATAGCACTTAAATAATATTAATTAAAAATAGTTTAATTATTACATTTCTATCCAAAATGACGTAGTGAACCATGCCAGTGAATAAATAAAAAGATGTTGAACAATGCAAGAGAAATATTGATTACAAAAGTACTCATGATTCATTCAGAACTATAAAATTGTGGAAAAAAGGTAAAAGTATTTAACCTATTAATTTCTGGGGCAAATAGAAAAGAACGATCCCACGATCTAAAATAAAATAAAATTAAATTAAATTAAATAATACAAAAAAAAATTCATATTATCTAATATAAACTGTTTTACCCAGACTTTTGGCCAAATTAAACACACACACACACACACACACACACACACACATAATGCATTTCAATGAATCAATCAATCAATCTGAGATGGTGGACAAACCAAGAAAATGTTAATTATAAATGTACCTAAATGAATGCAATTATAAAAGCGGTTTAATAAAATACAAAACTGTTTTATGCAAAAGTTTTGTGCAAGTTTGTGTGTTTTCACAGTGCGTCATCAATCGGCCATATTGGCGGTACTAAATGTAAACAATGCCACTAAACTCGCGTATTTTACTAATTATTGCTGCTGAAAATGGTCAATTATTGTCATGTTTTGGGCTGCACTAATTGGTCAGACTGGGAAAACATTTGGAGTACTATATACTGCCAAAAGTTATAACAAATCAAGGAGAAGAGTGCAAAAAACTGTTTGAGGACCAAAAGGCGTTTGTGGTTGACCAAACTGAACCAGGTTTTCCAGGGCAATAATCTTGACAACATTCGCGTTTGTTCTTATAATTTCTGGTCAGGTAGGTGAAATATTAAGCTAATACCTTAATAAATACTGCTCGTACGTATCTTCACCTATTAACTTTAGTTTGTCAAAATATTGCGCCGTTTCCTGCAAGTCCTTCTCTATGATTTAGCAGCTTCCAGATGTTGTTTCTGTGGTTTAGGCAGCAAAATTAGCCGAACAGCATATTCAGTAGTACATTTACCGTGCAATCCATGCCTTTTTTTTATATCCCAGTATCGCCGGTATGGCCGCGCATCCAGGTGATCTAAGTGCAAACCCTCCATATATATTTATGCTCATTAAACTCTCATGTTGGAGTCTGTTCTCCTGTGTGCCAATCAAATTGGCCACTTATAAGGTTAAGATGTGGCTATGGATGGCATGTATTAGGCAGCTGACTAAGGTTTGGATTAGATGTGTAGTTGTACAGCACTGAAACAGAACAGCTCATGTAGCACTGAGGCAAAACACACCATCTAGTGTCTTTCTTTCTCTACCTACCTGTCTGCTCAGGGTACTCGGATCATCATAAAACATATACATTATCTGCATTGATCTCCGCAGGGAAAGAAAAACCTCACAACAGTTTGTCTTTGAGCTCTGCTCCTTATGTTTTATGGCAGGTGTGTGTCTGGTGGGCGCAGTTTCCCCTGAGTTTGTTTCCATTATGAATAGTTGAGGTGAAGGAGGCTGTGTTTGGACGCCGCTCGCTCTAACAAGTGTGGCTCTCTCTATCTCCTTCTCTCTGCAGGGACAGGGTGACAGTGGGCTGTGACAGCTTTCCCTAATGACCCGTGAGTGCCCGCTTCTGTGTGCTGACATTTTGGGTGGCAGCACAGATGCCAGGCGTGCAGAGGGGGGCGTTACTGCCACTGGCAGATCTCGCTCCAAATGAATTACTGTCAGAGGTGTTGCTCTCTCTCCCTCTCTCTCTTTCTCACTCATGTACACAAAATGCAGCAGACTTGCACCGTGTCCTAACCAGGCATGATGCGACTGCTCCGGCGACAAGCAATTTGTCTCTCACACTGAAAGTGTTATGTGATGCGACACAATCGCAGCCAATGAGGAGATATCTGATGTTCAGTGTACAGCTGTGCGAAGTGGGATTTTGGGCCAATGAGATTTCACTGAGGGCGGGGCTATTCAGCACAGAGAAATGCTGAATAGAGTGTTCTTAATTAAAGTTCATTAAAGGATTAGTTCCTGATAATTTACTCACCCCCATGTCATCCAAGATGTCTTTCTGTCTTCAGTCGAGAAGAAATTAAGGTTTTTGAGGAAAACATTCCAGGATTTTTCACCATATAGTGGACGTCAATGGGGATCAACAGTTTAAAGGTCCAAACTGCAGTTTCAATGCAGCTTCAAAGGGCTCTAGAGTAGAAATAAGGGTATTTTCTAGTGAAACAATCAGTATTTTTCAGAAAAATGACTTATAATCATGTTAGAAAGGTCACGCGTGGTTAATTCTTTGTCTGTGTACTTCAAAAAGGAAGTGTAGGGTGAAAAACTCCATCTTATTTTCTCCTCCAACTTCAAAATCGTCTGACATCCTTGCTTTACCTTTATTTGTAAAGGGCGTTTGACTTTCTTTGCACGTTTGCTTTGTAAACTCTGGGTTGGTACTTCCAACTACGTCATGTGTGAACTTTCCAACGTGAATATGTAATGCATAAAGTTGTGGATGCAGAGCATTTGTGTTAAAAAAAAGTATATACATTTTTATTTTTTTAGAAAATAACCGATCATTTCGCTAGATAAAACTCTTATTCCTCGGCAGGGATCGTGTAGAGCCTTGAAGCTGCACTGAAACTGCAATTTGGACCTTCAACCCATTGGACCCCAATGAAGTCCACTATATGGAGAAAAATCTTGGAATGTTTTCCTCAAAAACCTTAATTTCTTTTTGACTGAAGAGAGAAAGACATAAACGTCTTGGATGGCATAGGGGTAAGTAATTTATTAGAAAATTTTATTAAGCTGGTCCTTAATTGCAGAGGTTAGAGATTCATCCATGCTAGATTTATAGGTCTGGGTAGCTAAAGTCCTGAATATGTAATAATGATTAGCGAAACATTCATGCATTTAAGGGATAAGATGGTAATGTGCTGGTTTAAGCTGGTCCTTAGCTGGTCATGTGCAGGTCCTAAGCTGATCCTAAGCAACTAGCTTCTGCTCAGGACCAGCACATTACCATCTTAACCCTTAAATGCATGAATCTTTATCCAATCATTATTACATATTCGGGTCTTTAGCTACTCAGACCTATAAATCTAGCATGGATGAATCTCTAACTTCTGCAATAGCAAAAAACTCTCCTGATATTTTAAAAGCAGTTACAGAAGGATAAAATAAAGCATATTTCATTGCCTTTTGAAACTTAGAAGGGTTCAGTTTGAGCAGATGATTTTACCATCACCGTCATCCTCAGAGCTCACTTCAATGGTACATTCAGCATCTGGCTTATATTCATGATCTCAAACATATTCCAACACTATCATTTTCAATGA
Source organism: Labeo catla (assembly GCA_012976165.1). Classification (NCBI taxonomy): domain Eukaryota; kingdom Metazoa; phylum Chordata; class Actinopteri; order Cypriniformes; family Cyprinidae; genus Labeo; species Labeo catla. The sequence goes on along the minus strand of VONZ01000008.1, from coordinate 1,474,307 downwards.
CTTTAAAGTCAGCTTAATCACCACATCCACCATCAAATAACAGTGACATTTATATTTTATTGCGTAGAGTAAAGCCATTTATACCAATTCAATTTTTTCTGATGATATTCTTTTGTATTATGTCTGCGATAATTATGAGTGAAACATCACGTCATTATTGTCCATCAGACAGTGCCACCTCGAGGAATAAAGGTGAATTGCATGTATTGAGTCATCAGAAATTTACATATTTTAGCACACAAAAAATATACATACACTATTACACACCTTGGGTCTCTAGTGACCCTATACACTTTTTACAAAAAAATAATCAGATAAAAAATATATTATTTTATATTTTGATATTTTTTTCTTGTTTATAATGAATAGATTGATGAATACTAAAAAAGTTAATTTAAAGTTCAAAGTTAAAAAATTGCAGGAGGGAGAGGGTAGTGAAAGAGGTCCCAGGTCGCTGAAGACCCGAGTTATGCATTTAAGGGTTAAACCAGCTAATAACCAGATTAAACCAGCTCAAACCAGCAGCCATGCTTCAAAACAAACCTTAACAGCATATGCTTTTTTTTTTCAACAGGGAAATTCTGCTGAAATCAGTTGTTGTCTATTTACTTTAGAATCTTTCACTTATGAATTATATTTCATTCAGTACTGATAAATATCAATAAAAACTAGTCCAGTGTAACAAGAGTGATTTTTCTATTAGTATTTGAGTGAATTAGGCCCCATGTATTTTTATTCTTAATAACGTATGTTGTTAGCATATCAGCATGCTATTGTCAAACTCTATTGAAATTATTTGTGAGCTCTGTCTTTCCTGCACTGCACTATTTGTGTGGCAAGCAGGGATGTTGTGTATCTAAAAAGCTCAGAATTGTTCACGTGACTCATCAAACTCTTTTGATGTTGTGCACTCAGAATCATTCACTTATGATTTATATTTCATTTAATACTGGTAAGTATTGACTAGAAAATAGTTTGGTGTAATGAAAAATGGATTATTCTACTCAGTATTTCTGTGAGTTGGCTATTAGAGTTTTGTGGCATTAGCGTAGCAACATGCTATCATCAAAGTCTAGTGAAATCAATTTTGAGGTGCAGAGCTGTTTGTTTGGCATTCAGAGTTGTTGCCTGTGTATTTCAAAATCATTCACATGTGAATTATTTTTCAATACTGATACTATTCCACTCAGTACTTCTGTGCATTGTGTATTTGTATACTTTTAGCATTAGCAACATGCTATCGTCAAACTCTGCTGATATTCATGTATTTTTGTGGGGTGAAAAGTAGCTTCCTATGTAAAATGTGATCTACATGATGTTCAGTGGTTAGCATTTGTGGTACGTCACTAGTTAGGGTGTTGTCTAAAAAGGCAGACAGTATAACACCACAACAGAGCTTAATTTGCTTTATATACTCTGACTTTATTCCCTCCTCTTGTGTTAGTGGCACATATTCTAATTAAGGATCCGATTTTATGGATGTACACATACGTGAGTCACGATTAACACTTGTAAACACTGGCCATATTGATCAGACATGGCTTGCATAATTCAGCTGTTACTCTGTAAAAGCACAAATTCAACATAGGCCGTTACACAGCATTTCCGTTAATTTGTATGTGGCCACGCTAGCCTCAGGTTAGCGACGAGGGACAGGCTAATGCCTATCCACCATCGCTTCTCCGCTTCCATTCACATTTATTTAAACAAATGGAGGAGATGATCAATGAAGCTAAAGATTCTACAGTGAGGGAATTAATGGGCATTGCCCGGCGTATGCAATTAGTCTGTGGTATTATTGAGTTGTCTTATTTCAATGGCTAATTTGTTATTCTGTGGAACAGCTCTCCCCAGGGCCACTACTGATGGTGGCGTTTTTGCATATGGCGGCCTGATTCATCGTTAAATGGCATATCGCAAAAAAACGTAGCATTGGTTTGACAGTGAAAGTGGTGATGCTTACAATGCGAGACGAAAAGACACCAGTGATTAATAAAAATACAGAGATTTATGGTTCAAAAGAAGGCGGTTCGGTTTGACAGGCAGGAAGCGAGCTACATTCAACATGCTAGCATCGAGTCATCAAGTCTCTAGATATTTTATGAGAGTAGGTACCGTCCCAGCTGGCCTCTTTTTTTCCCTCCATCTCCTCGCTAGGAATTAATTAAAGCCTTTGTTTGTGTTTTTATTAAGGAATAAAAAGAATAGCTTGGAGCCTAAATGGGTTCAGTGAAATTATCCAACTGGAACATTTTGTAATGGCAGAGCTTTTTCACATGTCTGGATACACCTTGGTTATAGCTACTACTTATATCTTTTTTCAGTGTTGCGAAGGAAATTTTGGAGCAAGATGTAATGATTCCCCCTGGTGTAACAGTTTGTTAATCTTCTGGAATTAAAAATAAATGCCAATAAGCAGGTCACGTACTTTCAGGGGATCACATGCCATAGCAAATAAATTTTATTGTTCATTGTTTTTCTAGAGACAATATTTTGTGTTTCTCAGAACAAAGGTTTTGCACGCCAAAGCTGTTTATGTGATCAAAAATACAGTATCATGTAAAATTGTGAAATATTATTTTAATATTGTTTTATATTTTAATATATTTTCAAATGTTATTTATTCCTGTGGTGGCAAAGATGAATTTCAGCATCATTACTCCAGTCTTCGGTGTCACGTGATCCACTTATATGCTGATTTGGTGCTTAAAAAACATTTTCTGTTATTGTTAATGTGGAACACAGCTGTGCTGTTTAATATTTGTGTGGAAATAGTAATCAATTTTGTCAGGATTCTTTGATTAAAAACTTCAAAACAACATTTATTTTAAATAGAAATCTTTTGCAATATGTATTGCTTTACTGTCACTCAAGCAAAATCACACTCGTAGCCATGTGATATGGCTGTATATTGGCACGGCTGTGATTCGGCCGTAGGTAATCAGAGTGTGCCAATATACAACCATATCGCACGGCTATGAGTGTGATATTGCATTTATACAACAGTTTGATGGCACAATGTGTAAATACATAAGAAACACCAACGGAGTGTCTTTAAAACCATCTTTTGTGTGAACAACTTTCTTCCACCATGGATTCAAATCTGTAGTTTTGCCATCAGCCAAAACTATTTGCTCTGGAACAAATATTAGATTCATGAGACCGAAAGACTGCCCATTTGATTTACCCAAAACAATTTATATCTCATGTTTAACCACTATAGAGACATCAGAGCCAGAGGCAAACCCTAGAAGATCTGCCCGAGGTGAAGCTGCTCTCGTTGGATTCATGAGTGTTGAATGGCCGCTGATGCTCTCGAGCTCACGTCTCCAAAAATGTTGAAACAAATTTTCAAATAGACGTTATCTTTATTAAGAAACTGCATATCAGTCTAAACAAATACATTCTCATCTAAAAAACTCTTAAAATGACATTCCAAGACACAAAAACAGTACTACTTATAAAATGATAGTGGATTTGGGCATCTGCCATGACACTCGCTGTGAGAAATACCACAAGCGGAGTGATACAAACAGTGAAACGGTTCTGATATCACTAGAATATCACACTCCTCTCAGCCAATCAGATTCGAGGAACAGAAAGAACTGTTGTAAGGCTGCCCTCGACTAAAGATTTTTTTCTGGTCAACTAGTAGTCGTTTATTTTAAGCATTAGTCAAATATTAGTCGCACATTTATTAATAAACCATATAAATCATAATAATAAGCCAAGCGCACGCAATAAAAAGCTTGCCTCTGCACACCCGGCAGATATAATAATTATGAATGTGTCTGGGAAAAACAGCAAGGAGACTGTATTAACGTTTTAATAATTTATTGATCAACTAGTTTGTTTTTTGGCTTAAGAGATGGAGTCGGCGACACTGACTCGTTATCTCCGCAGTAGTGATGTGCCTATGTATGCATGTTTCATACGGATTACATAATCTGTGAATATTTCTTTTCTGTTGGTATTGGTTCGTTTGAAAGTAGACACTCTACAGAAATATTTTTCATGTCTGTAAGGCAAGTATACACAGAGTTTTGAAGTTTCGCACTCAAGTTCAAAGAGACTGAGACAGTAGAAAGCGCATCCTGTTTGCTTTCATTATTTTACAAAAGCACAACGTTTTGTTGTTATTGTGAGCACACACAAATAAACGTAGAGTCTTTACAGATTCGAAAGATATATTACTTTTATCTGTATGACCAAAAATGACAGAGTATTTTAAGAGCAAACAATCTGTCATGCAGTGAGCGTGCTACAATTCAGCTTCCACACTCTGCACAGACACATTTTTCTACGATAACATTATATATATATATATATATATGACTGTGTGCGTTCTTGAGGTGTGTTGTTCGTTTTTATCAAGTCAGAACATTCAAATGTCTTACTTTCTCTGCATATTAACTCAGGATAAGAGAAATTGTTTATTTGTCTGTTTATGATTTTTATGTTGGTTTCTAACCTTAAGCTTATCTTGTCTAAAATGGGTGAAACCAAATAATGAGCTAGCCAGTGCTTGATGTGCTCATATTGTCAGTCAGTCTCACAAATAGAGTTCGCCAGAGCAAATATGATGAGCGTTTACAATCCTTCAATCCTTTAGCTGAGCGCGTGGATGACCCTGTGGTCACAGTCATCAACGGGCATCTCGAGAGGCTTTATCACATGCGCACACTCTTACATACACAAGAGCAGCTGAATAAACACTCGTGATTTGTTGCTTCCATCTCCCGATGCCCTCTCCCTCCATCTACTCTGCCCCACAGATCTCTATTGATTACAGAGAGAGGGGTGATAAGCACATGTGAGGGCTAAGTGCTGCTCCTGGTGTTGTCATCAGCGTGTAATGGGTGTAATGCGGTCATAAACAGAGTGGTTAAATCCACACTAAAATATTCGCTCTTTTTGAATGCAGCACCGACAGGATGGTTCGGAGAGATTTAACAATGAGAATTTGTCTGAAATGGTAAAACCGTCTTATCAGACAGGATTCAGAGGGTGGAAGACCGCACTGTAAGTCAGATTTGAATAGTTACATAATGAGATTCCCCATTGGGTGTTTGAAGCAGCATAGATTTATCCTTTGCTACCTATGATATCCCACAATCCTGTGCGTGCATTTCATTGGGTGTTCAGAGCAGCTAAATAGGTTTATTTCCTTAGTTCCAGTTAAAAGTTTTTTGGTTGTGTGGGTGTGCGTATACATTAAAATACTTTTCTGTCATACTATATTTTAATACCATTATATATGATTATGTATGACATGTATGCACAAACAGCCTTAAACTTACGCACTTACTATATACTGTCATATGTAGGATATATATCGTTTGCACTATATAACGGTTATATTATATTATAGTTCTGTAATACACGCACAAACTCATATATATATATATATATATATATATATACATGTGTATATATATAGGGCTGTCAAATGATTAGTCACTATTAAACGCGTACAAAATAAAAGTTTGAGTTTGCCTAATATATGGGTGTACTGTGTAATTATTATGTATATATAAATACATATATAAATATATAAATATATATATATAAATATATATATAAATGTATACATGAAACACATTCATGTATACATTTAAGAAATATTAATAAGTATATGTATTTTTTATAATTTTTATATCATTTATATTATATATAAATAAAAATATTTTTACACAAATAACATTTCTATTATATACTTTAATTTGTATATATATTTATTATCATTTTTATATTATTTATATTATATATAAATAAAAATATTTTTTACATATGTAACCTAGTTCTCTTAAATATATACATACATTTTTGTGTATTTATATATACATAATAATTACGCACAGTACACACACATATATTAGGCAAACTTTTATTTTATATGCGATTAATCACAATTAATCGTTTGGCAGGCCTAATATATACACCCACACACACGCATCATTTTATATTATATATTTTTATATATTTACACTTATATATGGTATATATATTAATATATTACACTCTATAACACATGTAAACCTTTATATTTTATACAAATGCTTCATATATATTTTTAAACACTTACACTTACACTAATTATGTATGTGTGTGTATTATTTTATACTTATTAATTTATATATTTGCACTTATATGATTTATATTAATATGTTGCACTATATAACAAACTTTTATATCATATACAAAAGCTTCATATATATATATATATATATATATATATATCAAACTCATACTTATTGCACACTGTTATATTTATACACACACATTATTTTATATATTTACATATTTTATATATTTACACTCATATAAGTTATATCTAAATATATTACATTATAACACATGTAAACTTTTATATTATATACAAATGCATATATATATGTATGTATATATGTATGTATATATATATATATATATATATATATACAATATATATATCAAACTCATACACTTATTGCACACAATTTATATATACAGACACACACACACACACACACACACACATTTTTTTAACTCATAAGAATTTTTTTTTAAACTGGACACAACAAAAAAAAATTTTCACATTATTTAATTTTCTATATTATTTTATACAGTTGTTGAACCAGAGAATAAAAGAAGAGGCTTCGGTTGGTGCACAAGTTGACGTTTGTCGAATTGTTGCTGGATTTGTTGACTCTCAAACGAACTGCAGTGTTTTGTAAGGGCTACAGAGCCAGAGTGTTACATTCTGCAGGGAAATCAACCTGCGGATGGCTTACTTATAGTTGTCTCTGCATATTAAACTGGGATAGAAGAAAGTATTTTAACATCGAAAAATTGCACACAGCAGCTTTAACTAACACTGTGATCATAATATAGGACAGTTGGGAAGAGTAATCAAGCTACTGATTAGAACAAAACCCCAGAGCACAAGCTTCCTCTAGCCTGCTTTTACTCTCATAATACGCTAGGACTGATGCATGATAAGCACAGTCTATAAGGCATCAGTTCCCTGAGACTGCAGTAGAAGCAACAGGTGGCCCAGGTGTGTTGAGGTATATATCTCGGCCCCACATGCTCTGCGGGACGCCAGCAACCCCCACCGAGACAAATCAAGTGTTTTATCTTCAAACGGTCTCTAGCATGAATAATAAGCGCAAGATGAAACAGAAAAGCAGGACATGACGGCGCCATCTGAATATCTAAATCTCATCCTAGTCTGTTCTACCTCTCTGAAATTGCAGCGTTTGATTACTCTATGAACCACGTGCAACAGAGTGTGTGCAATGTCAATTAAAATTATGCAGATTTTTTGTCATTCAGGGCATTTACTAGGCATTTACATACTCTAAAAAACCATGCATATGCATTAGCAGGGAGAAGAAAAAAAATAGCTGTAATAACAAACTGCTAACTAATGTGAATAAGAACCAGCCGGAAACGTTTGTCATGGTTAACGTGCATTAGTATATTTCTTTACCCGGTTTAATGGCGGTGAGATCGTTTACCTTGCAGGGTATTGTTTTCAAGGCTGAAAACAGCTTTAATTCTGATGGTGGTAAGTAATTTTCATTAAATGTCAATTTGGTATTAATTCAGAGCAAAGCTTAAATAAAATTGTGTTCATTAATCACTCTGCCGTCCAGTAGGCTGCTAATTAAAACGTTGTGGGGCTCGCTCGTTAGTCACCCGCAGACCTGATTGTTAATGTCGACTCATTGTCCTCCTTTTCACCGCTATCATTTATTTTCTTTGCTGTTCGTGTATACTCTTGTTAATTATTAAATGTCTTCTTTTTTTGTCCTCGGTGACACTTTGTGGATAACTATCAGAGGGGTTTCACAGGCGAGGACAGGGAGCTGCGGTCCTGAGGGCAATGAATACCAAGCAGAACATTGATCTCTATATTCACCACTTCTGTTTCTGCCCTCATCTATTCATGACACAAATTAAAGCCGCTGCCTGGGTGTATCTGTAAATACACAGTAGATTGTGCGCATTCGTTTATTCTGTAAATCGCATTAATAGCTTGTTGTTTAAAGTATACAGATTTGTAAAGAAATGTAAAGATTTTGTAAAAATTAGGAATGTAAATGTTAAATTGATTGATTTATTGACCCATCTTGCCCATCAGATTCCGTAACATAGTGCTTCATTAAAGTGTTGAAAATGACATTAGCCAAAAATAAAAATTGTTTTAGGAACAGAGTACTCTCTGTTCTATTTCTATTCTATCTGCTTTTTTATTTATTAAAAAACACGACCCTCTAACACTTGAACTCTATGTTCTATTTATATTTTTTTCCATTTGTTTTCTTTATATTTATTACAAAAACATTCAACCCTTTAACACTAGCACTCTCTATTCTATTTCTATTCTATTTACTTTTTATTTATTAAAAAACCTGACCCTCTAACACTAACACTTTCTATTCCATTTCTATTCTATCTGCTTCTTTTTTATTTATTTAAAAAACATGACCCTCTAACACTTGAACTTTCTGTTCTATTTCTGTTTTTATCTAGTTGTTTTCTTTATATTTATTATAAAAACACTTGACCCTTTAACACTAGCTCTCTCTATTCTATTTCTATTCTATCTACTTCTATTTTTATTTATTAAAAAACATGACCCTCTAACACCTGAACATTGTTCTATTTCTGTTTTATCCACTTGTTTTCTTTTTATTTATTATAAAAAAAACTTGACCCTCTAACACTAACACTTTCTATTCTATTTCTATTCGATCTACTTCTTCTCTTTTTATTTATAAAAACAACATGACCCTCTAAGACTTAAACTCTCTGCTCTGTTTCAATTTTTATCCAGTTGTTTTCTTTTTTATTTATTATAAAAACACTTGACCCTTTAACACTCTGTATTCTATTTCTATTCTATCTACTTTTTATTTATTAAAAAACATGACCCTCTAACACTTCAACTTTCTGTTCTATTTCTATTTTATCCACTTGTTTTCTTTTAATTATAAAAACTTGACCCTCTAACACTAACATTCTATATTCTATTTCTATTCTATCTCCTCAGTTTCTTTTATTTTATATAGACTTGACCCTCTAACACTAACACTCTATTCTGTTTCTATTCTATCTACTTGTTTTCTTTTATTTATTATAAAAAACTTGATCCACTAACACTCTATTTCTATCCTAGCTACTTATTTTCTTTTATTTATTATATAAAAAACTTGACCTTCTAACAATAACTCTATTTCTATTTTATCTTCTTATTTTCTTTTATTTATTATAAAAAATTATTCTATCTATTTGTTTTCTTTTATTTATTAAAACATTTGACCCTCTGACCCATGTATTAGAAAAAACTTGACCATCTAACACTAACAATCTCTATTCTATTTCTATTCTTTCTATGTGTTTTATTTATTATAAAAAACTTGAACTAACATTAACACTCTCTATTCTATTTTTATATGCATGAAGAATCTTCGATGGAATCACTTTGAAAACCCCATTTTGGAACGTTTATTTTTAATAGTGTATGTTTGAAATATTGTTGCAACTCTAGAACACCGATGGGTGGTAGAAGCATCAAACAAATTCCCAGAAAAAATTCAGTCTAACTTTTATATTCTTTTAGGTTGACTCCAAGTTGATTATATATAATCATTACCCACCAAGTTTTCAGCACACCCTCAATAAATTTCAGGTGTTCAAAGAAGAATTAAATGAATTCATAAATATTTTTTTTATCAACCAGATCTTTCTGGACGGTGCTGGACCAAGGAAAGGAGTCAAGGGAATAACCTGAGGTATTACCAGCTGTTACGCGTAAGATTCTTTTTACACTGCACCACTGCAGGATTACAGCATTCAGCGTTTGAACAGCATTACATGCTGGGAAATTAAATTTCAACCGTGTTCTGTTTTTCTGGACTCGAATTTCAAAATTGATGTGCTACAATGGATCGAAATGTTCATAGAGCATTCTCTGCTTGAGAGGACGTTGCTTCTGATGACATCAGCCTGCTGTTTGAGCACGAGCTACGTTTGAGAGGAACTGACTGGACTATGATCACGCTGGTTAGCCCAGAAAACTAATCATGGCTGTAGGGGGAGCAGAAGTTTCTGTGGAAAGCTCAGGAATTACAGGGTATGAGGAGGCTATTTGAGCTGTGGAGTTTGCCTTCTATTGCATCAGCCGCATGCCGGGTTTGTTTTAAAGCTTATTAGGTAAACAATCACATTAGTTTCTTGTACTTTATACTCACAATTCATTACCAAATTGTCTGGGTGGTGAAAATTTGCATTTGGACCCAATATTCATGCATCTACGCTGCAAGACTTTATGCACAGATCCAGCATCCATTGTTTACAACAGAATTTTTTATTCTGAGAGTTGCAAGTTTATATTCTGCAATTGTGAGTTAAAGGGATAGTTCAGCCAAAAATGAAAATTGCCTTATGATTTACTCACCCTCAAGCCATAGGCGTATATGTCTGTCTTCGTACAGATGAATACAGTCGGTTTTAAAATATGGACATTTTTCTTACACAAATGCATTGATTCGCTTCAGATGGCCTTAAATGCACTTTTTAAATCCTCTTACAAACCTTACCAAGAGCTGATTTCATACCAGACCTCAACTGTTTGTGGTGTAACAATGGCGAAAGGCCAAAATAAGAGGAAAAGTGTTTAGATGTATGTCAGATTTCTAGATATGTTGGATACATATTGGATCCCAATTGAAATGACGGGATGACTCAGATGTGAAAAATCCTATCTTGTTGTTTTTGCTGTTTACTCGCATGCAACAAGAGCTGACGTTTGGAACTGGATGGAAAAAATTGGTTGATGAAATTGGTGTAAATGCAGCTTTAGTTGTACAGCAACTTTTGAAGAGTTTGACAGTTTTTTCATTGTGAACATTAAATGCGCTGCCTTGTAATGCGCATTGATTGAGTACCACCACCTGCCTTGAATTTGATTGCTTTTCTTGCTCTACAGCACTAAAAAGTGAAATCTTATCGCCAAAACTGTCCTGCTATAGACCACAGGGGCCCTTTTGAATCTCTCCTTTCTTCATTTTTCCACTGTTATTGAAAGGATCTCAGAGTACTAATTTAATTGAGATGAAACTGATCTCCAATACGCATTCTCCTCTGATTGAAGGATTTGGACTACTTACTTACTTAGACATGCCTGGTGCCTCTTCAGCCTTGTGGACCAGAAAAATGTGATCTACCAACGTGGTCTTTGGTGTGATACTGATTAACCAAGGAAGCCATGTCGAGTTAATCGGTTCAATCATTCAGATCAGTTAATTTTAGTTTAAAGGATTAGTTCACTTCCAGAATAAAAATCGCCTGATAATTGTGAGCCAAGATGTTTATATCGAAAATAAATTAGGTTTTTGAGGAAAACATTCTATGATTTTTCTCCATATGGTGGACTTCAGTGGTGGCCAGCGGTGCCAAAACACCCTCAGACCCAAGAGGGTTAAAGGTCCAAATTGCAGCTTCAAAGGGCTCTAAAAGGGCTCTACACAATCCTAGCTGAGAAATAAGGGTCTTATCCAGTGTTGGGGAAAGTTACGTTTAAAAGTAATGCATTACAATTTTGCAATACTCCCTAAAAAAGTAACTAATTGCATTTCTTAGTTACTTTTTATGAAAAGTAATCCATTGCATTTGAGTTGCATTCATGTTACTTGTTAAATCTGACCAGGGCTTGCTTGTTTTTTTATGATCTAAAAAAAAAATTAATTTTGGCAAACATAAAAGCCCTTTCACACCAAAAGTGATGAATGAATGCACCTCAGGCTGAAAGAAAAGTAAATTCTCTCAGGAAAAGAACACTCTTCAGCAATAAAAAAAAAAAAAAAAATGAAGCACAGATGTTTATATAAAATATTTTTTGCTTATTAGTATGATTAAATTGGATCATCAAGAGACCAGTCAGCAGCAAAGACATTGGTTAATAAAGTGGGATTAAATACATAAAGGAAATTTGTGACTCTGGACCACAAAACCAGTCATAAGTCACATGGGTATATTTGTAACAATAGCCAACAATACATTGTATGGGTCAACATTATAGATTTTTCTTTTATGCCAAAAATCATTAGGATATTAAGTAAAGATCATGTTCCATGAAGATATTTTTTAACTTTCCTACCGTGAATATATCAAAACTTAATTTTTATGTTAATATATGGTTTTCCGATTCCGGCCCTCGTTATGTCATTATGAGTTAACCTTGTATCACCTGTGTCTTAATTAAGTTCAATCACCTGTCTTTATAAGTTGGTTTCAGTACAGTGTTTGCCGTCCGGTCTTGTCAATGTGTATGTGAGTGTTAACCTTCCTGTTGTGGATATACCTGTGTGGATTTATGTGTGGATTATATTAAAGACTTTATCTTTGACCTTCATCTTTGTGCTGTGTGCCTTCCTTGCGTGTTATGTGACAACCATACATCTATGGAAAACTTATTTATTTATATATATATATATATATATATATATATATGATGTATAAATCTCAGTTTTAAAAAAATGACCCTTGTGATTGTTTTGTGGTCCAGGTTCACATTTGTATTATTTAATTATTGCAGGTTTGTATCATATTCTGAGTTTGCATTTCACTGTGTATTTACTTTGTGTTTATTAGAGCATCACACAAACCGAAAGAACCACTTTGTTAACCTGTTTAAGAAGCATGCTGGGAACCAAGTTGGACCTTCAACTTATTGGTTTCCATTGAAGTCCACTATATGGAAAAAATCCTGAAGAGTGTTTCTCAAAAACCTTAATTTTCTACTTTGTATGTATTAGGGGATCACAAAAACAGTGAGAACCATTGGGTTAACCTGTGTAAGAAGCATGCTGGGAACCAATTTGGACCTTCAACCCATTGGCTTCCATTGAAGTCCACTATATGGAAAAATTCTGGAATGTTTTCCTCAAAAACTTAATTTTGTACTTTGTATGTACTGGGAATCACAAAAACAGTGAGAACCATTTTGTTAACCTGTTTAAGAAGCATGCTGGGAACCAATTTGGTCCTTCAACCCACTGGCCACCATTGAAGTCCACTATATGGAAAAACCCCCTGAAATGTTTTCCTCAAAAGCATTTTTTTCTACTTTGTATTCATTAGGGGATCACAAAAACAGTGAGAATCACTGGGTTAACCAGTTTAAGAAGCATGCTGGGAACCAATTTGGACCTTTAACCCACTGGCCACCATTGAAGTCCACTATATGGAGAAAAATCCTGGAATGTTTTCTTCAAAAACCTTAATTTTCTGCTTTGTATTTATTAGGGCATCACAAAAACAGTGAGAACCACTGGGTTAACCTGTTTAAGAAGCATGTTGGGCACCATCATCCAAAACTCAACATATGCTGGTGACCAGATATGCAGGGTGAGAACCATGCAGGAGGAGAGTCCGGGCCGAGAGCTGTGCGTTTTTTAAGGTCGTCAATTATGCACGGTAGCCACCCGGTGCCATATGTCACTGTCAATTCCATTTGCCAGCGTCGTGCGCCGGTGTGCCGGTTTTGTGTGTGTTAAATAATGCAGTGCAGAAAGGTCAGAGGAGATGCAGAAAGGGCGGATGCTCGACTCGATTGTGAAGGTTTGCACGGGGCTTGCAATACCAGCGTTAATTCACAGATCAGTTCCAATAATAAAATGCATATTGTAAATGTCAAACAGAGGCAGGCCAAGAGTAATCCACCTCTGCTGGGAAATAATGGATAGTCTCCGGGCTTATTTCAGCGCATTCCACTGGAGAACGAGACAAAAGCCAACTTTATATTGCTGCAGCGGTAATGTTAGATCAATCTTTAGAGTCAGAGATTACACTATAAATCTTCCTTAGCATTTGCATACTTCCTTCCAGTGTACCTCTCTCTCTCGAGCGGCAAAGTCTAACAAAGAGTTCTCCGATGAGATGGATGAAGTGTCATACTCCCCTAGGCATAAAACAGCATCAATGGGAATGTCACAGGCAGCGCGGGGAACCGAAAGGGCATCGGCAGGTGCTCACGAGACAATTAAGTGCGTGGCGCATCGTTTTCCTTTAACCGTTAAAAATTATTGCGATGATCAAGAGGAAGGTGACAGCAACAAATATCCCCGCATCCGCGCATGTGTGCGACTCTCGCTCCCGCCGTCGAGATCAGAAGAGCTGAAGGTGAACGTGAGTCACTCTCCTACATTATCAGAGCTTGTTTGGCAGCAATGTCAGAGGCAAAGACGCATCCTCCCTTTCTCCTGAGGGCCTCTTCATCACGCCACGTGGCGGGGGAGGCGGCGGAGAGGGAGTGGGAAAATGACGAACGGCCTATTGTGTAATTAATGAGGACTGTGTTGATTTCCGCAGATAATTTAGCACGCTTGTGAGCGTTTGACTCCTGATCTCCATTTACCCTCCTTTATGGGCTTGGAATTGCGGGTGTAGAGTGTTAACCTTGGGTGAGTTTGCTTGCACACACTCGCTCTACACACACCTGTGTGCTAGCGCTCTGATGTGTTTCAGGGCCGGCCAAAAGTCAGAATTTATTAATTTAATTTCAGTTTTCAACTCAAAGTGAACTGGACACACCCACAGGATGTTGAATTGGAATTTGTGTTCTTGGTTCTCACTGGAAATTCAGTTCTAAGTTAATTCCATGTTAAGTGCCACATATTATAAAAAATGAAATAAAAAAAATATTTTAATAAAATAAATTGATGCAATTGTAGTGTTGTAATAGTATATATTGTTTTTTAAAAAAACGTTATATATATATATATATATATATGTGTGTGTGTGTGTGTGTGTGTGTAATTTTATAAAAATTAGTTAAAATATTTACAAAAATAAATACATTTTTTAATAAAATATATTTATATAATATTAAATATAATTAAAATCTAGAATATATATAGGGAGAATAGTACATGTATGATTACATTTGATTTATATATATATATATATATATATTATTTGTTTTATAAGAATATATTGAATTTTATAAATATTTACAAAAATAAAATCCATTTTTTAAATAAAATGTATTTATATAATATCATATATATATATAGAGAGAGAGAGAGCATTATGCATTATATATATATGTGACCCTGGACCACAAAACCAGTCATAAGGGCCATTGTTTTTTTAAATTGAGATTTATACATCATCTGAAAGCTGAATAATTAAGTTTTTTTATTGATGTTTGGTTTGTTAGGCTAGAATCTGACGGTGCAAAAAATCAAAATATTGAGAAAATTGTCCAAATGAAGTTCTTAGCAATGCATATTACTAATCAAAAATTAGGTTTTGATATATTTAGGGTAGGAAATTTACAAAATATCTTCATGGAACAAGATCTTTACTTAATATCCTAATGATTTTTGGCATAAAAGAAAAATTTATAATTTTGACCCATACAGTGTATTGTTGGCTATTGCTACAAATAAAACCATGCTACTTAAGACTAAGTTTTGTGGTCCAGGATCACATAAAATTACATTTAATTTATAATATAATATAATAATATAAGATTTGAAGTTTGCATCCCATTTACCTCAGTTCAAATTTAGAAACTGTATTATAATTTAATCTTGATTTAGCTTTTAAAATCTGGTGAATTTAGCTTATTTATATTGTGTGGATTTGTTGCTCATTTGGTAAGCATATTAACAGAGTAAATAAAGTCATAATTGAAATAGAGCGCCACTTTTTTGGCCTCCTTCCTTCTGTCCAGCCCCTGAGCAGCATGACAGATGTCAGGAGAATTTTAATGAAGCCTGGGTTCAAACCAGGCCCTTTCGGGCACATGCCGTTTAAACTCATCATCCACACTTGAAAGTGACCCTTCTGCCACATGGCATGCCTCGCTATGAAAAAATTATCAGCAATAATTTAGACGGAAGTGTCTCTGAAGATCTTATCTGCGGAAGGGTAATGGCATGCATATTTTGTCTGGAGATGGAATTAAAGATGCTTAGAGGACTGTGAAGCAGGAGTGAAGGGAGCGACTGGTGATAAGGTCTATGGTAGTTTCAGATGGGCTTCAGCGTCATCCTGCGCTAAACAAATGTTACAACCTCTCTGGTGACTTTCAGTGTTTTTAACGGTGTGGAGATGAGCTTGGAGAACTCACTGTTATGGCATGGACTCATGGACTCATCGTGTAAGTCACGTTTTCCAATAATCTTGGCAAGCGAAGTTCTAGTGAGTTTGCCATTTTATTCCTATACATATTACACTGAGGGCTGTGCAAAATTCACGGGTTGAATCCTGGTCTGTCATTCTCTTTTTAGACCTAGAAACCTTCAAACCTTTAAACCAGGGGTGCCCAAGCTCGGTCCTGGAAGGCCATTGACCTGCAGAGCTTAGCTCCAACTTGCCTCAACACACTTGCCTGGAAGTTTCTAGTATGTCTAGTAAGATCTCCATTATCTGGTTAAAATTAAGTGTTCTAGCCATGCTTTTTTGGCGTATTAACTACCATTTGTATAACCACAGTTTTACTACAAATACCATGGTTAAACTATAGTTAGTGTAGCCTCAACACAATTACCTGGAAGTTTCTAGTATGTCTACTAAGACATTGATTAGCTGGTTAAGGTGTGTTTAATTGGGGTTGGAGTTAAACTTTGCAGGACAGTGGCCCTTCAGAAACACGCTAATGAAAATTAACTATGGTGTTATTATAGTAAAAGTGTTGTAACCATGTTTTTTGGTGTATTGACTGCCATTTGTGTAACTACAGTTTTACTACAAATACCATGGTTAAACTATGGTTAGTGTAGCCTCAACACACTTACCTGTAATTTTCTAGTATGTATAGTAAGACATCGATTAGGTTGTTAAGGTGTGTTTAATTGGGGTTGGAGTTAAACTTTGCATGACGGTGGCCCTCCGGGAGCACGCTTACGAAAATTAACCATGGTTTTATTATAGTAAAAGTGCTGTAGCCTTGGTTTTTTGACATATTAACTACCATTTGTACAACCACAGTTTTACTACAAATACCATAGTTAAACTATGGTTAGTGTAGCCTCAACACACTTACCTGGAAGTTTCTAGTATGTCCAGTGGAACATCGATTAGCCATTTCAGGTGTGTTTTACTGGGGTTGGAATTAAACTTTGCATGACGGTGGCCCTCCAGGAGCACACTTACGAAAATTAACCATGGTTTATTATAGTAAAAGTGTTGTAGCCTTGTTTTTTTGGCATATTAACTACCATTTGTACAAACACAGTTTTACTACAAATACCATAGTTAAACTATGGTTAGTGTAGCCTCAACACACATCTGAAAGTTTCTAGTATGTCTAGTAAGACATCAATTAGCTGGTTAAGGTGTGTTTAATTGGGGCTGGAGTTAAACTTTGCAGGACAGTGGCCCTTCAGAAGCACCCTTACGAAAATTAACCATGGTTTTATTATAGTAAAAGTTCTGTAGCCATGTTTTTTTTGGCGTATTGACTACCATTTGTATAACCACAGTTTTACTACAAATACCATGGTTATACTATACTTGTGGTTACCATGGTTAAGTGTAAACCATTTTAATTGTAGTGAAAACATGGTAAATTTTTATATGGAGAGGATCAGACACCCCTGCTTTCTCAAAACTTTCGAACATGTTTTGTCGACACTCAGAATTTGTCTTGGATTTTTCTAGTGAAAAATTAGAGTTAAATCATTTTAATTTTTCTTTTTTAGTCACAAATTTGCAATTCTGCATCTTGTTAGCTACAAGAAATTCAGCTATTGTATTCTCCTGAAAATAATTCAATTCTGAGTGCAACATAAGCACATTTTGCCCATTTTTCGTTTAGCTTAGGTAAAACGGTTCTTTGTGAATTTCTATTACTCCTTATTTGTCAAGCAAGCGCGGTGACTTAAGACAGTTTACCCGATGATAGTTTAGGAATGTAAAACAAATCTTCGTGCTTCTCCAAGGCTGAGCATCTCAGATGTTTGCCAATTACTGTGGCAATAAATATTTAATCACTTGTTGCTCCTTTTACATTTATTTGTATAGTTAGCATCACAAATGCGTGTTCGTTGGCTTCTAATGAGGAAACACAGCACTCTGGATGGAGTAAATGATGGCGACTATCAAGCCTTACGACAAATGCGTAAATCTGATTTGCATATTTAAATATATTTCGAGATCCTCGACTGGTGAAGGGTGCTGTCTAGTGCATTTACATTAAATCGTGCTCCGTATGCAGTGCACTAACCCATCTCGAGGTTTTTTAGGATGCGACGCACGCCCTCGGCCAGCGGTATTCCTCTGTTGTCAGCTGTGCCCTGGATATGTGCGTAGCATTTTAGTAGATCTGCCCGTCCTAGTGGCCCGTCTAAGGGTGACTGGCTCCGTTTAATTAAAACCCACACACACACGGTGAAGCACAACCACGCAACAGCCTGCATAAATAATTCACAGGCTGAGGTACGGTTTTGGGCTTTCTGTAATGAGCTGAAAGCTAGCCGCGGGGAGCTAAACAAACTCGTCCGAGCGCTTCATCAGAGAGGCCCAACCTTGGCATGGACGGCGCAGGATTCCAAATGTTTGCCCCACCACGTAAGCCATGCGAAACCCCTGTTACCTGCGGTGCAGCCAGCGATAAAGCCCTAATTCTTATGTAAAACTCCGAGTCGACTCGACCGCGGCAGCGGAAGTCTGACAACGGCGCTCTCAACCTCGCCACGAGGAGCTCATTAAAGAGCCTGCCACACAATGTCCCTTACGGTGGCAATTTGGTCTGGTCTCAAATCCTAGCCAGAGGTGAAACAGCCCTTTAATGAATGAAACATTTTACCCAATGGTAGCACGTTCGAAAGCCAAGTTTTCAGGCTTCAGAAATGTGCCAACACATGTCTGCTGTGTCGAGCGTACTGGGTAATGCCCACAAAATAGCATCTCTACGCTTATTAATGGCAATGAGACGTCTAACAAGATTGTTTTCTTGTCCGAAACAGATTATCCGGGCGCGAGATCAATGTGCGTTTCGGTCGCTATCTGAAACGGACTCTTTGTCAAAACTGCAATTATCCATCACGATGCCATCATAAAATTTCCAGATTTAAAAGGAAGCGGACGGAAAAGAAAAGAAAGCGAAGAAAGAAGATGGATCGTCGCAAAAAGAGAAGAAAAAATCTGTCAAGGGTATTATGGAAGCGGCTCAAAAAGGGAGCCATACATCAAAGCGGCAGACAGCCATTTGTTAGAGAGGAATAATAGCTGTGATACATGTCAGCCCCTGTGACCTGGGGAAACAATAAAGCAGGTTTGGAGCTGCCTAAGAGCAATGACCTTGTGCCGTTGAATCCGGCCCAAAAAGAAAAAAGAGATGGAAGGTGGAGAAACAATTACAATCTATATAAAGTCTGATCCTGTCCTCTACCGCTCACTGGGGGCAGAGAAGATTGCTGTCTGGTCTTCTTTAAAAAGCCTCTTTTGCTGCAGACAGTAAGCATGGAAGTTCTGTGCAATGTTAGTCTTGTTCATCAACCACAGAGACATTGCCTTCTTAAATTGGGTGTGGAATAACGAAGCTTGTTCGGCCGCTCCCGTCAAGTCGACTGGAATTAACGCTGTTTTATCTTCGTGTTCACTCGTGGATTGTGAGAGAATTTCATGAGGCAGGATTGCTTCAAAAGATGATGTAGATGTAGATCCTAATGTGGTCTGTCATGTAAGCACTTGTGTGGTACATCCTTGGTGTTGCGAGTGCTAAAACAGCTCTGTAATAGGATTCCTTGTCAAATTTCAAATGCAGAGCTCAGTGGATCAGGACTCAGACCTGTGTCAGTTCTCATCAAGCTTTAATGTTAAAATCTATTAATTACTTTTTCATTTTTATATTAGTTTCCTCTGAACTTCGCCTTGGATCTCCCAATTTTGGCAAACTCCAACTTGCAGCCCCCTGGAATAGTACATCCAGTTTTATTTCGATAGCCCACTTTAGACATTCTGCTAAATACAAAGTTCTGTTATGAAACTCTAAATGGCGCAGGCCAATCTGATATATTCACATGGCATAACTGATTGGTTTCTTTGGTATGAGCAGCCAATGAGCTTGCTGCTCAACATTCAGTAGCTGCAACAGCAGTTGTAGCACGCTTCAGAAACCCTCCACCTTCCCCAGTATAGATACAGGGTGTTATAGGGTGATTTCATGTTTGTTATACATGGGGGTTATTTCATATACGTTATGTTATACACAGTAAGCACGTCTGTGGATGTACTGTTGAAATCAAAAGTTTACACACACCTTGCAGAATCTGCAAAATGTTTATTTTGCCAAAATATGAGGGATCATACAAAATGTGTTATTTTTATATAGTACTGACCTGAATAAGATAGTTCAAATTAAAAAAAACGTTTACATATAGTATATATATATATATGTATTTTTTGTTTTTTGTTTTTGTTTAGTGATAGTTGTTCATGAGTCCCTTGTTTGTCCTGAGCAGTTAAACTGTCTGCTGTTCTTCAGAAAAATCATTCAGTTTCCACATTTTTTCCAACAATGACTGTATGATTTTGAGATCCATTTTTTCACACTGAGGACAACTGAGGAAATCATATTCAACTATTACAGAAGGTTCAAACACTCACTGATGCTCCAGAAGAAAAAAAAAATGCATTAAGAGCCGGGGGTGTAAACTTTTGAACAGAATGAAGATGTGTACATTTTTCTTATTTTGCCTAAATATCTTTTTTTTTTTTCATTTAGTACTGCCCTTCAGAAGCTACAGAAAATACTTTTATGTTCCCCAGAAGACAAAATAAGTTAAATTTACCCTGATCTTCAAATTCAAAAAGTTTTCACACCCTCTGGGTTGCCACGTTTTCACAACAAAACCTGCCAAATTCCTACTCAAAACTAGCCCAAAACTAGCCCAAAATTCGCATTCAGAGGGATAAATATCACGTTACTGGGGGTGCTTCAGCCCGCAGACACGATAGATAGATAGATAGATAGACAGATAGATCCCTAAAACCCTAACTGTAACCCTAATGCAGTTATATTGATTTGGAATGAATGAGGAAATTATGACAAAATTTTCATTTTTGAACAAACTATTCCTTCACTCCATATTTAGTTGTCCTTCAGCAATTCTACAGGGTTTCAGTCTTCAGGTTCAATTTTTCAAAGTCATTAACAGTTTGGTCTTGACTCCAACTTAGCTTTATAGAACTTTAATCTGAGGTGTTGCAGGTGCGGTGGACCCAACTGGTGGGCTGTTGCCTTTTCCCACACTGGCGAAGGGCTCCGAAGCAGAAAAGCCATCTCTTTTGCACTGGAGATTGTAAGGACAAATCAAAAAGAGCCATTCAACCGGCAGAGGACAAAAGACACCCACGCAAAGCGTACTTTGTGCCATCCAGATAAAGGTCTGTGGAAATGGCAGAGCCCGACTGGCATTCACACAGTGACAAGAGGGCGAAAGGTGTGAAAGAATCCATTGAGGAGCATCTCCCACCGCTGAATGGAGGGATAAGGGTCTTCAGCGGGAATGAAAGTAGCAGAGCACAGGGCTCCGACATGTCATTGGAAATGAATGAAGAAAATGGTGTGCTCTGATCTCTCTGTGTGTGTGTGTGTCATCACTTAGTGTAAAATCACAATGCCGTGCATCTCCACTGCAGTAATACAATGCAGCGGAGCTTTTCTTATGAAGGTACGGTGTAGTCAGATGTAGATTCATTTGTTTGATGGACTTCACCTAATGGTCTGATGGTCATCCAAAAATATTTAACCCCCTAAAAGCTAACCTCCTAAGACAGACCATTGTTCTCTTCCTCAAAAAGAGGCTGTAGTAATTAATAGCCATTTTATTGAATCATGCAACCATGCTTGGTGATTATAAATGAATTAATTATAAAACAATTGAGCCTACAGCCAGTTTTCTAGGGCCTATTTCACATGCTCCGGACTCCCAAGAGAATTTTTCGAGAAGTCTTCGAGATTAAACACATGTAAGAACTTCTGCAGTCCCAGCTACAACGAAGCACGTCCTCGTGAACTTACTCAAGGTGAAAACTATTACCGCAGCCTGGCCAGCAATAAATTTCTATTGATTCTTCATACGAGCAACTTCTTCCCGATAAGCCCCAGAGCTGCTAAGATAATGATTTTTGCATGTGCAAGTCCATTCTCAGGCCTTAAAACATCTGAGACGGACAAAGAAGTTCGCACACGGTAGTTGGTCCAAGTGCTCAGGAAAGTGACACAGAGTTTGTGTGGTTATTTGCTCCCTGACATGGGATATGGGCTTTTAATAATTAATGAAGAGACAGGAATAGAGTAAAAGGAACAAAAACAATCACCGAGGAGGGAAACTGTTTTTCCTCTGCCAAGAACAGAGGAAAAACACAGATAAACTGTTTTAAACATCTCGTTATTTCAGCTAAGTGTTACGGTTAACGTTAACTTTGGGAAAATGTTCACAGGCAATATCTTGGAGAATTAGAGAATGGTCAATTTCAAGAAGAGCTTCAATTTCCCTCTGGAAATCATGGTACAATGTTAACTTTGTGTCTGTAGAGTACAAAAATAATTCTTGGGAAAATGGCTTTGTTGTGGTGTTTTAATTTCTTAAAGTTGACATGATATTGTTATTGCACTTATTCTGCCTCTAAAATCACACTGGTTTTGTCTGAACACAAGTGAAATGCACTGAAAAAAGGTAGATTTGAAACAATTTCTACTCAGAAATTGCTAGTAAACTTTTAAAAAGTGTTTAAAAACTAAAAAAGAAGTACAAAAAAATAGTATTTAACGTAAAATTGAAGTTGAATGACTAAAATAGTATTTTTGTTTAATTTACAACTTTTTATTTAAGTTTTTGCTATTTTTACATCTTTTACAATGAGTGCGGATTCCATTTTAATTAAAAAATGCTCTTATTTCCTCCTTTTTTCTTTCTCTGCTGACTGCAGATGCGTTTTTTCTGTAAATCTGTGTGTAGACATCAGTGGGTGTGGCACTGATGGATGCTGGGATACGTTGATTAGTGTGGCTGTTGAATGTGTGATGTAGTAGGAAGCAGGTGAGAATTTGCCCTCATAGGTCATGGATATCATTAGCGAACGGGCCAAAGTGAGGAGGCGGGACGTCCGCCTTCATGCAGCAGTCAATCTGGGCGGCTTGACTTTGTGTTTACTGGAGACGTTTGCTGAGGGACAATACTTCATAAATACTTGTCACACATGATAAACAGGAAAGCAAACAGGGGCAATGTTGATTGTTGTGAATGAAGTTTGCCATATGTGTGTGTTTGTGAGCGTGTATTTATCCGCTAGTGAATATTTTTCATTTTTCTGATATTATTACGCAGGTTTGACCTTACTGTCCTTTTGCTTTTCATACAATATTACTGTATTGTGTCTGAAGGACATTGCTGTCAAAGAATTATAACTTTCCTAAAGCTGTGTGTCTTTTTTAGAAAACTTGCAAGGTTAGAAAAAATATTTTAAGTGAGTATTTTGAATGTGTTTTGGGAAAAATAAAAGCATTTTAGCATTTTTGAAGCATTTTAGCATTTTTGAAGCATTTTAGCATTTTTGATAAAAGCATTTTAGCATTTTTGAAAAGCATTTTAGCATTTTTGAAATTCTGTTTTAAGAGCATTAGTGCATTATAAACATTGTTTTAATGTATATTATTTATTTATATTATTATGTACATGATGTGTCATTTTAATATCATTACAGTATAAAAAATTATTTTATTAATTTTAATTTGATTAATTTGGTTGTTTTTTATTATTATTATTATTATTAAAAAAAAATTAATAATGTCATTTTTATTATTATTATTTTTAATGTCTATGTCATTTTTTACTATTTTTTTTTTTATTTTGAATTTTATACCTAGTTAAACTAAATGACAATGCTAAATAAAAGTACACTTTAAAAAATGCTGGGTTAAAAACAACCCAGCTTGGGTTATTTGGCAACCCAGCACTGGGTAAATATTGGACAGAACACATACTGGGTTATTTTGACCCAACTGCTTGGGTTAATGTTTTTTACAAACATGTTGGGTTATTTTAGTTAAGTCAAGTATTGTTTACTGTTTTTATTATATTGCTGGCTTAAAATGGACTGGAACTTATACACACACACACACACACACACACATTACTAGAGGCAACAGCAATAATCAAAGATGAACATTTATTATTAAGCAAGAAAACATGGACAAAATAATAGACAAAGTTAATTTATTTGGGAAAATACAGCATAGTTTACAATATTACATACATTTAAACTTTGAACATTTAAAAGTAGAATTTTAATTTAAATGTATTCAACCTTTCTCTGTGCTAATTCTCGTGCCGGTGTGTCAGCGAAATCTGAGCTGGTGACAGGCTGCTGTTCGCTGGGGTAACTGCGAACTTCAGACTGCGGCCTCGAGTTTCACTCGTAGCTTAAAGATGCCGTCACTGACTCCAAAACCTGCCCATAAATAAATAGTACTGCCATTAGAGAACATATTTTAACATCAAATTAAATTAAACTCTGTACTATAATTTATTTTACGCAAGGCAAAAGGTGTTTCCATCATGCAAAGTGCCCAGTGCAGACGCAGCTGACTAACATCTTATCCTTATGTTGCTTTGCGTAAAATACT
Organism: Labeo catla; assembly: GCA_012976165.1. Classification (NCBI taxonomy): domain Eukaryota; kingdom Metazoa; phylum Chordata; class Actinopteri; order Cypriniformes; family Cyprinidae; genus Labeo; species Labeo catla. The sequence goes on along the minus strand of VONZ01000008.1, from coordinate 1,449,673 downwards.
ACAATTTATAGCACAATAAAGATGTTATAAATGAAATAAAATGTATACAAACCTTTATTTTGCTAAAGAAGTGCACCAAATCGGCGCACCAAATCGCTGAGAACCGCGCTCTCCTGTAGAGGACACAAAAAGACTGCACTCTGACTGTAACTCAGCAGCAGGGTTGCCAGGTTTTCACAACAAAACCCGCCCAATTGCTACTCAAAACTTGCCCAAAAGTAGCCCAGTTACGTTTTTTGGTGGGGTTCCCCTGGTAAAATTAGTATTCCAGGGGCTAAATATCACGTTATTGGGGTTGCTTCAACCCGCAGACAATGAAAAACAACCCACGGCAACAGTGTTAAAGTAGTCCAATTCCGCAGGAAAACCGCAGACTTGGCAACACCGCTCAGTGGTTGGGTAGAAAAAAATGACCCAGCAACTTAGTTACAGAAAAACTACCTAGCACCGGGGTAAAAAATATTAAAAATAACCCAATAAAATGAAACAAGAAGTTTAACCCAGCATTGGGTTAAAATGTATTCAAATATATGATATATTTATTATTTAAATATTTTTTAAAAATACAAGTCTCCAGGTGTATCAGGCCCTCCGATCTCAACTTTTATTTTTCATTCATGGGGCTTTTGCACAGAGACAAGGTAAGAGAGTGGGACGGTACCCCGAGCCGGATATTCCTCCTTGGATTATGAGATGAAACACCTTGATACGTACAGCAATATTAGCGCACCATCTGGTGGGTGGCGTCCTTTGCTGTGTGGTCGGGACTTCACTGTTGACTAATATTTCTCCACAGAAAAATATAGAACAGAGGCGTAGAGATGTGAAGGACGTGCGGAAGGTGGATAGGAGGGATGAATGGAGGGAAAGAGGGGGGCAAAGGAGGTATCTATGCTTTCAGTCTGAAAGCTCACAACACGTGCGGCAAATAAATTCATCACCCAGTGAGGATGTCTTGTTCTGACACTAATTTTAGGTCCAGAGCAGTGGGTAATGAACATATTCCATGACAAATGATGAACGCTCGCATCCGCAGCATTTGTTGGGCCTATTTGCATTCTCCGGTTTGCCTCCACAACACCTGGTGTCTGGGGTTTGAGAGCGGCGTGAAGGAAACGTCTGAGAATAGAATGGCATTAGACTGTTTCCTTATGACAGTGGAATTGTTCGCTTTGCCTTGTTTTGACTGAGTGCTTTGTTTTAATTTGAGATCTTAGAGACAAGGGCAAATGGTGAGTGGCTGTGTATAAAATTTCCACAAAACCCAAGAATGTTATACAGTTATACTGTATGCCCTTGAGTGTTGTTATATCTCAGAGGAAGAGTTTCTGGGAAAACGTTCTTTGTGGTCTCAGACATTTCAGTAAGGGAGGCAGTGCCTCCTCAAAATATTGGATGAGAAAAAATTTGAAGTACAAAAATAAAACAATGCCAGTATTACAAAATAGAGCATTAAAAAGTATATAAACCACTCGTCTTTTCTAAAAAAAAACACACTGTCCAACAGCGACACCAGCAGGTAAAGTTACAGCAGAAGTTTGCATCTCTCTCGCCTCCGCTGAGCCCATTGAGTTTTAATAGACCCCCCTAAAGCGTGCCGTAAGTTCAGTCAACTCAGATAAGTTTAGTCAACTTGGAATATTAGTACAACATTTAAAGTTGACTAAACTTTTTTGAGTTGACTGAACTTAAAATTTTAAGGCAGTGGGGTAACAAATTATTTTAAGTTGACTTAACAAATTGTTTCTTACAGTGTAAATACTATAGTTTAATTAGAACTCATATGCCACTGAATGATATAGGCATTAGCTCAATAATATACCGAGTGTGACCTTTAAAATGTCTTTAAAAACAGGGTCAAACCTAATCAATGCCACATGTCAAAACCTGTTACTCTAAAAAGTAGCAAGTTGACAGTAACAGGTTTGATGATTTCAAGCAAATTTGCTAATTGCTAGCTAATAGTCAAGTTCACAAATGCATATATTGTACACTTTGAAAGAATTTTACCTGTAGATATTGATTATATTAAATGTAAGAAATAATTGTGTAAATTTACATTTTAAAAATAGTAACAGGATGGACATTGCATGATGCCCCCCCTCAGTCAAGTCTCATAAATCATCAAAAATAGAACATTATAGAGGAGTGAGAGAAACATGTTTATGTTTTAAGTGTTGGAATCCTGGTTGAGAGATGATGTAACTTCCTAGAAGTGAAGTCCCCTGAGGGTTTTTTGATGAAGGGTAACATGAAGGGCTGACATGAAATCAGGGGACACCAATAAAATGATTTATGTTTTATAGAAAAAATGCATACTTATGCCAAAACCATTGCTTAACAATGTGACTATTTTTAGAACAATATGCAAATGTGAATTTTATATAATTTTGCCTTCATTTTGCAAGTTAAAAAAAGAAAAATCATAGTGAGGGACAGGCCAAAAACCTTAGTATTACCAGCATAAATACTATTTAAATTATTTAAAATAATATTTAATTTATTTTTTATGTAATATCGATGAGAGCATGCATAGTATTGTTATGTTTCTAAATTGGACATTTATTTGTTGTTATATTAAATCTGTTTATTTTTTATGGATGCAAACGGTACCGATTTCATGAAATGACCCTTAGATATAGCCACTTTTTTATGTCAGAATAAGACTTAAAATGGCCTGAACACTTGATCTGTGGGAGTTTTTAGTGAATAATCAGTTTGGTGAAATTTAAAGTAAATCTCCATGTCTGTGATCAATATTTACCGAGCTTTGATGACTGATCCGAAAAATTCAAAAATAGTAAGCTATTAAAAAGAATAGCTGAACGTAAGTTCACAAAATATATTGTTTAAATTGTTACTGCATTGAGTTATTATTTTGGAATAAATGTAAAAACACTGACTTCATAAGATTCATATTTGGCTTTAATATATGGAACATTGGTTACACTGTTAATGCAAACATATATTTTTTCTTCTTTTTCTGTTAGTGTGAGTAATGTTTATTTAACCAAGAACATGTGACTGGGACATGAACGAATTTTGAGGACTTTACCTCCTCATTTCAGAACACCACTGCACACCACTGATTTCAACCTATTTTATTAGTGCTGTTATTCTTATTATTTTCCAGCCAATCAATATTGTTCTCCTTCAGGCTGAGCTGAACAGAACCTTGTGGAAGTTGTCGCAGTGCACTTCCCAATAAAAGAAGCCATTCTCGCAGGCAGGTGTTTCTGTCACGTGTTGGCGTTTTATCACGGGTGCCATCTTGACAGTCTCCCTCGGCAACACTCTGATAATGGTTATTAACACAAAAACACACAAAAAATCCATATTCCACAACTTGCTGTTTGTCAGTTTGACAGCTCTCCGCATTAACGATGGCGTCAGCCCGCAGGATGTAAAGCAATTACTTTGAGACTCTCAATTAATGAGCTTCCCAAAACTGTTGTCATTGTTATTATGGAACCTTATCAGACATTTCCAGGGCTCTTTATTTCCCTCTCTGAAAAAGAAACTATGTGTATTTCCAGTGGATCATTAGTATTCTAAGTCTGTCTAAAGACAAATGCGTTTTGGAGTTTCAGGTAAGCCTAACTGTCCAGCGCATAGACGTGGTCAGTATTAGGTCAAATATGGAGAACAGTATTTGTGAAACTGTCACTTTTATTGGATTATGAAATGCATTCAACAACTCTGACAAGATCATCTGCTCAATTTAAAGGAATATTTCACATAAACATGAACATTTGCTGAAAATATACTCACCCTCAGGTTATCCAAAATATAGATCAGTTTGTTTCCTCATCGGAATAGAAGAAATTTAGCATTACATCATTTGCTCACCAATGGATCCTCTGCAGTGAATGGGTGCCGTCAGAATGAGAGTTCAGACAGCTGATACAAACATCATGTTACATCATTACATCAGTGGTGTGGATTACTTATGGATTATCGTGATGTTTTCATCAGCTGTTTGGACTCTCTTTCTGACGGCACCCATTCACTGTAGTGGATCCATTGGTCAGCCTAATGATGTAATGCTACATTTCTCCAAACTTGTTCAGATTCACATCTAAAAGCCAAAATCACGATTTGTTATGAAATCATTTGTCATCCTGTCATTTTAGTATTAAACTAACCATAGATGTTTAGCTTTTTTCTCAGTGTTCTGTTTTTATAGATATGAGGGGTTTATAATTATGATTATGCAACAATATTTTCACTTGGAGTACTGAAATTTATTGGTGTCTTTTATGTTTTTACCTGCTAGATCTTGATGAAACCTTGATGAAACACACATTTTAAAAATATATAAGTCAAAATCTGTTTTATCTCTCATTAAATCATTATAAAGTGAGGGACTGAGCATGAGCTGTGGTTTTACATGTGTTTCACGGAGTTTGAATCATCCACCCCATTAGAGACCTGCAACCTATCACGCAGGTTAAGTGTTTATTTCATTTTCATGTGTTCCCCTATAATAAAACTGTGATACCTGGGGTATGTAGAACATGAAATAATGGTCTCATCAAGTTGTGTTTGAAATAATTTTTATTAATTCTATTGTTTTTCAGTCACATGGAAGGTGCACATTCCAGTGTGACTGCTTTTTGTTCCTGTAAAGTATTTGGAAAAGACATTGTGAGTTAGAACAATATTTTTGTTTGTTATTCATGGTTTTCTTTGTCTTACCTTTTCCTGTGGAATAAGAGGGGCCGGCCCGCAAACAGGAAGCCCTATATATGTCATCCATGTGAGGGGTGGAGTCTAGTCACTGAGAATTTGAAAATGTATTTAAAATGTTTGTCTTTTGAATTTCTCTATATTATCTTTTTGAAAAAAGAGAGTTTGATAAAGAAAATGCATATTGTAATGTTTGTATAATGATGACGAAGATCATGTAAATTCTCGAGCGAAAATGTATGTATAAATGAGTTGTCAATCAAAAGGAAGATTTGCTGTTATTGGGCTATTTGAATTGGAGGGGAGGAGCCTCAACTATATAGCCACGTTGTTGAGTCAAACGAGGGGAATGGGGGAAGGCAAACTGCGTTTCTGTTGGGCTAGAAGCCAACTTTCTGTTACCATTGCCTTTATGTTAAGTGATCCTACTTTATGTAAGTTTATTTCTTAATTTGATGTATCTATTATTATTATTAATTTTTTTTGTTGTTTGATCTTTTCCTCCTCTTATTTGAGGACACCTGGGAAGTAAGCCTGCTGAAACCTTGTTTGGTGCTTGCCTGAGCCAATAAAAAGACCACTATGAGACACTTCTGAGTTTTGTGCTTGAGTTGCTGCCTAAACCTCCAAAACCAGGAACGGTCTCACTACAAAAATAAAAAGACATTTATTTTTATTAATGGACCTAATTTTCTTAAGAAGTAAAATTGCATGATTAAGTTGCTAATTTTTTTTAATTTAATTTGTTTAAAAAGATATTTAAGGATTTTCACAGAAAAAAAAAAATTGCAAAATTGCAAAATAATTTTTTGCAATTTCATTTGGAGCAGAAATTACACTATTAAGCCATAATAATAATTTTTAGAAATAAGGGCATTTGTAATAGCTGTCTTTGATATTATGATTTCATGAATTGATTACCAACATTTTTTTATTTATTTTCTTTAAAAAAAAAACAAAAAACATGTTCAGATATTTTCACTGGGGGGCTAAATGCTAGCAAAATATTAAGAAAATAATAATAATAAAATAAATAATAATAATAATTATTAGAAATAAGGGCATTTGTAAAAGCTAGCTGTCTTTGATTACCAACATTTTTTTATTTATTTTGTTTAAAAAAAAAAAACATGTTCAGATATTTTCACTGGGGGGCTAAATGCTAGCAAAATATTAAGAAAATAATAATAATAAAATAAATAAAATAATAATTATTAGAAATAAGGGCATTTGTAAAAGCTAGCTGTCTTTGTTATTATGATTTCATTAATTGATTGCCAACATTTTTTAAAATTTATTTTGGTAAAAACAAACAAACAAACAAAAAACATGTTCAGATATTTTCACTGGGGGAAAAAATGAAAATGAAAAATGAAAATGAAAATTTTTTGCAGTTTCATTTAGAGCAGAAATTACACAATTAAGCCTTAATAATTATTATTAGAAATAAGGGCATTTGTAATAGCTAGCTGTCTTTGATAATATTTCATTAGTATTACAAGCAAAAAAGAGTACTAGTTTTCAATATATTCCAAAATATATTGCTATAATCTTAAAAACTGCAAGATGTACACTTTATTTTCTCTCTCTTTCCCAACAACAGAGATGAAACAGCAATTGTCTGATTCATGAGGTGTGTAAAGCAACACTATTTGTACTGAAGCTTTCCTTTCAGTCCTGGCGCGAGATGTCAGAGCGTTTGTGGGTTGTTCTAGCAGCCTCCAGTTAAAGGTCTTATTCTGACAGTTTTTGCCCTTGGCCATCGGTCTGCACAATCTATCTCTCCTTTTTCTTTAGATCAACCCTCTTTTATCTTGTTCTTTGGCATCGCATCATGATTTCCTTTATTTCATCAAACGATTGCTTATCTCTTTCCTTAAGATGTCTGATTGTTTTTCCCTGCAGCATTTTCTGAGGTGCTGATGTTGCCAGGATCGAGTCTTGATGTGACAGTATCTATTTGCTCATAATATTAATGATTTATTCATTAAATTGTCTTCTCATGTGCTTCACAGAAGTTGTTTTGAGTACCAGGCCATCCGTATTGTTTAGTAACAACTCTATCTGCCCTCTCATAATGCACGTGCATCTAAACCCGAACGTGCTTATATCAGTCGCTAAAGCGGCAGCGTGCCTTACTGCCCGTCCCGTGACCCGTTTCAGCTCAGGTAATTCGTATTCAAATCAGGTCAGGGAACTTGGATGCAATATCACGCACATTAGCAGGTCGTGTGTGTTCATCAGTCAGTAAGTGTATGCACTTTGACTGAATACCTTATTAGTGGAGTTGTCCTGTGGTTCATGCACTGAAAAATCAGAACGGTTAAATGGACCGAGGGTTCCCAGGGCCTTATACAATCAAGCAGGCTAAATGAGGCACCCTGTGAGAAAAGAAAAGAAATGAAAAGAGAAAAAAAAAGCCGTAACTCAAAAGTGCTGACACAGCCAAAAACACAAAGCTCTTTTTCCCTCCAAATTAGTAGAATTATGGTGCCCGTTGATGCCAATCTAATTGCAGCTAAATTTGACGGAACTTAATGCGTCCTGGTGGAAAATTAAATTTCATGAATTACAGATATAAGCCATAGAATTGAAGACCAATTAAGGGAGCTGATTGATGCATTGATGGAGTTTAGCATTATTGGATGTGAAAAAACATATTATAATGTGACAGGGATAGATTACCAAAACTTAAAATTCTGTCATCATTTACTCACCTCAAAACCACATTGGACCCCATTGACTTACATGGTATGGACAAAAAAAAAAAAAAAACATGCTTGACTTTCTGTGTAACGTAAAAAGAAGGTATTTTTGTCTATTTTGCCATGTTATTTTTGTCTGTACAATACAAGTCTGTCAAAACAAAACTGGATCCTGCTGACTTTCATTTTATGTGAGGAAAATTATGTAATTTATTTGTTTGGGTTCTTGTCACACTTTTTTAAAAAGTTGTTGTTTTGGAATCTATTGACTTTCATTGTACAAAAATTGTTCTGAACAATATTCCAATATATCTATTTTAGTATTCCACAGAATGTGGGAGTTTTATATAGACAGTTTTCACAGACTGTTCATTTTTGGGTGAACTATCCCTTTAAGAGGTTTTGAACTCACTTTCTGAACTTACCTGTGCACCACTCCTAAGAAAAAAACGAGGCATTAGTGTTTGGTTCGTGTGGAACTCGGCATACATTTAGCAACTGATATGCAATGCAATGCAATCTGACCTGATTCGCAGAAGTGAAAACTGCTATTAATAATGTTTCATTTGTTGGACTGGCACACAGTCATCATTTCCCAGATGATTTACATGAATAAAAAACATTTTTTGACGCCTTCTCCCTCTGAGTAGGCAGTGGTAAACAGCTGCTGCTAGTACTCACGATGGTACATCGATGACGCAAATGTACCACGGTTTGAAGCCAAATCATATAATGTGAAAAGAGACCTGCGGGGGAGGAGGGTGGAATCGAAATTGGGTTTTGGCCAAGCAGTCGAACCAAATGTGAAAACATGGCTCCATTACAGAGCATCCTGGCACGGTTTGCAGTGTAGTAACTAAAAGTAACTGACTAAAAGTAGTCATGCTGCTAACTTCATTATATTTTTCACTGTTGTGACAGTAGTTGTTTTCAAAACAGTGGTAGATGTTTGTAATATCAGGTTGGCCTATAATGGCATGTTACATTGCTCACAAACCTTAAATCACTGTCTTTTCTCTCAAATGTTTACAGTAGTTGGAAAATACGATTCATACTTGTGATAGTTCAACTAGAAATGATAATTCTGTCATTATTTATTCACCTTCATGTCGTTCCAAACCCCTACGACCTACTTTTATCTTCAGAACACAAATTAAGATATAATTTAAATTAATCATTATGTTTTAAAGAAATCCGAGAGCTGTCTGACATGCACATTTGTTTTGCAGTAAGCAGTTGTTCCACAAGGTGGCAACACCGTCCCAGGCCGTTGTTTTACAGTAGAAAACAAAACTAAAGAGACGGAACAACAACAGCAACAACAACTGACGCTGTCATTAACTAGCGCTTGTGTGATAGGGTATGAGATAGCCTGGCTTTAGTTTAGAAGAGTACAAAGATATTTTGATCAGTCATAACTTATAAAGAAATATAGAGTAGACAAAGGACCAAGACGAAGCTTTCTAGAGCAAATGTGTCAGAATGCGTGTATTTAAAAGGCTGCGTGTTCAAATAGGCATATGCTAGCATATTATCTTTTTTAAAAAACGCATACAGGTTTGGAACGACTCTCTCTAACTAGTTCACTTGAATATGTCAGGCAGAGAACCATTTAAAAACAACTGATTCACTTGAATCAATCACAGATTTGAACGCTACAGCTGTTTTAGTTCGTTCAAACTGGTCACGTGTAGAGTGTTTTCACGACGCGTCGTAAATCTGTCATATTGGCTGGACTAAACGTAAACAATACCACTGAACCGAACGAAACCCCCATATTTTGCTGATTGTTGCTGCTGAAAATGATCAATTATTGTCATGTTTTGGGCTGTACTAATCGGTGGGACTTGGAAAAACATTCGGAGTATTACAGACTGCCAAAAGTTATAACAAATCAAGGAGAAGAGTGCAAAAAACTGTCTGAGGAACAAAAAACGTTTGGCCAACGTGAACCAGGATTTCTAGAGCAAGCATCTTAACAGCATTCGTGTTTGTTTGTGTCATTTCTAGTCAGGTAGGTGAAATATTAGGCTAATATCTTAATTAATACTGCTTGTATGTATCTTTACCACCTATTAACTTTAGTTTGTCAAAAGTTTGCACCTTTTCCTGCTTACGAAGTCCTTCTCTATATGATTTAGCAGCTTCCACACATTTTTCAGTGGTTTAGATAGCATAAATTATCAGAACAATATAGTCAGTACTACATTAACCATGCAATCCATGCTGTTGCTTACATCCGAGTGTGGCCAGTATGGCTGCGCATAAGGGTAACTGACCAAATCATGACAAGCTGGTTTGTGAATGATGCTAATTTACCTTATTGTTTTTTTCATAAAGTTTGGTATCAGATCATAATTGTTTTTTATGATTTAGTAGTCCAGATTAAAGATGCAGCACTTTTGGTATTAGCTCGATAACGTCTCGATAAACTTTTGCAGGTGTACTGTAATCTTCAGACAGGCTAGTTTTCCTTCTCGCCGGGATTAAAGATTTCTTTGGGGGCCTGGCAACACTTTGTGACCTTTCAAGTAAACAATTGGAGTGATAGCATTTTCAGTTGTTTCAGCCTTAATCTTAACTGTGTTTCTGGACTCGTGACATTCTCTATATGAGATAAAGTGCTCTCTTAGCTTTTCATTTCAGCCCACTCACCAGCAGTGGGAAGTTCCCATGAGCCCGCTTGTTTGGGCAGAGCCAGAAGCAATGCGATTTCTCTCTCTCTCTCTCTCTCTCTCTTTTGCTTCTCTCGCTCTCTTCTTCTCTCTTTTCGAGTAAAATTCTGCTGTGTGCTGATAACCCAGGATCTACCTCTCTACATGTGTAATCTTCTGTAAATAATACGTGATGTACATTGTGTTCCAGGTACTTCATTTCGAGAAGGATTTTGTCCCCTTCTGTTCTGTCACATTGCCAAGGATGCCGCCTATGCTATCTGCCTATAAGCCTCTGCATATTAGACTGCTAAACACATTACAATTTAACTTATTTGGCACGGACATACAGTAAGTAATCCTGCGTTATATATCTAATCAAATTCTTCTCTTCTCTAAATCCTTTTTAAACACGAGCAGCACATCTGATGCATAAAGACGTGGCGTTGGTACGTCGAGAGAGTCGTGTAAGACAAGTTATTATAACGCTGACAAGAACGACGGATTTGACGGTTATTCAGTCAAACAGCGTGAGGATGGAGAGTAGCGCTCGTCTCTTGAGAGAGGTCAAAGTCTCATTGGTGCAATTTAACTTCGGCGCTCGTGTGAAATTGATTTTTGATTGATCTGCTGGAATCCGTATGTCAGGTTTGATTTGCATTTCCAAAACCTGGAAATTTTTGAGCCTCTTTTCAGCCACCTCGGAGAACGCGGAGCTAATTGACGCTTGCTTCGCACAACCCTACTGATTTTCATCATTAATTTGGCAAGGAACATTGATTACATGTCACAACATGCTGACAACTAGCGCTGAAATCGATGGAAATCAAACAAGTTTTTACCCAGTAGGCTTACAGAGCGAGAACGTCCCGTCTAATTCCCTTCCAAAGCTCATTCGCTTGCGCAGAGCCACTAGGATTTGATTTAAGGCTAAGGATGACCGTGCCAGCTCGGGCTGAGCATCCAGTGGGACAATAAAATAAAATCAGAGATTAGTTTTTCTCTGCTGCTGAAAAATCAGCCTTGACATCCTCATTTCCTGTTGAGTTGACATCAAGACCCTCATTATATATTGATAAAATTAATCTACCTTAAAAGAAATCGGCACTTGGCTATGAAGCGTTCAAAATAATGAGTTTCTGAAATCAGAGCCTCTCAGAGGCTTATGGGTAATGATAGATAGAGGAATGCCTGCTTCCATCCATATAAAAGCTCAGTCATATTTGCTGGATGTGTATAGCTAGGATCTCTGACGTGCACCTGGGTTTATTCCGGCTACCGTGCTGAAAAAAAATCGAACAAAGCCGCCCTGATGTTTTCGAAACGCTTTTGTTGGATTATTCTTTTCACCAGGCTTGATTCGTGGGATTTTTCCGGGTGGTTTTCGCTACTGACAAATGACGTATGATATCAATCCGAAGGCTAAAAGTTCAAAGGAGTTCACTACATTTGTACCTCTTCAGTTCAGATTATGCGCCGCATTCATAATTAATGCACTGTACTTGTCTGCATCAGGTGATTACATGTGACCTTGATGTTAAACTCACTTCCTATAGCATCTAACTGCTCTCCGCAGTCTCTGTCAGCTCTGTATCATACAACTAAACATTTCACGAACCAAGAACCGCAGGGTTTCGCATCAGGAGCATTTAAGGAGAAACCCCAGATCCGCCGCGGCAACATCACTCTTAATTTCACCTGAACACGTCACGCCGACACATCCGCGAGTCGATGACGTGTACCAGAGATTGAACAATAGAGTGGGTGTCACCGTGAGATCTCCAGATTTGATTTCTGCATGCGAGCCGCATGACAGATGAAAGAGAATTGTGGGAGAGAAGGTGCGTAGTGTATAATGCCGAAAACCGTGAGGCTTCTGTTTTTCGAGCATTTCGCTACATCAAATTCGCTCTCCGGGCTCTATTGAATTACACAGAGCTCAAAGTGACTTTGCTTCAGATATTCTGTCAATTCAAAAGGAAATTATGCGGGAATGGGGGAGGATGAGGAACCACCTTTGTGTAATTTCATCATCCGTCGTAATGATTCGAGATCAACTCAGTGTTATTTAAGATACAGATTATCATAAGCATAATTTGCATTTTGAAAAAGAAGAAGAACAACAACAGTTTTTCTAATACAAATGTAAAAAAATATATATTGTTCAATGTTTTGTGATCATGTATAATAATTATAATGGCATTTACTATAAATAATTAAAAAAAGACATCTTTATTTTTTATTTATTTATTGAACAGCTGTTGTTAATGATAATAATAATTCATTTTTAAGCTTTGTAATTATTTTATTGTTTTTGTTGTTGTTAATCATGCTAAATAAATAAATAAATGAATAAATAAAATTGTTGTTGTAAAGGAAGTATTATTATTATTATTATTATTATTATTCCAATACTTTCAAAAAGGAAATGACAACTGCCATGTATTTATTTATTTACATACTTATTTTATTTGCATTTACTATGTATTTACTCATTTATTATGATTATTTTGACGAACTTTGTGTGAAAAAAAATTACTTACAAAAATGTATTTAAAAAATTACATAGGATAACTTAAATTATATGGTTAATAGTATAATTATATCATGCATAATAACAACAATAATAATTTTAATAGCAATAATTAAATAATAATTAATAGAAATAATTTAATAGTAGGATTTATTACTGTACATGATTTAAAATACTTTCTTGAAGAGCTGTTGTTGTTGTTAATAATAATAGTTCATTTATGTTTTAAGGTTTGTAATTATTAATAATAATTATACAATGTAAATGTTTTTGTTGCAAAGGAATTATTGTTATTATTATTATTACTATTATTCCATTACTTTCAAAAAGAAATAACAGTAGTGATAATATTTATTTACTTATGTACTATGATTATTTCTATGAATTTTGATTGCAAACAAATGATAATCAGTTAGTTAGATAAACATAGTTACAGGTAATAGTGGTATTATTATTATTATTAATTTATATAGTTTTTCAATAATAAATAAATAAATATTTATTGTTGAATGTTTTATGATGATGTATAATAATCTTTCTTAATAATTATAATAATATTTCTTTTTCTTCTTGTTCTTTTTATTAATGATATTAATAATAATAAATAGCATTAAAATGTTGTTGTTGTTGTTGCAAATAAACAACAACAATACTAATACAAATAATAATAATAATTATTATTATTCCAATACTTTCAAAAAGAAGTAACAGCAGAAGTAATATTTATTTATTTACTTGTTTATTTTTATTTACTATGCATTTACTAATTTATTGTGATTATTTAGTTATATAAATGTGAACAATATATATATATATATATATATATAAACAGTCTGTCTCTAGTAATAATTATGATTTCCCAAACATCGGACCAGGAAAACTGCTTGTATTGTAATCATCTCAAAGGGTGCATGTAAATACTTTTTTTTTCATATCACTAAAAATTTGCATTTAAATGCATGCTTTTGGCAGACTCTTTCTGTCTAAGGCGACTTTACAAAGCACTGTTTTCATTCAAGACCTGTATTTTACAAATGGCCCCAGGCTGGGATGCATGGGAGCAGGTAGATTCAGACAAATGCGATACCTTTTCATCTCTCCAGTGGACTTCTTTTATCACTTTATTTGTATCTGAAGCACTCTGATCTCATTTATTTATTTTTTTCCCCTTAAATCCATTCCACGGCAGGGTTCTGTTGTTCCTCCTTCCGCCCCTCAGGATTACTGTGGATCTAATGACACTTCTAGGTCCTCAATCACTGGCACCATTGAATGGTTTAAACCCTTTTTGGTCTTAGCCTGGGCGTCTGGAGAGCTGAATATGGCTTACAGTGCCGACCCAATTCCTGCAGGGATGATTGCATCACTCGCTCCTTTCCGAAGGGCCGGGTCCAATGTTCTCAGGACAGATTTCTTTTGAAACGTTGGCTCTGCCTGTCAGATTCTTTCTCTCTTTTTTTGATCCACTTTTTCAGTCATCCCTCCTGTCGTTTTTCTTTTCAGCTATATCCTGAAGTGTGTTTTTACTGGTTGGGTGAATTTCACAAAAACTGTCAAGGTTATATTTCAACCCAAAATCAAAAGAATTACAAAATCATTTTTGCTTAAACGAGTAAATATTGAATGATTACGATTTTTTTTTTTAATGATTATTATTTTACTGTAAAGCAAAAAAACGTAATTCAAATGCTATTAGTATATTACAGCGTGCATATATAAAAACACATATGCATGGATATATTTCAGAATAATATACAATTTTTTTGTTTATATATTAAATTTATTTATATTTAATATTAATTACATGAATAAAACTATATACATGTAAATACATGTAAATATTTTCAAATATATATACTGTATGTGTGTGTATTCATATCTATATATACATAATCGGTCTCCACAGTACACACACGTATAGTTTTTATTTTGGATAAAACTTTTATTTTGGATGCAATGTTTTTGTGATTAATCATTTGACAGTACTAACATATATATATATATATATATATATATACACACAACTTTTTATTCATTTTATTTTATACATTTAGGAAAAAATGACAGTACCGTAATTTACATTACTATAATGCAATAAAACAATGTAATTATATAGTATTTTTACACTGCCTTTAATTTATGCTAAATTAAATTATTATATACATACATTTTATGTATATAAATTGTATATTTATTATAAATAAATTCATATTTTACTGTATGGTTGTATAAAAAGACAAAAAAGTAACAGATTTTACTGTACAGCAAAAAAAATGTAATTCAGATACATTATATATACAGTGTGTGTCTGTGTGTATATATATATATATATAGATATGTAGATGTATAGATAAATGGGTAATAGGTATATATATATATATATAAACAGGATATATTTGATGTTGTCAGTTATATTACCAAATATAATCAAAGTAGTAAAATTTTATTTTTATTATATAAGCAAAACAAAACAAATTACATTAATTCACATTAATATAATGCAATACAACAATACAATCATATAGTATTTTTGTACTGCCTTTAATTTGTGCTAAATTATATATATATATATATATATATATATATATATTTGCATATATTTGCATATGTTTGATGTCATCATTTATATTACTGAATATAGTCAAATTAAACAGTTTTTTTTATTTCATTTTTATTTTATTTTATTTTATTTTATTTTTAAATTTGTCATTTTATTTTATTTTATTTTATTTTATTTATTTTTTGCCCTGGACATATTATTATGACATTCCCCGAGTTATTATTTTATGGATTGTAGGATTAATTGTGCCCTGGACATGTTTTTGTGAGATTCCCCCACTTACATCTCTAGATATCTTATTAACCTGTGTAATTCCCAATCCAATTTATGCATTCAATCTTAGTGATTTCCATAGATTTTTAGGAAATTAAAACCCGCCTGCCTTATTTCATTGATATGTTCTTGGATACATTTACACATTCTCCTGAGAATGTTCTCCGTACGATAAATTAGCATGAAGAAACATTATAATGCCATTTGTTTTCTTTGGTTTACTGATCTAAAACAAAAGTGTAAAAAAAAGAAAAGAAAATATTGTTTCAACTGGTGTGGTACCAATGCATAATAAGCAGTTTTTCACTGTACGGTCTAAATCATGCTCAATTACAGACATTGTTGTAAATTTGTTTTCACGGGCGGATTTATTACCATTCTGAGCATTCCTTCCTTTATAGCATTTTTCTGCTGGGTTTGATACAGTGGACAGAGAATGTGACAGGCATGCAAACGTGAAATGTGAGTGTGTAAAGCGCTATAGAAAGAATCCTGACATCCTTTTAATGAAGGTTTGCTGATATTCAATGCGATCCCTTTTATGACTCAAGCTTTCTCTCTCTCTCACTCTGTGATTTTTCTCTACAAATCCCTCCTAACGCTCCGTAATGCCATAAATCATGAAATCTTCGTCACCATAACCCATTCTTGTAATGTGGCCCTGCCAAAAAAAATGGTCTGTCATTTCTATGGTTAAATTCAATCCTGTCCACTTGAACATGCATCGACAGGGACCCAATGGGACGGGGACGTCATTCATCACCACTGAGTTGCCGCGGAGGCCTATATGTGTGCGCGCGTCTGCATCGCCCAGATTCCCTCTCTCTTAGACGCAGAGGGGAAGATGATGGGAGCGGGACGTGAGCAGCAAAGCAATCGAGCGTTTAAGCCCCCCGTCAGACGGCGTGAGATTAGGATTTTTTTCTCTTCTCTTTTTCACAGAGGGAAAAAGAACACAAGCGTTTGCTGTTTCGCTTTCCCGAGCCCGCTCCTCCCGCTAAAACCCCCGCCGAGCTCCAATACCACCAATTTCAGGGTCGCAGTGGGGCAGGACGCTGGATAAAGCGAAGAGGAGGTCAGGTCATACACTTGTAAATCCACCCCTGCCTGTTTGTCTTCCTTTTCCTCATCATTTAAGACACACAACAAGGGCTGAGATTTAGAGGGGATGGATGATGAGCCACTCGCTGTCAGCAGAGGTTTACAGTATCGTTTCATCTCCCTTAAAGTGAATTTCGGATGGGTACGGATCAGATCGTTCAGCTTTGGTGCCTATATTTTATCTGCACAAAAATGGACTCGTCTAAGAATAAATTACACTGAATGTGTTGTTATAGAACCTGATTTAATGGAAAAACATAGAAATTTGCTAACAAATAAACATACCAAAAATTGATGCTGAACAAAAATGACCCATTTGTAGATGAATCCTGAGTAATCCTGAAAATGTATGCACACTCAGACCATCTAAGATGTAGATGAGTTTGTTTCTTCATCAAAACAGATCTTGGAGAGATTTATCATTGCAAATCCAATGGATCCTCTGCAGTGAATGGGTGCCGTCAGAATGAAATCTAAACATCTGATAAAAACATCACAATAATCCACAAGTAATCCACACAGCTCCAGTCTGTCAATTAACATATTTTGAAGTGATAAGATGCGTGTTTGTAAGAAATCTATCATTATGACGTTTTAACTTTAAACCTGCAGTGAATGGGTGCGTCAGAATGAGAGTTCAAACAGCTGATGAAAACATCACAATAATCCACACAACTACAGTCCATCACTTAACATCTTGTGAAATGAGAAGCTGCATGTTTGTAAGAAACAAACCTATTATGGCATTTTAACTTTAAATCTGCAGTAAATGGGTGCCGTCAGAATAGGAAAAAAAGCTGAAAAAAACATCACAACAGTCCACACAAATACAGTCCATCATTTAACATCTTGTGAAATGAAAAGCTGCATGTTTGTAAGAAGCAAATCTTAAATTATGGCATTTTAACTTTTAAACCTGCAGTGAATGGGTGCTGTCAGAATGAGAGTTCAAACAGCTGATAAAAACATCACAATAATACGTATGACTACAGTCCATCACTTAACATCTTGTGAAATGAGAAGGTGCATGTTTGTAAGAAACAAATCTATAATTATGGCATTTTAACTTTAAACTTGCAGTGAATGGGTGCCGTCAGAATGAGAATCCAAACAGCTGAAAACATCACAATAATCCACAAGTAATCCACATGCCTACAGTCCATCAGTTAGCATCTTGTGAAATGAAACCTGCATGTTTGTAAGAAGAAAAATGTATAATTATGCAGAGGAATGGGTGCGTCAGAATGAGAGTCCAAACAGCTGATAAAAACATCACAATAATACACAGGACTACAGTCCATCACTTAACATCTTGTGAAATGAAGCCTGCATGTTTGTAAGAAACAAATCTAGAATTTTGCCATTTTAATTTTAAACCTGCAGTGAATGGGTGCCGTCAGAACGAAACTCCAAACAGCTGATAAAAACATCACAATAATCCACATGTAATCCACACCACTCCAGTCCATCAGTTAACTTATTTTAAAGTGAGAAGCTGCGCATTTGTAAGAAACAAATCAATCATTACAGCATTTTAATGTTGAACCGTCGCTTCTGGCCAAAATATGAGTCTGTAATCCATAATAACATTTCCTCCAATGAAAAAGTCCATTTCCTGTTGTTCTCTCACATCAAAAATCCAGTGACATATTTGTTCAGAACAGTTTTTGTCAAATGTGTTGGATCTGTGCATATTTTTCTCCTGTTTGAGACAAGATGACTTTTTCCACTGGAGAAAATTATATCATGGATAGAAGACTTGTGTTTACAACAATTTTGCCTTAATGATGCATTTGTTTTTTACAAAAACACAGCTTTTTGATTCACAAGACGTTAATTAATGGACCGGAGTCTGGATTAATTGTTATTAATTTTGATGTTTTTATTGGCTGTTTGAACTCTCATTCTGACGGCACCCATTCACTGCAGAGGATCCAATGGATTTGCAATGCTGAATTTCTTTAAATCTGTTTTGATGAAGAAACAAACTCATCTACATCTTAAATGGTCTGAATGTGCTTTTTTTATTTTATTTAATTTTATTTTATAAAAAAATGATACTTTAAGTTGCATTATGGGTGGTTAGGAAATAAAACATACATTTTTGCTGAAATATTGTGTTTAAATGAATAATGCTCTTTAGTGTTAAATTTGGTTTGAACTGTATACTTTCCGTTCAGTTTTTCTCCTTAGCCAAATGGATGCTGACACATTTGGACGGATAAATTCAAATCAACATTAAAGATGTTTACGTTCGATCAATCTCAATGAAAAATTTTGCCTCATTTGTTTTAATTTCAGGACGTGCTGAAAAATTAAGCCTCGGTGAACAATCAGAAATGCAGTTTTTGCGTCTGCTTGCTTTCATTTTTCCTCTAATGTAGCTGATGTAATGGATGTCAGAGTGTACATAATTTATTCAGCTCGCTCAAAGGAGAACAAGCAAAATGGGACGCTTTGCCAAAAACAAAAAGACGATGAGAAGAAAGTGTTGTAACCTAGCCCTGTTTTTCTCATTCATAATGTTTGTTTAGACATTTTTCCGTCCATAATAATCCCCTAATCAATCATCATTCTCATAATATCCATGTTTTTCCCTTTATCAGCTGGAAACTGAAGGAAGCTAATGTAATAGACTCTGATATCTGTTATTCGTCATTGTGCTTTACACAACAACTAACTAAAAGACATTCTTCAGTTGTTGTTTTTTTTTCGAAAAAAACGTTGCTTTTCCAGTAACAAGCTAGTTTTTTTTTTCCAACCAGTGGCGGTGTACCACGACCAAATACTACATTGCTGTTTGTCATGTTTGGTCAAATGCAGTTCTGTGTGTAGGGTGTATGTTTGGTTCTTTGACTGATGCTGTTTCAGGAGTGACAGAAGGGACTATTGATAACCATCTGTAATTCTCTCGCAGGTTGTGTCCTATAATGACTGAGTAGATAAAATGTGAGGCACTCGACCCCAGCAAGGTTCTGACCTCACCCTGACCCTCACCTCAAGGACGTAACACTCGCAACAAGAATCAGTGAAAGGAAAACAGGCGTTTTATGACCAACTTGAGGTAGGAACACAATACTTAAACTAAATGAAATTCTTTCATTTTCACTCACTACATTATTTTAAAATGGTATGCTGCTATTTATTTATTTATTTATTTATTTATTTATTTATTTAATTTCTGTTGCAGTGTAGAGGTTTGAAATCATATCAGGGGGTGAGTAAAAACAGAATACTAATTGTTAGGTGAAGTACATTTTTACATTAAAATGTAAAAATAATCATTTGTAACCATTTTCACTCAGAAATTGCTAGTAAATTTTATAAATTGCAAAGAGATGGCAAATAACAGATAATTAAATTTGAAATTTTGAAGTATCATTAAGATTCTATTTTTATTAATATTTTGAGTCAGTTTTTATTTTTATATTTTCTGTTTTTGTTTTAATTTCAGTTGAAGTTTTAGTAATTTTCTTGTGTTTTAGTAATTTTAGTAGTTTTTGTTCTTTTTTTGTATTTTTTATTCATTTCTATTTGGTTTTAGTCAGCTAAATTAAAATGAGTTATGCTATGTTATGCAACGTACAGGTTTGAAATCATATGAAAGTGAGTAAAAACAGAATTATCATTTTTGGGTGAACTATTTTTTACACTAAAATTACACAAAAATTTAAAAAAAGTAAATAATTTGAAACAATTTTAACTGATAAATTGCAAGTAAATTTCTCAAATTGCACAGAATTAAATTTAAAATTTGAATTTAAAATTTTGAAGTATCATTGAGATTCTATTTTATTAATATTTTGAATTCAGGTTTTTATTTTTATCTTTTCTGTTTTTAATTTTAATTTCATTTGAAGTTTAAGTAATTTCCTTGTGTTTTTTGTAATTTTTGGGGGTTATAGTATTTTTTTTATTCATTTCTATTTCACTTTTAGCTGTTTTGGTACATCAAATTAAACTAAATTAAAATGAGATATGTTGCTTGGCAACTAGATAAAATTAAAAGTTCTTTTTTTATATATATTTTGTGTCAGTTAATATTTATATTTCCAGTACCAATTTATTAAAATGGTTTATTTATTAAAATTTTTTTCTGTTGCAACGTATAAGCGGTTAATTATTTTTTTACACTAAAATTACACTTAAATTTTAAAATAATAAATAATTTGAAACTTTTCACTCAAAAATTGCTAGTAAGTATCATAAATTGCAAAGAAATGTCAAGTAACAGAATTCAATTTGAAATTTGAATTTGAAATTTTGAAGTATCATTGAGATTCTATTCTATTTTGTTTAATACAAGTTAAACTAAACTAAAGATGTTTCACAGCAAGATGAAATTAAAAATATGCATTATATTTTATATTATATTTTGTATTTTCTATACGGTTTCACTTAAGATTATTATATTTCAAGTAACATTTTTTAATGATTTTAATTTTAGCTTCAGTTTTAGTTTTAGTTAACTATAATAACCCTGGTAGAAAGATTGAAGTAGTATTTACTTGTATGCAAAACACACTCCAATAATCAATGTTTATGTACAACTCCAGTTTTTATTTTTTATTATTATAATTTTTTTTTTTACAGCCCATAATATTCTGAAAAACAAGATCAATATATTTTTTTATTAAATTAAGTCGATTTTTATTATACATTTATTTATTTATTTATTCGTTCATTATTTAAAGCCTTTTTCCATAATCAGAAATAGCTTTGGTCTTGCAAACTTGGTACTGGTCACCTTTTATTTCAGACTTCAAACTTTCTCTGGGTTTATTATTTATTTTAGCCTCTCGATGACCTTAAGAAATGGCGATAATAATGTATAACCACTGGTGCTAATGATAAACAAGGCAAATCCTTGGCTTATGAGGTGCTATGAAATGTTAATATTGAACAAGACAAATCCATTTCATCTACCCGAAGAAAAATAAACAGATGGTGGTTTCAAAGGTCAATTACGCTGTTGATTTTCTCGGTTTCAATTTTACGTTTAGATTGAGTCAATAGACTCTATATCAATAGCGAACGCGGGTTGTCCCTCAATCCGAAGATTGCAAAAACAAGGATAAAATGCCTCCCTGCATGCCTGCTGGAGTAATATACATCTTATTTCAATGCTTTTTCTCAGCTAGGTGAGGTTTTTGCCCCATTGGCAGAAGTGGGGTCTCGGTGGGGCCACGCAAAACATTTATGCCTCTTTATTAGAATTATATATCTGTTTTTATGCACCCATCTCTGAAATATTTACATTAGCCGGGACACGGGGGTTCGTGGGGGCTCGCAAAGTGCCCACAATTCAAAAACAATAAAAAGCGGAGCAGACTCCCTCTTTATGGCTGCCATTTGACAAAGTGACTGGAGGCAAAAGATGATTTTATCGACTGAACGGAGGGCACCATTCCTACCTCTGTCAGCGAAGCCTTTTAGGGCTGTTTTTATGGATTGTACTTTAACACCGCCTCATGGTAAATGCTGTCTTTTTCAACTGAAACTGTCACATGGTTTGATGAATCTTTCTGGAATGAGGCACACTGAGTTTGATGCTACAAAGTTTGTGTAGCTGGATTTTTGACTGAACAGTTAAATATTCTGATTCTGACAGAGAACTGCCTACTTACAAATCGTTGTTTGTTTAATGTTTAGTTTTTCTAAAGAGCGTCTTTATTTGAAGTATATGTGACAATATAATATATACAAGTCAAAAGTTTGAAATTGGAATTAAAATAAAAAAGAAAAAGTTGAAGGAAGTTTCGTATGCATATTATGGTTACATTTATGTCATAACAATAATATATGATAATAATTGAGCACCAAATCAGCATGTTAATTGTGTGTCGCTGGAGTAATGGCTGCTCAAAATTCAGCTTTGCCATCACAGGAATAAATTACATTTAAAATATATTAAAATATAATCCTGTTGTTTTAAATTGTAATAATATTACTGTATTTTAACTGTTTTTTATCAACTAAATGCAGATATGTATGTATATTGTAATCATTGTATGCTTTAATTTTTGAATCAATTTATTAGATTCAGATTTTAAAAATTAGCATCAGATCATTGACCATGATAGTTTCCTAACTTTATGTACAAATATTTTAAAGATTTTATCACTTTATTTTAAATATAGAATAATATCTAAATTATTATGTCATTATTCCAAAAAATGTTTTCAAAATATTTTTTCATGATAATCTTGTATAATATTATATATAACATTCAGAAATGTGTATATTAAAGTAATTGTTTTAATTGCATTTTATGTATTTTTAAAAATGTATAGATAATAAAAAAAGTGTATATATATGTATATGTATATATATATATATATATATATATATATAATAGTCATTGTATGCTTTAGTTGCATTTTTATGTATTTTTTTATAAAATGTATGTTTTAATTGCATTTTTGTATTTTAAAAAAGGATAGATAAATAAAATAAAATAATAAAATAAAATAAAACATCATGTCACCCTGATAGTTTCTTAATTATATTTACAAATATTTGTAAGATTTTGTCACTTTATTTTCAATGTATAAAATAATATCTAAATCATTGTCATTATTCCAAAAATGTTCCAAAAATATTTTTTCATGATAATCTTAAATAATATTACATATAATATTCAGAATTCAGGAATTTGCATATTGAAATTTCCAAAAAACATTTTAAAAATATTTTTTGTCTTAATAATCTTTAATAATATTATATATAACATTCAGAATTCAGAAATGTGTATATTGAAGTAACTGTTTTAAATGTGTTTTTATGTATTTTTAAATAATGTATAGAAAATACAAAAATAATAAAATAAAAAAGCATAATGTCAATCTGATATTTACAAATATTTATAAGATTTTGTCACTTGTAAAGTCACTTTATTTTATTTAAATCTAAATAATTACATCAAAAAAAAAATATATATATATATATATATATATTTCTTTCATGATAATCTTAAACAATATTATATGTAATATTCAGAATTCAGAAATGTGTTGAAATTTTGACGTAACTGTATGTTTTATTGCATTTTTAGGTAAAATAATAATTTTTAATAATATGTAACAATATCTAAACCATTATGTAATTATTTCTTAAACATTAGATTTTTTTTTCCAGAATAATCTTAAATAATATATATAGCATTTAGAATTCAGAAATTTGTATGTTGAAATAATTGTATGTTTTAATCACATATTTTGTGTATTTTTAAATATATTCATAGATAATATCTGATAGTTTCCTAACTACCTTTGAAAATACTTCAAAGATTTTTATGTCACCATATATTTCGGCAAATCTAGTGATTAGCTCTTCTCCAAAAACGCACGTCGTATCAACTCAGTACCTTGTAAACAGGTCTTTGTTTCCAGATATACTCCCGGAAATTGCATGAAGTCGGCCAATCAGATTAGAGCTTCCCAGATGCTTTCCAGTTTTGTGAGCATCATGCTTCAGAGTTCCCGGAGCATGTAGGTCACGCATGCGTTTTTATCTCCTGACAAAAGCGAAGGCTTTTTAATCAGACGTTTGCTACCCTTTCCTAACCAATTACATTTAATGAGTAACTCCGATCATTACTTTTGGTTTTTAAGCGACCAGCTCTGGAATATTTATGGATGCATTCATTTTAAAGTCATACAATACTCTCGACACCTGCATCTCATAACATCGAGGAGCAAACATCTCAAACGCAACACGAGAAAACAACTCTTCTTGTTTTCTCCCAAAGAAGCCGCTTTGAATATTTTTAACGGGTTTCTTCCTTCCACGCGACAATTAAATGATAAACATCTCTGCGGTTTAGTTCCCTGTCTGTCCCTAATAAAGATAACTGATGTTTGCAACCCAAAGAGCTAAAACCATTATGCGCGCTCTACTCTGTGGGACCTCTCCGATAACAATATCTTCAGTGCTAGTGGAGCATTAGATCATGAGTGAGTCTAAGCACTCTGACTATTTGGGTACAATTCCTCTATAGAGAGATGCCTGGCAGGCATTCTCTAATGCCCCTCCTAATGACAGCGTTATAACGAGAGGCTAAGCACTTTGGAATGAACTCACAACGCAGCAGAGAAAAAGAGAGTGAGAGATGAAGCCTTGTGCGCTTCAGCTGGGATCTGGGGGTGCAGTGCTAGTTGTCTTGGTGACGTGGACCACCCTCTCTCTATAAAGATCTAACTGTCTCCATAACAACCTTATATTGTCTGGGATATTTATGGGCCACTTCTTAAACTGATTTTTTTTCTAGGCATATTTACTTTGATTCACATCCATCGTTGCGTTCAGTGATATTTTTATACGTCGGCGTCTAGTCTTCAGGATTTTGCATTGTTTTCCTACCGAGAGGTGCATCCACTAAACGTTTGTGCCTTTTTTTAATGCACAAAAATATGTTTTGCTTACTAACCACAGCAGTGCTGTGATGGAATGGCAGTAACTTTATTGCAATACTTACAATTCACAATCTAGTGCAGTCATTGCAATTAGTTTTAGTGCAGACATGCAGGGTAATATTTCTATGTAAAAAGGCTAATAACAAATATTCACAAAAAAAAAACAATTACTAATAATAATAAAAATAATGACAACGGTGGTTACATATTTATTGCAATCATTTTAATAAATAATATATTTAGTTAAATGATTAACACTTATCAAGAAGGTTCAATTTGATTAAAAAAAATAAAATGATATATTAATTGCAAAAATATGACTAAAAATATATTTAAATGATTAACACTTTACAACAAAATTTAATTTGTGGAAAAATTACGCAATTGCAATTATTTTACAAAGTAATAGTTATAAATTATAAACATTTTTAACATAAAACATACATATTAACTCAAATATTTTTTACTAAATAATATATTTAATTTAATGATTAACAATTTACAATAAAGTTAAATTTGGTTAAAAAGACATAAAATGATATATTAATTGCAATAATTGTACTAAATAATATATTTAGTTAAATGGTTCACACTTTTTTTTTTTAAATAAAGTTAAACTCAGATTTTTTTTTTACATCAGTTCAGTTGACATAAGTTTAATTTGTTAAAAAAAAATACATAATTGCAATTATTTTACTAAGTAATATATTTATAACTTATAATAAAGTTGCATATTAATTGCAATCATTTTACCAAATCATTTAGTTAAATGATTGACAATTTACAGTAAAGTTAAATTTGGTAATAAAAAATACAATTACATATTAATTGCAATAAGTTTTACCAAATAATACATTTAGTTAAATGATTAACACTTAACAAGAAGTTCAACTTAACAAGTTCAACTTAATTAAAAAATAAATAAAATGATATATTAATTGCAAAAATATGACTAAATAATATATTTAGTTAAATGATTAACACTTTACAACAAAGTTTAATTTGTGGAAAAAAGTACACAATTGCAGTTATTTTACAAAATAATATACATTATAATAAAATTATAATAAAATTACATATTAATTCAAATCATTTTACTAAATAATATATATTTAATTAAATGATTAACAATTTACAGTAAAGTTCAGTTTGGCAATAAAAATACAATTACATATTAATTGCAATAATTTTTCTAAATAATATATTTAGTTAAATGATTAACACTTTACAACAGTTTAGTTTGGGAAAAAAAATACATAATTGCAATTATTTTCCAAAATAATACATTTATAAATTCTAATAAAATTACATATTAATTATAATAAAATTATAATACAATTACATATTAATTCAAATAATTTTACTAAATAATATATTTAAATAAATGATTAAACATTTACAGTAAACTCCAGTTTGGCAATAAAAAAAAGTTTGCGAAACAAAAAAAAATGACATAATTGCAGTTATTTTACAAAATAATACATTTATAAATTCTAATAAAATTACATATTAATTGCAATCATTTTACTAAATAATACATTTAGTTAAATGATTAACAATTTACAATAAAGTTTAATTTGGTAATAAATAATGCAATTACATAATAAATGCAATAATTTTACTAAATAATATATTTAGTTAAATGATTAACACTTTACAATAAAGTTCAATTTGATTAAAAATAAATAAAATTATATATTAATTGCAAGTTATGACTAAATAATATATTTAAATGATTAACACTTCACAACGTTTAATTTGTGAAAAAAAAAACAAAATTGCAGTTATTTTACAAAATAATACATTTATACATTATTATAATGATTATTATAATCATAATAAAATTAAATATTAATAAAGTCATTTTACAAAATGACTAACATTTTACAATAAATACAGTTTGCCAATAAAAATACAATTACCTATTAATTGCAATAATTTTACTAAAATAAATTAATATTAATTGCAATCTTTTTACTAAATAATATATTTAGCTAAAGGATTATCACTACAATAAAGTTGAATTTGGTTAATAAATAAATAAAATTATATATTAATTGCAATATTTTTTGCTAAATAATACATTTAAATAGTTAACACTTTTCAACAAAGTTCAATTTGTGAAAAAGATTACATAATTGCAATTATTTCACTAAATAATAAATTTATAAATTATAATAAAATAACATATTAATTGCAGTAATTTTACTAAATAGTATATTTAAATTATTAACATTTAAAGTTTAAATGAGATAATAAAATTACACATTAATTGCGATACTTTTACTACATAATTTATTAAATTATATTCAAAGTTTGTTAATATATTCGGTACAATGAATCCTATTAAAAAGCATCAAATCATAAATATCATAATTTTTCAAATTTAATTAATGTCTTTTCATAAGATAAGAACTTGACCTTGAACTTGAAACTGTAGAAATACCTTCAATAAAATGAGCTACTCATCATTCGCAGCATGTTACACCTTTTCAAATGGGTATCTTGACTGTATAGTTGCACTTTGAAACTATAGTGATATGGATATAGCAGGATTTTAGAGCATAAAAAGCACATTGAAATTATGAACGCTATATCTGAGTCACTTTATGTGTGCGTGTTTGCTCTTATCCATGTCTGAGTGCTAGTGCATGTGTATGCAATTGTCTGGCCCTGTGTGTGTGTTATGCAATAGCTGACCTCCTGTGTGTGCATTACTCATACCGACCTGCTGTGTGCAGTCTGGTCAGGTTGGAGATTTGGCCCCAGTCTGAAGAGAAGTAGAGCAGATGTTCCTGTGTCTGGAGCTCAGTCCAAAAAAACCATGTGATCCTGCTCAAGGGAGGCCTGCGTCTGTGTTTATAAGAGGGCACTGGAGTTACACACAAGAAGGTACATTAGAACATGTCCGGGTCACATTATCTCATCATTTTTGACTGTTTATTTCACCACAGTCTACGTTTTCTTTGTTAAATTGATCATTGAAAGCACCGCATGTTAGAGGTGAGGGTCACACGAGGTCAAAACGAGGAAAATGTGTGTGATTGTGATAAAAATAGCATCACAGTTTGATTCAATTTTGGATTTTAGAGTAACCCAGACTTATTCCTCACAGGTTTTGTGAGATTCACCCTCATAAACTGTATAAATTCATTTTAACACTGCAGTCGTTCATCAACGGCTCACAAATACTTGAAGGAGTGTGTGTGTGTCTGAGTGAACTCATTTAAACCCTGAGTCAGGCGTAAAGGTCTGAAATCCCGCAGAGGTAAAAACTCAATCAACACAGAACCTCCTTATCAGGGAACATTCAGACTATGTAGGAGGCGAAATGAAAAGCCACTAGAGAATCTGTTATTGAGCTGCAGATGGCGTGAACTGTAATAATGTTTGTTCTTAAGGCACATCGAAAGCGCAGATTACGCTTCAAGTACGAAAAACTTCAGTCGTCCATGCACACTTCAGACATGGACAAGAACATAACAACTTGGCCTTACATGCCATTGTACAATGAACAATATTACCGTATAGCCCAGTATCCAGGAGGAAAGTCTTATTGTGGCATGTGATCATCTAAGTTATATTCAACATCAGAGCTCTGAAGCTTGTGTCTAAAACTAACAAACTAACAAAAAAAATCACATTGCAGTGAATCTCTGTATCAGTACTTGATCTATGACTTATAAAAAACCCCACACGATTAAATAAAATTAATAAAAAATTAAATAAAAAATTTAATTAAATTACTTAGCTGTGACTACTGTGATCCAGACAAAGGAATCAGCTCTTTAAAAATGCCAAAAAGCACTTGTCTACAGCATTATATAGATATTATATAGTAATTATATAATAGTATAGTTATATAGACTACCAGTCAAAAGTTTTTGAACAGTAAGATTTTTAATGTTTTTAAAGAAGTGTCTTCTGCTCAGCAAGCCTGCATTTATTTGATCCAAAGTACAGCAAAAAAACAGTAACATTTGTAAATATTTTTACTATTTAAAATAGCTGTTTTCTATTTGAATATATTTTAAAATGTAATTTATTCCTGCAACCAAAGCTAAATTTTTTAGCATCATCATTCCAGTCTTCAGTGTCACGTGATCCTTTAGAAATCATTCTAAAATGATGATTTGCAGTTCAAGAAACATTTATTATTTTTATTATTATTATTATTAATAATATTTAAAACAGCTGAGTACTTTTTTTCAGAAAGATTCATCCTATATATCTATATATATATATATATTTAAATATATTATTATCATATAATATATATATATATTTTTTTTAGGAATTATAAAAATGAATACTTTTATTTAAGAAGGCTACTTTAAATGGATCAAAGGTGATAATAAAGACATTTATATGTTATAGATTTATATTTATATGTTAAAGATTTCTATTTCAGATTAATGTTTTTCTGAGCTGTCTATTTATCAAAGAAACCTTAAAAAATTCTATTCAGCTGTTTTCAACAGTAATAATAATAATAATAATAATAATAATACATGTTTTTGAGCAGCAAATTAGAATGTTATAGAATTATTTCTGAAATCATGTGACTGGAGTAATGATGCCAAAAAAATCAGCTTTGAGATCACAGGAATAAATTACATTTTAAAATATATTCAAATTGAAAACAGTTATTTTAAATAGTAAAAATATTTCAAAATTGTACAGTTTTGCTAAACTTTGGATTAAATAAATGTTGGCTTTGTGAGCATATATATATATATATATATATATATATATATAAACAGTACATTTTACAGTAAGTTTTTCACATTTTAGTTACTTTTAATTCTATATATAGAAGAATTAAAATATTAAAAAGCGTATTGTAAAATGTACTGTTTTTGCCAAATAAGCATTTCTCATTTTTATTAACTAAAACAAAACTAAAAATATGAAAATAACTAACTCAGAGTTATCCAAAAACTATATTAGTATCTCAGTAATACAAAAAATAACCACCATTGCCATTATATGAACAAGGGGAAGGATATTTAACACAAGCTTCTTATATTACAGCGTCTGTGTAGTAAAATGTGAAAGTGTAAAGTTTCTTGTAGAGTTTCTCCTCGCTATTCATTGGAAAAAGTAGATCTGTTTAACAACTAAACTAAAAAGTAAGCATCTCCATTCACTACTTTAACTTAGTAACTCCCCAGCACTGCACACAACACTGTCGATAACATTCACAACTATGTGGTGATGACAAACCACTGCATGTGCACACATGTACACACACCATTTGCAGGAATATTATAACTGGCAAAATAGCAATTTCTGCTTCAATTTTTCCCCCCGTATATCGTCCGCTTTCGTCCTGTCTCTTCATATCCCCCCCACCACCCTCACTCTTTTCTGAGTCGCTCTTTGTCTGACAGGGTGCGATGTCATTATCTGAAGGATAGAGAAATGTTCCGGTGTGCTGTCAATTGCTGTCTCTTTCCCATCACCAAGGTGCTTTTCTCTCACATTCTGGGTCGCCGTCTTTTTCTTGCTGCCTTTTCCCTTTCCTCCTTTTCTCCTATCAATATTTCAGAAGGAGAATGGACAATTTTGCCATAACTTGTTTTGGTGGAGAGGAAAATTGCCCAACTATTTGTTAAACCATTTTGAAAGCTTTTGAAGACGTCGCTGATTTCCCCCAGTAATAAACTATTGACTTGCATCCAATTTCACTGCTATTTTCAGCTGGATTTTTTCATTAAGCAAACACACAGGTCATATCCTCATTTTACATTTAGTTTTAAATTCAGGGTTTGTTTTTTGTATATGAATATCGATCGTAAGGATTGTTCTGAGCAAAACTCTAAGGGCAGCATCAGTTTTGAGCCAAGATTTGAAATGCAACTTTAAAGATATTTATATCTCTTATGATAATTATTATTATTGGTTGATTAATGTTTCTTGTAAAAAAAAAAAAACTTTGTCTAAAATGCCACAGCAGAAATCTCTGGAAGCTTGCTTCCACCACTGAATAAAAAATGTAAAAAAGGTTATTGTGACTTTAACTCACAATTCTGACTTTTTCAGAAGTCGGAATTGGGAGTTTAAAAAAGTTGCAATAAACAATATAAACTTGCAATTGCAAGTAATAGTCGGAATTGGAAGATATAAACACAATTTTGACTTTTTTCTCAGACTTGCGTAGAAGAAAAAGATTGCAATTCTGACGTTTCTTGCAAATGCGAGTTTGTATCTCGTAATGTTGACTTTCTCGCAATTAAGAGTTTGTATCTCGTAATTCTGACTTTTTTCTCGTAATTCTGACTTTTCTCATAAATTTGAGTTTATATCTCATAATTCGGACATTTTTCTTGCAATTGCGAGTTTGTCACGCAATTCTGACTTTTCTCGCGAATGCCAGTTTGTATCTCATAATTCAGACTTTTTTCTCGCAATTCGTACTTTTTTTCTTCAGTTCTCACTTTCCTCGCAAATGCGAGTTTGTATCTTGTAATTCTGACTTTTTTCTTGCAATTGCGAGTGTTTAGAAAGTTTGTATCTTGTAATTCTGACTTTTTTCTCGCAATTCTGACTGTCCATAAATTTGAGTTTATATCTCGGAATTCTGATGTTTTTCTTGCAATTGCGAGTTTGTCTCACAATTCTGACTTTTCTCGAATATGAGTTTGTATCTCATAATTCTGACTTTTTTGCAAATGCAAGTTTCTATCTTGTAATTCTAACATTTCTCTTACAATTCAGACTTTTTTTTACAAATGTTTGTTTCACAATTCTGACTTTTTTTTTTTATAAATTCAAGTTTGTCTCGTAATTCTTACGTTTTTCTTGCAATTGCAAGTTTATGTCTCACAGTTCTGATTTTTTTCTCGCAATTGCAAGTTTGTTTTTCAATTCTGACTTTTTCTTTTTGAGTTATGAAGTCCAATTTTGAGGGGAAAAACAGACTGATATGTTCTCAGAATGAGGAAAAAAACAATAGAAGTCAAAAAAAGTCATAATTCTGAGTTATATTTAGAATTGCGACTTTATTTCTTGGAATTGCAAGCTTATGTCTTGTAATTCTGACTTTATAACTCTCAGTTGCGAGTTTATATCATGCAATTTTGAGAAAAAAAGTCAGAACTGCGAGTTTGTATCATGCAATTTTGACTTCATTTCTCAGAATTGCAAGTTTATATCTTATAAATCTTTATAAATCACAATTAAAATCAGTTCTGAAAAGAAATTCTGAATTGCAAGATATAAGCTCACAATTGCAAGAAAAAAAGAATTGTGAGATTAAAAAGTCACAATTACCTTTTTTTATTTTTTATTCAGTGGTGGAAAGGGGCTTCCATAGAAATCATCCATTCGGGGGAAATAAAAAACACTTTTAAATTGAAAAAAAAAAGGATTTTTGTCACTTTTGTAATAGATGTATGTATAAAAAAAAATAATTATTTAAAAAAAAATAAATTCGATTAAATTTTTCTATCTGTATGAAAAATTATAAATACTTCTGGTCACCACTAAATAATTTAGACTTAATTTTTTGTAAATTACATTTACTGTTACTTACAATGGAAGTTTTTTTTTTTTTTTAGCTATAGTGCTATAGAAAAGCAGAAATATTGAATATAAGTTTAGGTTAGTAATTGACATTATCATCTTAACACATTAAATGTTTTTGTTTTGTGGCTATACTTTTGAAACAGTGTGTATTGTAGCATTTTCCAAGTGTAATGTCCCATAGACTTCCATTATATAGTAGGTCCATTACTGTAAACACAGTTTTTCCCATACGTCACAACCCTTTTCTGTGAAGCAGCATTGGTATAGTAAATAATCAATCATCGCTACTGAAATATCAGTGACTAAATGTAATGAACATGTTTCCAGCTTCTTTTGGTGATGTACCGAATGACACAGATCCTCCAGTGAGAGATATATTTAGAGTGCACACGCTTGACTTCATTCTATTTGTCATTTATGAAGAACTTTCATGACCCAATACAGTCACACGGATCAAAGGGAAAGCGTGTGATACGTCTGAACTGCGATCTCATATCCAGCTCTCGTGTGAATTCACCAGTTGAATTTTAATGCGAAACTCATACAGCGATTCTTTCCTCCCCTCTTTAACGTCTTCATTTCCAGCAGGGCCCAAAGAGACCCCCCTCACCCCATGAAAATGTATTCAGTTATTTGTTTGGGGGTATTTGTTAAAGGCATGCATAAAATATGAAAAAAAAATCTATTCTGTGATGCAAGGCCTCCCACCAAACTGCAACATTGGCATTTCCATTTAAATTTTTAAAATCCCAAACACTGTTTGTGAGAAAAT
Source organism: Labeo catla (assembly GCA_012976165.1). NCBI lineage: Eukaryota > Metazoa > Chordata > Actinopteri > Cypriniformes > Cyprinidae > Labeo > Labeo catla. The sequence goes on along the minus strand of VONZ01000008.1, from coordinate 1,416,442 downwards.
GCAAATGCTGTATTAATATTCCACATGAAAGAGGAGCATTAGTCATGGATTATATAATTCAAATGAAAATGTTTTGTATTAGGTAACATTTGCAACAGAGAATAATGGACAAGGCAAGGCGAGGAAAAGAAAAAAAAAACTCAAGCACAGCAGTTTTGCGAGAGAGAAGCGAACGCTGCACATCACTACCATGATGACACCTTACAGAAACCACTGACATTGAAAAACAGTGAGGAAAAAAGCACACACACACCCAGGTCCAAGTAATGCCATTTTTTTTTTTCCTCGAAGTCAGTTCGGCTGTGCAGAGCGGAGCAGAGCCCGGGCCGGAGCATCGCTGATGACACAGTAAAAACTGATTCATAATTAAGTCAGACCAGCCAAGCTTCAAGCTCCCATTATGAGGGCCGAGAATACATGTCCATTAAGAGCCACTTTACGCTGCACTGGGGAGAAGCTGCTGCTCTTAATGATGAAGTTAGCTATAATTTAGACTTGTGTATCATGGTCTTTCTTTCTCCCAAATGTTGGCATAATGATTTTATTGATGGAGTCGGGGATCATAGTCTCACAGCCATATGTGTGCACTTTACATACTGTCCAACCTTATTCGTACTTATAGCAAGGTTGTTAGTGGATTCAAAATTGTACTTGAATTAATCACATCATATGCAGATTAACTGATAAAATTAATCCAAATTAATCACATATTGTTTTTTTGATTCCCAAAAATCTGATTATAGGAGTACTTTTTAAAAGAAAAGTGCCATCTCATTGTTTCTACTTCAAAATTTTACATTTACATTCAGTGTTACTTAAAAATTTTCTACACCAATTTTATTAAATGGTTTGTTAAACAAAAATTTAGAATACTAGTAATACACTGCTCTGAAGTATAATTGCTGAGAATGTTTAGTTTTACTAGTTTATTAGCTAATAAAAAATAAATAAATTGTAATCGTTCAAAAAGTAAGTGTTCAATAATTCAGTGTATTTAAAAATACAGTTATCTATATTTTAATAATATATTATGCATTTGTACTATTTTACAAACAAATCTAAATTAACATTATATATTATATAATAATTATATATTTTTTCATGAGATTTGATATAGTGACACAATTTTGCATAGTGATTACGTAATGATGTAATCGCGCAATGACGTCTCAACATCATTTAGCAACTTTTAGCAACAAATCAACCTTTCTTTAGCAACTTTCCCTGAAAATTAGTTGGCAACATTGGGAGCAAAAAGGAAACTGACAATGCGCCGACAGACAAAACAGAGCAGGTTACTTCTGGTATGAAACAAAGCCTCAGCTTTCAAATTTTGTCTTTTTTTAAAGAAATTCAAACAATAAATACCGTTTTGTGGCTCTTTAATGTGTTTTAACAGATTGCTGTAGCGCCTCAGTTCAAGCAGAACATGAACTGATCATCTCATCATCTTTACTAGTTGTAGACAAAATAACCATGAATGGACAAGATAAGGTATCTTGTTTCAACCGTGGAAAGATGTCAATACACACCATTTTTCAAGATTAAGTTCGCAGGCATTAATCTACTGTCCTGTCTGATTTGTTTGTAGGACAAATGGCGGATTAGCTGTTATGATTGGTCAGATTGCCTGTCAATCAAACTGCAAAGGGTCAGTTAACTGCAGTGCATCTCCAAGCAACAAACAAGCAGTGGCGTTCCTAGTGTTTTGAATGAATCAGTTAAGTGAATCATTCAGTGACTCACTCATAAAGACAGCCACTGCATCTGAAACCATACTCTCTGATTTTTGTCCTATATATGTATGAAAATGTGTAGTATAAATGTAATCCAGACATACTATATTCATTACGTTGTCATTGTCATGTGACCTACCAGTGCTAGTACCAGTGTCACATAATTGGCATGCACGAATACTCTCTTGTGGCCTTATGGGATAGCACAGTGTCCATCAGATGCACATTTCAGGGGCTCGCTGGAAATAGTAGTTTATCCAGGGACGTATTGCCTACTTTGTTGTGAATTAAATATTAATAGTTTGCGGCACAAAATCTTTAAAATACGTTCAAGAGTTTTACAGCCTGTTATTGTTGGGGACATTTCCGTGGCACAAAACAAAACGTGATTGGTTTCTTTAACTGTCATTCATATGGCCTTTTGGGTGGGCCTTGGCCATTCAAAGCAGCCAAGGTTCCCAGACTTTCTGCCCTCAGTCTGAAAATCTGACTACACAAGACAAATTTAGGGAAGTATGTGATTTCGGATGCAGCCAGCCAGTGTTTCATTCCAGAATAATTAGTGATTTGAATGAATCGTTTAAGTGAATGACTCAATGACTTACTCACTTTTCGCCACCTACTGGCATAACTATGAACCACCAGATTATCACATCAAACACTTATGCAATAAAGTACTAAACTGTTTAAAAAACTAACTTCCTTTCTTCCTGTCTCTTTTTTTTCAGTTCATCTCATTTCATTTTTGGCAAAAATGGACCAGGACCGCCTCTGATGTCCCCCTCAAGAAATATGTGCATTACATCCTTGAGTATGAGTGAGTGAGAGAGAATAAATGTTGTATGATGAAGATGAGGTAGTTTGCCAGAGGTTGATGACTAAGCAGTTTTTCTGCAAAATGTGAGTGTGTGTTGAAAACAGAGAGGCAGTGACAGAGAGAAAATAAGGTTTAACATGGTAAAGTACAGCTAGGGTTGTAACTCAGCCCAGTGTACTTATTAATACTTACTCGGTAGGGTCAGAAGTCTGACACGGTGATGTTACCCGATGAGAAATATGACCCACGCGCACAAGAATGCGTGCGCGCACAACGCTTTCCCACATTACGATCCGTTGGCTGGGATGTCATGTCACTTATCTTAAGCAGTGCAGAGATGTGGCAGGAGATGATAACACCGAGCCTGACTGAAAAACGCTGACTGCTTGGATTCGTGAGCGACCAAAGCATCAAGAATCACAGCTTGGGTGCCTTTAAAGTTGGGTGGAAATGTTTGGGAAGTGACAAGCGAGCTGTGTGCCAAGTTCTTGATTAGCTGCATCAACACTTACAACTCTTCATTTGCGAATTTGGAGCGCTTGACAAATTACACTCAAACTATTGCGCTCGCAGCCTCGACTCGACTAATTACGTTTAATTATTTATTACTTCCAAGTTTTAACTTTAGGTTCTTAGTTAACTTCTCACTTCAGAGTATTAATTTTCAATTTTCATAGTGAATGAACATGTACAAAGTGCACGTTTTTTTAATGAATTCCGGATTATAACGCGCACTCTCCTCCCTTCAGAAGGGGCTTAGGGGAGCGCGCGCAATCTCTTGATAATGTTGATGAGAGCATTATAGGTAATGACTTCAACAATAGCAACAGTCATACTCATTTTCATTTTCGTGATTGCGTTCAGTCTAACGTAAAGCCCTCCTCTCCTCTGTTTGCACGACGATTCAACTGAGAGCTTCCCTTAAGGGAGCTGCTTCTGATCTCATCCGTACTGCATCATTCTGTCAACACGGACGTGTTGCTGCCATTCACGCTGCGACTGCGCGTTTTCCCTATCCTCTAGCCCTAAAATATTCGTCTTTAAATGCATATGCGTTTTTGTTTGAACCTACTTCTCTTTTTTCTCCCCCAACAACTGTTTGTCAGCCCCCATTTACGAAGAGGGAACATCTATTTTAAGCTCTGCACCATAGACCAGCCACCCACACGCTGCTAGTGAGAGAGAGAAAGAGAGGGAGAAGAAGGAGATAAAAGAGTGAGAGAGAGACTAGCACATGTTATCAGAGGAGCAGAAGCACTGGGGGGAGAGAAACCGAATGAGGGGGTTAGTGTATGTGTGTCAACAGTTCATCAAAAGCAACAATGCTGTTGGCACAGCAACAGTTTATTTAACTCCACGTACACACATAGGCAGATGCATTACAGATGATACATCAGATGCAATCCTGTCGGCGTGTGTCCTCAAACTTTTTCCAAGCGAAAAAAAAAATGTAAATGGAAGCGTCCGGAGTTTTCAAACTCGCGTGACTTTCATTTTTCTGAGGAGCACAAAAGAAGACAATTTTCTATGCTCTTTTCCATGCAATTACACTGAATGGAGACCAAAGCTTTCAAGCTTTAAAAAGGATGCAAAATCACCACAAATGTAGCCTTAATGAGGGTTTAGGAAAAATGTAGAATAAAAAATGTTAGGTAAAATGATTCAAATAAGCTATTGTGACATAGAGTCGTACAAAAGGTCACATTTCTTGCTTTTATCAAGCATGTGATGCTCAGAGCACAAAATAAGAACATTTAAAGACTTTTTTTCATACAGTAACAGTAAACATGGATTGACGTTTTTCAGCCTGGTCTCATTGTTTATACTTAGATATTAGTATGTAACATTTAGAAGCTCAAAATGTACATTTTGTACGATTTTATTGGTGCTGAAACATACAAGTTGGACGTATTTTAGTGTTTAAAACGTAAAAATTGCTATGTATTTTTAGCTAAAAAATTTAAAATATTTGAAAATCTTTTATATCGGTAAGATACTTGTATCAATGGATTTTTATTGTATTATCGATAAGCGATTTGGATTTTTAGACCCCTTAAAGGGGTCATCATGGCAGTGTGTGTACACAACCATTTTTTTAGTCTTTATAAGCAATATCTCATTTTTCAAATCAGCCCATTCTTGTCGGTGTGACGTTACACAGACGAAGGCCACTCCCACGACAGTTGATTGACATGACCGTCTTACCTTAGACCTGCCCTAAATCCGCTGCTTGAGCTGAGAACAGTCCAACCGCCATTGTTTCGACTCCGGTGCAGGGGAAGACTGTAATGTCTTTGATTGAGCAATTGAGGTGTTTTGTTGTTGGATGTAGTAATGAACATAGCAGTGATCATTTACTCCTGAAATCTGAGCCTGACATTAACGCTACTTTCGTTTTTGAAGGAAATGTACTCGGCGATCTACATAATTGCGTCTGTGTTTGCGCAAATCATTCGTGATTCAGCTTTACCTACAGCAGAAGTGAGTATAGTAGTGTGCTAGTTAGCAAGTTTTGCGGCTAAATGTGGCTAAAGTAAACATTATGGATAGACGAGCAGAGCAGAGCTCATTAGCATTTAAAGGAACATGCAGCACAATAGCTCGCTCTAAAAAGAGCTGATTTTGACAAGGTAAAAAGGGTGTTTTTTACACTACCACTGAGAAATTTCAACCAAAGTATGTTATAGACTCATTAAGACCCTAAAGAATCATATCAACTTGTGGAAAATGGGCATCCGATGACCCCTTTAACCCTTTAACTGTCACTGCAAGTTTACTTCACCATATTACAAATAAATCCTAATCTAATCATGACAAAATATACATCGTTGGAAAGGTCTAAAACTCCTAAATAGATATTTTACCATATTTTTGTGTTAGAAATGATGTAGGAAAAGTGATAGATTAATATATCTCAAGAGTGCTACTTAAAAAATCTCCATCATAACATGAGTTCTGAACTTAGTCACAGAAGACTTTCTTCATTGCCTTTTTCCCTATCACGCTTTAGAAATCATAAGAAATTATATATAAGTTCAAAACTTAAAATCTCAAAATTCATCCTTTGAAAGGCATTTTAAAATCTGACATTGAATTACCATGGAAAATGTACATCAAAATTATATTACAAAATGTTTTCATTCATGAATTATAAAAATGTAAGTCTGGATAGTGCATTTTTATGTCTGTGTTCAAAAATGGGAGTGACAGTTAAAGTGTTAACCTACCCTCAAACCTAAACCTACCAATTTTATAGCGAATATAAAAAGCTATACAACGTAATTGACCAAAATATGTAGGAAAATGACTACATTTATGTCAATATGTCAGTATTGTATGCTAAAATGCTGAAAATATTCCAGTAGTGTACGTTTAAACACTGTAATACATCTTTACTGTGTCTGTAAAGATGTAAATGGTACGTTTTGTAGAACCACATTTTACAAAAACATACGAATTATCGTGAGATCATGTCAAACGGTCCAAAAAAGCCTACAAAATGTCCTAAGCTCTTGTGTTGTGCTAAAAAACCAAAGTGAATTTGGTGTTCCTAGTTTAAAAAAGACCAGCCTTTAAAAATTGCTTCTCTTTTTTGTGCTATTTTATCACCAAATCTTGGATTCAAGCTTATTTTCTTTCAGTTAGCACAGGTTTTATATTTCTTTTGAGAACTGGAAGTATCATGAGATCACGTTGAGCTTTCAGAGTGTCCAAAAAAACCTACAAATTGTCCTAAGCTCTTGTGTTATGCTGAAAATCCTGATCCTAGTTCGAAAATGACCAGCCTTTTAAAAAATACTTCTCTTTTTGTGCTAAGTTATCACCAAATCTTGGATTCAAGTTCCTTTTCTTTCAGTTAGCACAGGTTTTGTATTTCTTTTTGGAACTGGTCATGGAGCCCATTGATTTTGAGCTCATTCACATCAGTTTTTGAATAAAAAAAATATATATAAAAAATATCTGTATTATGTAAAATGAATCAAATGAGCTAATTTGTGACAGATAATATGTAAACATCTTTGTATAAAAGGTTTTTTTGTGCTATATTATCAGCAAATCTTGGATTCAAGTTTCTTTTCTTTCAATTAGCACAGGTTTTGTATTTCTTTTTGGAAGTGGTTATGGGACTCATTGATTTTGAGCTTATTCACATCAGTTTTTGAGTAAAAAAAGCATTGTTTGTGCATAATTTTGGCAGTGTTCACTCAAAAACTGAGGTGCTTAAGCTCAATGAGGCCTACGATCAATCAAGGCCAAAAAGAAATACAAAAACTTTGCTAATTAAAAGGAAAAGTTGATGAAAATATCGAATCACAGCTTGTCTTTTTGGCAAGGAACACCACAAGTTTAACAAGGTGGGTAAAAATGCTAAAAAGGTACAAAAATTATACCAGTTTTTGGGGGAAGTAGTTATACCCTGTGTGAGAAAAGTCAGTACATTTCAGTCCAATGTGATAACATTAACTAGGGAAAAAAAAAATCTCTCTGGGTCAAAATGACCGAAGCACAATGCAAGGGCTAAAAGTTTCAAGAAGCTAAGCAGCACACCATATTTCAAATCTTCTCAAGTCGTACCTTGTTCATTTTTCATGGTTTTCAGTCAGTAAGTTGAACTTGGGAGACAATTTGATTTGTCAGTGAATCATTCAGACTAGTTTTGTGAACGTGAACTGAGTTCACATCTGTTTATGAAATTGGCCTATGCTCGTTCTCATAAACATAGAAAGGTAATCTAGGCTACATTTAAATATTTTCAATAAAGTCTTTAAGCTATCATATGACTTGGACAATGGTATACAAGTCAAATGAATCACTTTTAAAATGTCTTTATTTAAGCTTTTTAAGCTGTAGTCATTAATCATTTTAAATGCATTGAAATGAGCAACCAGTATATTCATCCAAAAATTTCCTTTTGTTTTCCACAGCAAGTAGAAAGAAGTCAGGTTTGACGCAGCATGAGGGTGAGTAATTGATGACCAAATGTACTTTTGGGTGAACTGTCCCTTGAGCACTGTAAGGGGTCTTAGCACCACAAGGTAAACTATGACTGTGTGTATGAGTCTGTGTGCTTGTTCTTATCCTCACATCACACTATAACCACCAGGAAAATGACACATGCTGAACTCTGCAGTTACAAAGAGGGCTTTTTTTCCTCTCACTGTGCATTTCAGCACCATGGACAGCGGCGCACAACAGAGCACGCTCAGTACTGACCATGATTACAGCCCTCACAGAGCCTCATTTTGTCCTCAAGTGCTTTCTGATTGCCTTCAACTGCTGTCTGTCCATCTATCTGACTGCTCTCTCTCTCTGTCCACTGCGAAGCAGAAAAAGAAGGAAAGATTATTTTCTCTCTCAACAAGTTTATGCATAAAACTTTGATTGACTGGAGGTGTATAAAGTGGCCAGCAGCAGGGCGGTTCTAGGATCAGGGGGTGTTTGGGGCTTAGCCCAGACATCTGTGGATGTGTTTGGGGTCGTCCTTTGAATTCGTGGAATATGATGCACTTCTTTTTGTTTTTTTTATGAAATAAATCTTTCAGTATTACTGGAGCGAAAACTAAAAAAGATTCGTCTAATCTTCTCAGCCGCAAACCCACTTGAAGGTCAAAAGTCTACAGTGGAGTTGAAAAATCGGAGACCACATTGAAATATGAGTTGTTTCATATATTTTTAAAATCTGGGAATAAACAAAATCTTACGGTTTAGAAAAATGTAACACTAAGAAGCACTGGACAAAAAGATTAAGTAACATTTAAAGGAATATTTCACCCAAAAATGAAAATGTGCTGACAATTTACTCACCCTCAGGCCATCCAAGATGTAGATGAGTTTGTTTCTTCATTAGAGTAGATTTGAAGAAATTTAGCATTACATCTAGTGCTGGGCAACAATTAATAGCGATTAATTGCATAAAAAAATTAATTGCGTGTGTTTTATGTGAATTGTTTATATATGTGTGTACTGTGTATATTTATTATGAATTAGGGCTGCATATTAATCGAATTTGTAATTGTGATTACAATTACAGATGCCACAATTATGGAATCGTTCAAAGGCACAATTACAAATATATATATATATATATATATATATGTATGTATATTCCACTTACATTATTCTGCTTTCTTAAGATGTGTGGGTGTGTGAGAGAAAGAGAGTGTGTATTTTTCCTACAGGTTATCTTAAGTTTTTTTTTCCATATTCTTTTAATTTTTACATTTTTACCTAAAGAAGAAACTATATATAAAAACGTGGCATGCAGTTGCTTTAAACAACGGTATAAAGCTATTCAAAACATCATTCAATGTAAATTGTGATAATCATAATTATTAATCACAATTACAATTTCAAGGGAATAATGGACAATTATGATTTTTGTCATAATGATTATTATGAATATAAACATTTATATATAATAAATATACATAGTGCACACACATATATTATATAAACAAAAACTTTTATTTGGGATGTGATTAATCACAGTTAATCGTTGCCCAGCGCTAATTACGTCACTCGCTTAACACTGGATCCTCTGCAGTGAATGGGTGCCGTCAGAATGAGAGTCCAAACAGCTGATTAAAACAACAACAACAACAAAAAAAATCCACAAATAATCCACATGACTCCAGTTCATCAGGTAACGTCTTGTGACTATTTGTGGATTGATGATGTTTTATCAGCTTGAACTCTCATTCTGACGGCACCCATTCAGAAAGCTCTCGGATTTCATCAAAAACATCTTAATTTGTCTTCTGAAGATAAACGAAGGTCCTAACGGTTTGGAATGACATGAGGGTGAGTAATTAATTTTTGGGTGAACTATTCCTTCAAGATTCTACATTATTTACTAATTATACAAGCTAATTTGATTAAGAAAATCCTTTTGGCCTTTTTTGTGGTCAGTACACATTGGACACAGTTTTATATCATTGTTGGATTGTTAGATGTTTGCAGTTCTATTTTAAAGTTAGTCAGCGATTACAGAGAGTACTTTTTTTGAGAGAAAAACATCATCAGTTGTTGCCTTTGCCAAACTTTCCAAGGCTCATGGCACCATGCCTTATTAAAGCAGTTTTGCAAGAACCGCAGATAGCCAGGCTTGTGTTTTAAAGTTTGCCAACAAATTTCTTGAACACAATTGCAGGTAGTGAAGGTACTGTATTCCAGAGTTAAACCTATGAAATATTTAGTGCTTGAAACATATGCACAGTTGACCAAAAAGTCAACAAACACACTAATTTTTGTTGTCGTTATTTGTGCAAAACAGACCGCTGCCCCTTTATTTGAATATGCTGCCAGCTTTCGTTATTTGAAGCTACATGCCAGATTTTATGCCAATAGTCAGGAGTCTGTTTTGCGAGATTAGGTCTGATGTAAGTAGCAGTATTGCAGCTCTGAATGATTTTATTAGTGGCCAAAAACGGCATGAAAAGTTACTGGGAAAGACAAGGTAATATAAAAGATCCATTCCTAGTGCCGCCCATCCTCTGCTGTCTCTCTGTGGATGCTGAGTAACTGAATGCAGCTCCATGATTCAATATGGAAAATTATTCCGTTCCATTGTTTTGATGTGTATTCATGTTATGCTGCCAATATTTTTTGCATGCTATGCATCGTATGCACAGTGTACTGAATGCATAAGAGTATCAAATATTCATATCCATGTTTGAATGTGTGTGGATGTGTATTGTATATGTTTCATTTGTGTGCTAACTTTGCATTTTCAGGGCTTGTGTGACCTGAGGTCCTGTGCGTGTAACATTGGGGAAGCTACTTGTGATAGGGATAGTTCACTCAAAAATGAAAATTCTGTCATTAATTACTCACCCTTGTGTCATTCCAAACCTGTAAGACATTTGTTCATCTTCAGAACACAAATTAAGATATTTTTGCTGGATCCGAGAGCTTTCTGACCCTGCATAGACAGCAACGCAGCTGAAACATTCAAGGCCCAGAAAAATAGTAAGAACATGGAAGGCTGGGTTACATAATTCCAACAATAATCTGCCAGCTAACCTTCATTTATCCTTCACACATCCTCATTTCAGGGGCGTTTTCTTTCTCTCCTTTAATTTTCCTTTCATTTTCCCTTGGTGCTTTGCACACCTGTTCAGCAACTAAATATTCACCCTTGTCTCCTCAAGGCCAGCTTTAACGCGAGCCTCACCGTGAGGCAGAATCCTGTTTGTGGGCGGTCGGACCTGCGGAGATGGAATTCTCTATTGGAGATTGGTTTTGGAATTTGAATGGAAGTGTGGGACCCGCGGCTTGAATTGGCGAGATTGAAGCAAGATGGGTTTTAGAGGATGAGGTGGAGATGAGGTTGACCTTGACCTTTTTATCCCTCCCATCTCGACGGCACTTCCTTTTGTCCCGCCACCGCAAATGTACTTTTAACATTGAGCCGGAGAGTTAGTCTTTTTAAATCTATATCTCTTTTCATCCTTCGTCTCGCTCTGCTCTCTCTCGCTTTCTCATTCTGTCTCTTTCTCACACCGTATGAGTGTGAGCGAGCGTGTGTGTGTGTGTTGACGCATAAAGGGCCCTCTGTGCCCCTGGACTGACGTTGTCCGTGAAGAAGTCGACCATTCAGAGTGAGTCAGATTTCCTGAGTCGGAGCCAGGACCATGTCGCCCTGAGACACTATTGCACATGAGAGAGCGTGTGGGGGTGTGCATGTAGTGTGATGCAATAGAGTGCACGTGTTTCTATTCGTATGTTTTTTTTTTTACAAAACCCTTCAACAAAAGCAAAGATCCTGACTAAACAGGCAACAGCAGTTTACTGCAGAACATCAAAATACCTTGTTTCACAGGTTTCCTTTAAGTCTCAGAAGATATAGTTGAATAAAGGCATCATTTTTGTTCTTTTTGCACAGAAAGTATTCACGTAGCTTCATAAATTAAGTCACATGGACTATTTTAACAATGTCCTTACTACCTTTCTTGGCCTTGAACGTCATAGTTTGCTGTCTATGCAGAGCCAAAAAGCTCTCGGATTTCATCAAAAATATCTTAATTTGTGCTTTAAAGATGAACGAAGGTCTTACGGGTTTGAAATGACATGAGGGTGAGTAATTTATGACAGAATTTTTATTTTTCGGTGATTATTTTATGTGTTATTTTATGATAACAGGCCCAAACATATATGCGCAATAATTAAATGTTTGGGGCTCAGTAAAATTTTGCATTTATTTAAACAAATATGCAGTAAAAACAGTCATTTTATGAATAATATTGCAAATTAAAATAACTGTATTCTATTTATATTTCACATATTTTTTATATTTATATATGTTTTTTAATATGTCTAAAAAATTAATTTGTTCTTATGATGGCAAGGCTTTTAAAGATTTTTAAAGCCATTATTCCAGTCTTCAATATCACAGTCTTTCAGAAATCATTTGATGATTCATTAATAAACAGAAAGCTAACAGCGTTTATTAGAAATATAATTTTTTGTAAGTGTTAAAGGCTTTGCTGTCACTTTCGATCTGCTGTCACTTTATATAAAATATATATAGCTGCAAGCAGCGATTACCGGGGTTCAAGCGCTTAAGGCATTTAAGCATATAAGGAAAAAGACATTACATATTATTTAGCAAGGCTGTACCCACCTGTCAATGATTAAAAAATAATTTTTGGCAAATCCAGGTCATTTACCATTGAAATACAGTGTTTTTAAGTCCTTTTGAACTGTTATAGTGTCAGCTGTGGTCTGATCACCAGGTTTCATGAAGATTTGAGTTTTCCTTTAGGCTTTATAGGATTTTGGGTAAATTTGAACATGCTTCTTTTCTAAACGACCCCATTAGAGTCTCCCAAAGGGTAAATTTCAAATTTTTTTGCTAATTATCCTAGAGAGTCCAGAGAATTGCACTGAAGTGTTTTTTTTTTTAGGGTGGAAACCCTAGGACCTAGGACTAGTTTGCAAAAGTAGGTTTCTGACATGTTCTCAATCATTCAGCAAACGATTTGATTGACAGCAGTGGTTCCAGAGGCAAAGTTGTCTGGAATGAGGAGTATACGGTATATTGTATACGGTAATACGAATATTGTGCAATTGTTTACACCCTTGAAAAATGCAATATTGTGGCCAATTTCTTTCAAATTTCTCTCAAACCTTTGGGGCCGTGAGTCAAACAGGCCCACTGAGTTTCATCCTGATTGGCCTCCGTTAACCTTGTCTAACAGTTGCTTAAACTTCGTCGGCCAATGGTAGCCATGTTTTTTGAGATACTTCCGAGCACTTCCGACCAAGACAGTGCACACCAATTTTCATGGTGATAGGACAAGTAGTTGCGCAGTTATAGCCATGTTTTAGTGTTTTTTTCCCCGTCACCATGTGGCCAAGCTCCACTTTTTTTCCCTGTGACCTCAGATTGAGCTCTTACATAAGTGTTTTGACTTTGGCGGAGATATGTCATTCCGTTCAGGAGTTATAGGCACTTTACTAAAAGTGGACCTTTTGGCGTCCCTTTGCGACAGTGAGTCGAAAGTTAAACTTGTTTTTGATGATTATTGATATTCGCTCTCCAGAGAATCTGTCTGCACTGGTTTGGTTCTGATCGGGCGAGAAACCTAGGACTAGTTCGCAAAAGTAGGTTTTTCAAAAAATGCGAAATACCCCCAAAAAAATCACTATAAGACACTTGAGCCTGCAGCTGACGGTTTAGGAGTTATGAGCGATTTCGTACTTTTGATCGCTGTAGCGCCCCGTCAGGCCAATTGGGGCGAGCCTTGGTCACGTTGTAGGTGGTGTGAGTACTACCATCCCTCCAAGTTTCAAGTCTCTACCACTTACAGTTTGGTTTGCACGATCAGTTTTACGTGGAGATTGCTGATCCGTGACCATTCTAACAATTACAATAGGGTTTCACAATTTATTATGCAAATATTACCATTGAGAGTTTTGAATGCAGTCATTGGGAGATGCTACATTTTAAGTATAAAATGAGCATTTAAAATCTAATTGAGAGTCATGATATTATAATATTTGCATATGAAATTGAGATCTGTTTGTTTACACAGCACACACAAGGTTAAAATTATTTACAAAACAACGTCCTAGCGATTCAAGGTGAATTCATTGCAGAAAATTGTGAGAGAGAAAAAAGAGAATAAGAATGTATGAGGGATTTTAATACAGCACTGCATTGCGTACACTGTAATTTCACCTGAGGTGAAGTGGAACGCAAGTATTTGTTTTCACAAGACAGCACTACAAACCAGTACAAACATTCTGAAGATTCCACGTTGTAAAAAAGAAAGGAAAAAAAAAAACACACGGTTGATCGCCCAGAGAGCTCTTTTTGCTTTCTGCATGCATAAGGGGCCTACTTATCAAATTCTGGCGGAAGTGTTCAGTGAGACGGAGCCCAATTCTGCCAAGGTACATCAGTATACTAGACCTGTCAGGAGGCTGCATGCAGCAGACTTCTTGCATGACCTGCAGCTCACTCTATTGTCACATCCTGTATTGCCCTTCGGGTGAAGAACTCTGATTGGCTGAGGCGGGTATAGCCAGGCTGTCACATGCTCCTGTGAGGGGAGTGTGAATGGGCCTCGGGCTAGAAGTGGGGGTGGATGCAAACAGGTAGAACGCCGACAATTCTGACCTGGGGGTGGGTCGCGTATACATGCGCATTCACACACACATACATATGCATAACAGTGTGGAAACAGACATGCAAGACCAGCAAGATAGTGAAACAAGTGTATCGACTGTTTTTAAAGGCATATAGTTTACCCCAAAATAAAATTCTGTCATCATTTACTCACTCTCATGCCATTTCAAATTTGTATAGGGATAGTGTGAGAAACAGAGCGCTAGACACACAAGGTTTGATATCAGTTATCAATTATCAAGTGGTGTTTGGCTTCAGTGGTGTCAAAATGATGTTCCTGTAGCACAAACATTTGCAGAAACTGAAATTTCAGAAGCCGTTTACTCCAGTCTTGTAACATGATCACATGATCCTTCAGAAATCATTTATATGATGATTTGGTGCTCAGTTTTTTTTATTATCATCAGTGTTGAAAACACCTGCTTAATATTTTTGTAGATACTGTGATACACTTTTTTCAGCATTCTTTGATGAATAGAAAGCAAGAAAACAGCATTCACTTGAACTCTTTTTGTAATATTATAATTGTCTTTATTGTCACTTTTGATACATTTTAATGCATCCTTGCTAAATAAATGTATTAAAGTGTACGCAGAAGTCATATGTATTCTTACTTGACAGCACCAGTCTCTACTCACTTTTAATGATTACTGAAACAATTTTTAGAATGTTCTTTAAAAAATTCAGATGGTTTTAACTATATATGACTTGAATATGGAAGCTTGTTTCCTCCATAGGATAAAAAAGAGAAGTAATTGTGAATTGTTGTCTCTTTTTCTTGCAACAGTGAAAAAATTCAAAACTGCAATATAAAATCTCAGAATTTTAAGATGTAAGCTCAGAATTCTGAGAAGAAAAGTCAGAATTGTGAGATTACAAAGTTGCAATTACCTTTTTTTTTTTATTATTCTGTGGCAGGAAAAATTCAGATGGTTTTAACTATATATGACTTGAATATGGAAGCTTGTTTTCTCCATAGGATAAAAAAAGAGAAGTAATTGTGAATTGTTGTCTCTTTTTCTTGCAGTTGTGAGGAAAAAAATCAAAACTGCAATATAAAATCTCAGAATTGCAAGATGTAAACTCAGAATTCTGAGAAGAAAAGTCAGAATTGTGAGATTACAAAGTTGACATTTTTTTTTTATTCTGCGGCAGAAAAAAACATAATTGTGAGAACTGAGTGAAAGAAAAGTCTGAATTGTGAGATGTAAACTTAGAATTCCAATTCAGAATTCAGAGTTTTTATATTTCAAAAAATTTTGAAAGAAGTCTGAATTGAGATGTAATCTTAAAATTCAGAAAAAAGTCAGAATTCTGAGTTTATATTTCGCAGTTGCACGTTTATTTTATAAATTTTTTAAAAAAAGTCTGAATTGTGAGATGTAAACTCAGAATTAAAAAAAGTCAGAATTCTGAATTTGAGATTTTATATCTTGTGATTCTAAAAAAAAGTCTGAATTGTGAGATGTAACTTCAGAAATCTGAGAAAAAGTCTGAATTCTGAGTTTATATCTCACAGTTCTGAGTTTATATTTTGTAATTCTGAAAAAAGTCAAACTCAGAATTCCAAAAATGTCAGAATTCTAAATTCATGTCGCAGTTGAGAGTTTTATAAAAGAAAGTCTGAATTGTGAGATAAAAATTCAGAATTTCGAGAAAATTCTGATTTCATATCTTGAAGTTATGAGTTTATATCTCATAATTCTGAAAAAAAAAGTCAGAATTATGAGATGTAAACTCAGAATTCCTAAAAAAAAGACTCGAAGTTATGAGTTCATATCTTGTGATTAAAAAAAAAGTCTAAATTGTGAGATAAAAATTCAGAATTTCGAGAAAAAAAATTCTAACTTCATATTTTGCAGTTGTAAGTTTATATTTCATAATTCTGAAAAAAATGTTTAAATTGTGAGATGTAAACTCAGAATTCCAAAAAAAAGTCAGAATTCTGATTTCATATCTTGAAGTTATGAGTTTATATCTCATAATTCTGAAAAAAAGTCAGAATTGTGAGATGTAAACTCAGAATTTCTAAAAAAAAAAAAAAAAAAAAAGACAATTCTGAGTTCATATGTCGCAGCTGTAGGTTTACATTTCATAATTCTAAAAATAAAAGTCTAAATTGTGAGATGTAAATTCAGAATTTCAAAAAAAAAAAAAAATTGTGAGTTCTTATCTTGCAGTTTATATATCATAATTCTGACTGGGGAAAAAAATAGAATTGTGAGGTGTAATTTCAGAATTCAGAGAAAAAGTTTGAGTTCATATCTCGCAGTTGGGAGTTTAGATCTCGTATTTCTGAAAAAAGTCTGAATTGTGAGATGTAAACTCAGAATTATGAGAAAAAGTCAGAATTCTGAGTTCATGTCTTACGGTTCTGAGTTTATATCTCAAAATTCTGAATTGAAAAGTCAGAATTGTGAGATTTAAACTCAGAATTCCAAGAAAAAGTCAGAATTCTAATTTCATATCCTGCGGTTCTGAGTTTGTATCTTGTAATTCTGAAGAGAAAAGTCAGAATTGTGCAATGCACACTCAGAATTCAGAGAGAAAGTCAGAATTCTGAGTTCTTTGTTCTGAGTTTATATCTCGTTATTCTGATTTCTTAAAAAAAAAGTCTGAATCTGAAATGTAAACTCAGAATTCTGAGAATGAAAGTCCAAATTGTGAGATGAACATTCACAGTGACCTGTTTTTTATTACATGGCATAAATGCGCCTGCATACACGACAGTGAGTAAATAATGACAATTTCATTTCTGGATGAACTGTCTCTTTAAATCCCACCATCTTCAAATAATTATAAAGCCATTTCCAGCCACCTTGATCGCGTAATAACCTCTCAAAGCAAGGTGAAAGCAAGAGCAAACACATCCGCGCACACAAAAATTGCAATTTCACATTTTATCACAGCAACACAGTGCTGGATCACAAAGTGAGACTGTCCGTTTCTTTTGCACCGTGGTTTTATTATCTCTCCCATTCTGCTAACATTTAATATGCCCTGAGGATGCAAGAGAGGGAAAAAGAGAAAAAGATGTGGCCTTGGTTAGTAGGAAAGGCTTTTGTTTTCTTAATCACATATCTCTCTGCTCTCGCTCTCTCTCCCTCTCTCTCTTATCAGGATGACAAGTGCCATACCATCCTGTGAGATGTGCCAAGACAGAATGAGCATCTGTCAAAACACGTCGGTCCCAGCGGACGCTTCGCTGATGGACGCAGACATGCAGGAGAGAGAAAGACAGACGAAAAGAGAGGGAGACGGACAAGGGATGGCTGAAAAGAGCGGTGGATGATTTGGATGGGTGGGGTCTCGTACTCACCTGCTGCGCTCACCGGCATCCTTGAACCCCTTTTCACCTCCATCTCAGCGAGGGGTGAACGCAAAGGTCCTCCACACTGTGTCTTCCTCTCTTTCTCTCTCCATTTTGATTGTGCATGGTTACAAGCATACTAATGAACTCCACAATGGAGCGAGAACAAGAAGAGAAATGGAAATGAATGCTGCTGCTGAAAATACAATTAAGTAAAAACAACACATTTGGTTTCTCTTTGCAGTCCAATGCATCTACTCAAGAGCCGTGGCATTTGAATTGCAAAGGACTATTAAATATTGCTTGTGCAAATGCAACGGCAGGGCAAATTAACTCGGTCCCAAAGCAGGTTGTGCCTCCTTCATGCTAAACCTGAATCCATTTCAACAGGTCCACTCAATCTATCTCCAGAAAAACTACTTGAAAATGGATTTCTAATACGATGTTCTGTCATAGTGTAGGTTCTTAGTAATGTCTAACTGGTAACGCTTTACAATAAGGTGTCATTTGTTAACATTAGTTAATGTAAAACTAACATGAACATGAACTAACATGAACAAACAGTGAACATTACAATTGTTACGCTATTTATTAAACATTTATTAAACATTACAGTGCATTAACTAATGTTAACAAACACAACTTGTGATTTTAATATTGCATTACTAAATGCTGAAATTAATATTAATTAAGATAATACTGTAGAAGTATTGTTAGTTCATGTTAACTAATGTTGTTAACTAATGAACCTTATTGTTAAGTGTTACTGTTTAACTTTTGTCTTAAAATAAACAAAAATAGACATGAAGGAGAATCTTGACCTGTACAATTAGAGATTGGAGTTATACTGGGGGAAAAAAAAGAAAAAAAAATATATATATATGTATATATGTGTGTGTGTGTGTGTGTGTGTGTGTGTGTGTGTGTGTTTTTTTTGGAAGAATTATCAGTATTTTTGTCTTTATTTTCTACTAAAAATATCTAAACTTCTAAAGTTTTTTTTTTTTCTTTTTTAGAAAGTACATTTATTTTATTAACCTGAATGGCAATTGATAGTTAAAGCCAGTAAGATTTTTATTTTTATTTTTTTTCAAATAAATTATCACTTTTTTTCAGCAAAAACATGAATTGGTCAAAGGTGAGAGTAAAAAATATATATATTATAAAAATTTTTAGTTCAAATATATCATATTAATTCAGTACATTTTTTTTTCAAATAATTATTTTATTTTTCAGCAAAGACACATTACGTTGCTCAAAGGCAACAGTAGAAACATTGTAAAAATTATTTTTCAAGTAAATGCTGTTGTTTAGAACTTTATCACAGGAATAAACTACATTTTAAACTATCTTCATATAGCAAAGTTATTTTAAATTGTTAGAATATTTCACAGTTTTTCAGATTTTACTTGTTTGATCAAATATATATATGTATAATATATTGTTCTGTCATAGCTCAGGAATTCTTAATTATGTTTAACTTTTGTCTTAATATAAATAAAAATAAACATGAAGGAGAATTTGACGTGTAAAATTAGAGAATGTAGTTATAATGAAAAAATATATATATTTCATCAGTTTTTTTGTCTTCATTTTGTTGTAAAAATATCTAAAATTCCTTAAAGAAAAACAACTTGAGATAAATGTTCAATACATATTAAAACTTGTTTTTAGAAAATACATTTATTTTATTAACCCAACTGGCAACGTGACAAAAAATTATATATATATATATATATATATATAATGCTAATAGTGTAAATATATTTAGTATATTAAACAAATTATCACTTTTTTCAGCAAAGAAAACTGCTCAAAGGTGACAGTAATGTCATTTGTAATGTTCTAAAAAATATTTTTTAAATAAATGGTGTTCTTTCGAACTTTAACAAGAATCAATTACATTTGAAAATACATTTCGAACAGAAAAGTTATTTTAAATCGTAATATTTCACAGTTTTTTAGATTTTACTGATTAAATAAATGTTGCTTTGGTGAGCATAGGAGACTTTTCATTAAATAAAGTTTAAAAAATATCTTACAGACCTCTAACCTTTGAATGGTAATAAATTTCACATATATTTGTCAAAAACGAGTTTCAATTTATTAAAACTCTCACTTAGATATCATTATTTCAATCAATTTAATGTACCTCGCTTAAACTCATATTATAGTTTTTTTCCTGCTTGTGTTTTTTCCTTTCTTTCTTTCTTTTTCTGAAAACAAGCATGTCCTTTAGCTATGTTATCCAACATAGACATTGCAAGTTTGCAAGTACACCATCTCACTTCACTTCCTGTCATTTCTCGATAAACGCAAGTGCAAATAAACAAAACATTAGAAAGTAAAAACTGGAGTAAAATCTGTAGCTGTTTTTGCACTTTACTAATGTACTGAAATGACACTTTAAGGGGCATGTTGGTAACCACATCAGCAGTTTAGTAAAGGTAAAGCAGCGTTTACACATACTAGGATTTTCATAGGTTGCACAGTGTTTCCGCTGCATGTGCTGACTCTGTTCCTGATGGCCACAGGCAACTCAGGGTAAACTCACAGCAGGAGATCTCCTAAAAAGACAAAGCTACATTACCAATGCAAACACAAAGTAAAGCACTATACACTGGAAGCGTTAATTACGCCCCCAGACACTCGGCAGCCTCGCTAACATTCACAGCATCATGTCGTCTATTTATCAAATGACCCTTTCAATCATTCATCCGTTCATTCATTTTTTGTTATTTACAGATTGAGGGATAAACGCGCCGCCATCTGGAAGCAACAGGCGTCCCCTGATGTCGTGCCCTTGACAAGATCATGGAAAGAAAGTCTATAATCTAAAGTTGAGCGCGGCTTTTGCGACCCGCTGTTTAGATTGGCGCCGATTGAGCCGATCGGAGCCGTCCCTGAGGCGGCGAGACTTATCGTTCGCCGCAGAGGACCTGAGAACTGACAGAAGTCTTTCCTTTTTTCCCCCCAAGCAAATTACAGCCAGGTACACTAAATGTTCCCATCATCTCACACCTGCAATACAAAGACAAACAGGGGACTCTTTCTCTCTCACTCTTGCTCTCTCCGCAGGTCTGCTAGATCCTGCTTCATTAGACGTGCAGCTGTTGAGTAGAAAGGCGGTAGAATGAGAGAGAGAACCCAGGAGAGGCTAGCAGACATGTGACAGATGAAGAGAGAGAGAAAGAGAGGGAGCGAGAGAAAAAGGGAGGGAGGAAAACTAACAATGGCCTGTCATTCTGAGCGGCTGCCAAGCGATGCCCATAATTGATTGCTCGTCCCATTTTCAAAAGCTTTCTAGACACGGACACACACACATACGCACACACTGTTTGAACATAGACTATAGTAATAGAGGATGAATCTGTGCAAATCACAGACTCACACACCGTGAATTTGTGAAATGGAATATTTAGGTTTATAAAGGACAGCTCTGACTCGACATTCTGATTGGATGAACCGTGTTTGAAGGCGTTATGATGCGGATAAATGCACACCTGTGACTGAACATTCTATATCAAATCACCAAGTTGCAACGTTGCTCTCCAACCGTAAACAGCCGAAAGTGAATCCAAGAGCTAGGTTTTTATGTGGAAGAAGAGTTTACTTTGATGTTAAAATGAAATTCAACTTGTATGACTTTCTTTGTTCCGTGGAACACAAAAGAAGCTGTTTTTGGACAAGTTTTTTTTCCACACAATGAAAGTCAGTGTCATTTTGGCCATTTTACACAGAACACGCTAATTAATTTTTAATATAAGGCACGCAGAAAGTGGCAAATTGCGGCCAACGTAGAAAGAGAGAAATATTTTTATATTTTCCACCATATTATTCACCATGTTGGTCCAATCTTCATGCCCAGCATTCACTGCTCTAAGAAATGGCTTGGGAGCACATGAGTTTATAAAGTAAATTATAAATATAAGTGGTTAATACAATTGTAATGTAGTTTATTTGTGTGTGTATGTGTGTGTGTGTATGTATATATATATATATATAAATATATATATATATATACACTACCGTTCAAAAGTTTGGGGTCAGTACATTTTTGTTTTTTCTTTTTTTTTTTTTTAAGAAATTAATACTTTTATTCACCAAGGATGTATTAAGTTAATAATTAAAAGTTTATTAAAAGTTAATAATAAATAATTTACATTGTTATAAAATATTTATATTTTGAATAAACACTGTACTTTTAAACTTGTTATTCATGAAAGAATCCTGAAAAAAAAAAATCACAGGTTCCAAAAAATATTTGGCAGCACAACTGTTGATATTATCCAACATTGATCATTCTAATAATAAATCCACATATTAGAATGATTTCTGAAGGATCATGTGACACTTAAGACTGGAGTAACAGCTGATAAAAATTCAGCTTTTCATCACAGGAATAAATTCTATTTTAAAGTATGTTAAAATAAAAAACATTATTTTATATTGTAAAAACATTTTGCAATATTACTGTTTTTTTTCTATATTTTTAATCAAATAAATGCAGCCTTGATGAGCATAAGAGACTTCTTTAAAGACTATTACAAGTCTTACTGACCCCAAACTTTTGAACGGTAGTGTATATATATATATATATATACTAAGATTTAAAATATATAGTAAAAATCTAAAATAAAAGACAGTTTTTTTTATTACGTATTTTATTTAAAAAAACACATTCTCAGATGCCTGTCGTTGTGGCGTCACACCAACAGAGGCCGCTCCCACGATAGTTGATTGACATGAGCGTCTTACCTCAGATCAGCTGTAACAGTCCGACCTCCATTGTTTCGATGCCGGAGCGGGGATGTAAGTTAGAGGCAATGTGCCTCCCGATCTACATAAATGCGTCTATGTTCGCACAAATCATTTGTGATCCAGCTTCACCTACAGCAGAAGTGAGTAAGGGTTTTTTTTTATGAATCTCTGCAATCACCTTTCCTAATAACATGCTAGTTAGCAAGTTTCTTGGCTAAATGCGTTAAATGTGGCTAAAGTAAACACTCTCTCAGAGCAGCACATCACTCCACAGAGAGAAGAGAGGGGCGGGGTAAACCGAGCTCATTTGCATTTAAAGGAACAATCCCTCAGAATGCGATGATTTTTGCAGAGGTAAAAAGGGTGTTGTTTTACACAGCCATTAAGAATTTTTAGCCAAAGTATATTATAGACTTTTCATTAAGACTCTAAAGAATCATATCAACTTGTGGAAAACGGGCATCCGATGACCCCTTTTTACAGTCACATTTATTTTGCAATTAAATAGAGTAATTAATCGAAACATCATGTAATTAATTAGTTAAAATTTTTAATCGACTGACAGCCCTAATTTTTATTCAACATTTTAAATCAGTGTAAAGCATGGAAAAATGTGTTATTAACCATAAAAATGGCAAGTAAATAAAATAAGTTATCAAAACCTTGAAAAAATAAGCAGTATTTTCTGCTCTCAAATGATGGAGGCGTGTCCGATGCCGGCGCTGAAACCACGCCCACTTGTGGGAAAGCCACCGCCTCTCTCAACTGTCAAATACAAATAAATTTAAGTAAGGAGACCGAGATGTTTTGTAAATTATCTCAACCATTTAATATGAAAAACTATTTAATGGTCTAATTCAGTACTACGTAGTTCACAGTCTTTCTAACATTTAGAAACAATAATCTGAATTGCCTTTACACAGACTTTAATCAAAGCTTAGTGTGTTTTATCCTATTGCTTATGCCACTTTATCAACAGGTCACATACAAAGCAGTTTGAAAACGTAAGGATTTCTCAAGAGTACGCTCTCAGGCTGGTACGTCATAATCTGACACCCGTGTTTAGTCAGAAGAGAAGACATGAAGATGCTTTTGTATTTGTGTTTGGTTGTAAGGGGTCAGCAAGCAGCCCGGTGCCTGTTTGTTAGCGTGGAGGCTAGTTTGTGCTCTATTGGATGACTTAGCCTGCAGCTCTCTAAAGGGACGTCGAAATCTCCCAACCATATACCTGCTTTAATGCTGTCTGACATGCCCGGGCCTCAAAGAACGAGCCTGCAGCTCAGGTAAGTCTCTGTTAGCCATCCGTAAGCACGCGCACACACACACACATACACACACACCAGGGAACGCATGCCAACGTACACGCACACACGTAGAAACACTGGGTAGGCTTGTTTCCTCCCCCTCTCTCTCGCTCCGTCTCTCTCCTCTGGCTTTCCCTGTAGCTCTCTGGCAGTTTTGCGTCAGTGCTGGAACCGCAGGGACGGTTGACATTTCAGTCTGGCTATGTTTCCAGTCCCTGTGATCAGAGCCATGCTGCCTCTACGAACTTAAAGGTCACAGTTGTTGTTTGTCAAAATTTCTAGAAAAAATAAAAAGGTAAATTGTGAGCGTGTGCGAGCTGGCAAACAGTGCATCATATTCTCTTTACTGTTAGCTGATTTTAATGCCCGATATGATTTGCTTCCAAAATAATTATACCCCAGTACATAAAAGTGGGCCAAACAGAGCTTCCCACATCGTAATGAGATTGAAACTGCAATGTTAAACACAGTTGTGTGAAAAAAACATTGCCTTCAGCTTTTAATTTGAACATTTTCTCACTATGAAATATTCTGTACCCATTGCTTAAGTATTTTACTCTGTGCTTTGTAGGTTATGGTCTTTTAATCAGCTATGAAACTCTATTACTTAAAAACAAGAAAAAAATGAATCATTTCTTCTGTTGTGAAGTTTTAAAGTCTTATATAAAAAAAAAATCTAAATAATAGATTATCAGTGTCATTTTCATTTCCAGGGATCATTAAGAATTTTATTACAGCTGTACTGTTTTGCACTGCACAAATGAAGATATGGCAGCACATATGGCACATATGGCAGATATACTTGTAAAACTTGTTAATCGTTTACTGTGGTTCATCCAGAACTGTAGTTGATATACCTCAGATGATTTTATAGACAATTTCCGATGTTCGTCTGTTTTGAGTATCATAACCTCTGCGGTTTATGCTAGGGGCCACCGATCCCCAGATGTTACAATTTGCCTCAAACATATGGAGTAAGATATATGTCATGTTGTAGGGTTTGTCTTTTTTTTTTTTATTATTATTGTTTTTTGCACTGTTTACTACTTATTGCAAATTTCTGCTATTAACAATTTGTTCCCTAATATTTTAACTTTAATAGGAGCTGAAAGTAGCAACTTCATTTTGACATGTTCGTTTGATATTGGAGATGATGTAAAAAATGCTAAAAACCCAATCACAGCCGAACTCCCACAGATCATTTTTTCATGGCATTTTAAGTCATATTTTGACGTATGTAAGTGTGTGAGTTACTTACTTTTTTATTAATTTTCCCATAATGGCATTATATTATTCATTTACACTGATTCACAAACAGGGGAGGCAGGATTTATCACATGAACCAATCGCAGCTGAACACCGACAGATTGTTTTTATTGCATTTTA
Organism: Labeo catla; assembly: GCA_012976165.1. NCBI lineage: Eukaryota > Metazoa > Chordata > Actinopteri > Cypriniformes > Cyprinidae > Labeo > Labeo catla. The sequence continues at coordinate 1,391,496 of VONZ01000008.1, read as the reverse complement.
AGTCTTATTTTGTCTTTTTTTGACGTATCTAAGTGTGTGAGTTACTTACTTTTTTTTCAGTCTTCCCATAATGCCATTATATTATTCGTTCACACTGATTTGCATATGCGGGAGGCAGGATTTATCACATGAACCAATCACAGCCGAACTGCCACAGATCATGTTTTCATGGCATTTTAAGTCTTTTTTTGTCTTATTTTGATGTATCTAAGTGTGTTACTTTTTTTTTTTTTTAGTCTTCCCATGACGCCATTATATTATCAATTCACACTGATTCGCAAACATGGGAGGTGGGATTTATCGCTTTAACCAATCACAGCTGAACTCCCACAGATCGTTTTCATGGCATTTTAAGTCTTATTTTCATGTATCTAAGTATGTGAGCTACTTAATTTTTTTTTATTAGTCTTCCCATGACTCCATCATTTACACTGATTCACAAATGTGGGAGGAGGGATTTATCACTTGAACCAATCACAGACAAACTCCCACAGATCATGTTTTCATGATTCGTCATATTTTGACGTAACTAAGTGTGTGAGTTACTTTGTTTTTTAATTAGTCTTCCCATAATGCCATTATATTGTTCATTCACACTGATTCGCAAACACGGGAGGTGGGATTTATGAGGTGGTCCTCACTGCAGAACACAAGATCCAGGGGGCGAGGTTGGATGCAGATCCAACTCCTCCCATCTTACATATACCTAAACCTACTCATCTCCAACCCTACACCTACCATCTCCACCCCCTAGATGTGGATCCAACCCCGCCCCCTGGGTCTTGTGTTCTGCAGTGAGGGGCTACTGGGATTTATCGCATGAACCAATCACAACCAAACATAACCAATCATATTGCGATGGAGATATTGCCTCCTCCCATGTGACATTCATTTTCAATTACCCTTCACCAAACTCACTGCACGCTTTAGGGAGTCTGTTAAAACTCAGTGGGCTCAGGGGAGGCGAGAAAGACGCGGACTCCCACTGTAACTTCACCTGCTGGTGGCACTGTTGGACAATGTACTTTTAGAAGTGATTTATAAACTGTAAAATTTGTTTTATTTTTCTAGTACAATTTTTTTTTCTTGTCCAATATTTTGTGGAGACACTGCCTCCCTTGCTTCCTCGCCTGTTATATACATATATCATCCAAAGCACTGCAACAGACAATATACAAAGGCAGCCAAAAGACCCCAGATGATGGTAAAGTACTTTAGAGCCTTGTGCTGAATCATGCTAATGTACTGCCTTAAACCTTTTGGGAGCGATGTTCAAGAGTCAGCCTGTCAAACAGGTGTTCCGTGTGACTCTCTTTCCCAAAGGACCATTTATGTATCAGCAACAGATATCAAGCCTATGAGTCCTGGGTTACGAAAGGGGGACGGTGTGTATTGGCAAAGGGTCTATGCTTGTTTAAAGCACATGCACAGATTATCCCATCCTGTCCAGGGCCACACTCAATGAGTGGAAGAGGAGAAATCGAGGCGGATGATATACGACACGTCATATTTTTAGCGGTGGAGAAGGACAGAGAGAACCTCCAGGGAGTGCTTGATGATCTCTTCCTAAAGACTGTGGCCCATTCATTCGCTTTTACCTCATCGGAGCTCCATGCATCTGCTCACTGCAAGAATAATAATCGAAGAGAGGAAAGGAATTCCAAGCTGGAAAGAGGTGCGTGTGCGTGTGTGTTCCTCTGACAAACTGTTGTCCGTAAACAACCTCAAAGTTAAACGTCTTCCATCTCATCTCCAAACACACACTTGCACACAAAGAATTTCCCTGCCTGTCTGTTTGAAGAGAGCACTGCTTCATCCCCAAGTCTTCCAGCGGGACCTACTGGGGTGAGTTGGAGGCAACAGAAGAGGCTTTGAAACCATTCCAGAAAAATCATCCCAGACCTGCAGCAGAGCTTAAGAGGACACACACAAAGTGTGTCTCAGTGCTTTGTGGATGATGTGCCGTTTATATTCCTTTTTTGACTAGAAATTAATGTTTGAAGTGCGAGTTTGAACATCGCTGGAGTAATGCTACTGTAAATGTGCATAGACGACTGATTAAATATGTGTCATTTTTGCTCAAATATGTTGAAGGAAGTAGTGAACGTGCCTAAAGGCTTTGCGACTGACAATATCAAAAGAATATTGAACAATAATGATGAATTATAGATGAAGTCTCAGACCTGTCCTACACCACACCACAAAAGCAGATAAAGGCAAAATGCTGTCGCTACAGCATGACTGAATGAATATTAGAGGAGGCTACCAGCATAATTGTTAACATGACCAATCAATGAATATTTAAATGAAGCAACATCTTTTGCCGAGTCCAAAATAATGCCATATATATATATATATATATATATGTGTGTGTGTGTGTGTGTGTGTGTACTTGTTCTTGCTACATTGTGGGGACCAAATGTCCCCAAAAGGATAGTAAAACCTGAAATTTTTGACATTGTGGGGACCGGCCTGTGGTTAAAAATTTATTAAAAATAGTAAATGATGTTTCTCTAAAAAATGTAACAATGCAAACATGTTTTCTGTAAGGGGTAGGTTTAGGGTTAGGAGATATCATAATATCGTTTGGTCAGTATAAAAACTATAGAAGTCTATGGAAAGTCCCCACAATTCACAAAAACAAACGTGTGTGTGTGTGTGACCCTGGATCACAAAACCAGTCCCGTGGGTATATTTGTAGCAATAGCCAAAAATACATTGTATGGGTCAAAATTTTGTTTTATGCCAAAAATCATTTGGATATTAAGTAAAGATGTAACATGAAGAACTTAATTTGGACGAATTTAAAGGCTATTTTCTCAATATTTTGATTTTTTCCACGCTCTGATTCCAGATTTTCAAATAGTTGATTTGATAGTATCTTTGCCAAATATTGTCCCAACAAACCATACGCCAATGGAAAGCTTATTTATTCAGCTTTTAGATGATGTATTAATCTCAATTTCCAAAAATTGACCCTTATATAATAAAGTCCTATAAACGAATTTTTATTGTTTAAAAATTTTATTGATGACAATGTCTGTTTGTTATTTGGAGGTTTAATAAAGTGATTTTTAAAAATCCCTTTTTCCGCATTTCTAGCCAATCATTGTCAAGGGTGACCATGAGAGCCAATCAGCTTTCAGTGTCACGGCGTCGTCTTACCGCTTGTTGTTAAGACCATAGATACGCAGAGTTAAGATAACATTCGCATTTAGTCAAAATATCGATAAAATACACCTGAAAACACGACAGGGACATACATTTTTCATAATGGACGAGTGGATTATCAATAGGTGAGTAGAACGATAGAATGGGGCTCTCCATTCAAGTATAAATGTTTATTATGGTAATATTTGGTCTATATGACGCTGTGAAATCTGCTCCGTTTATTTACTATATTGACAGGTCCGGGGGATTTGAACGTATCATGAATAATTAAGACTATTTTTTAATGTCGGAGGGATATTATATGTTAGCATAATTATCAACAACTATATAAAAATAAACCGCTGCAACCGTTGATTGGTTGATTTTAAATATTAGCGTCCCTCAAAAAATTCCCTTGTGGTAATGAATGCTGATGTTTTCGTCAAAGTTTATTGATTGAATTTTGAGTCTGAGCATAATTGAGCTTATTTAGTTTGTCAAAGTCTATCAAAAGTCTATTTCCGTAAGACTAACGAGACGTAAACCTAGATCAAGACAAAATAATAACATGAAGTATATCCTGGAAATGAGAGAAGCACCACAGTGATTGTTTGGCCTGAGTCTAATGAAGAAAATGACTTTCTCTTATGCTTTCCTCACTGTACACTTTTCTTCTTCTTCTTCTTCTTCTTCTTCCTTTTTTTTTTTTACAGTGCATTTTTACACAAAGGCAAGCACAAATGCTTAAATTGCTGCGCTTACCATTACTGTATAAAGAATGGCTGTCGTTATTTATGGGGCGTGAGCCTTACATTTATTTGCACATTTATTAATGTATGTGTTTTTGCAACATCATTCAATGAGTAATGCACCAACCACAGTCCCATATGGTACAGGAAAGTTAAATATTACATTTCACCCTCTGTGCAAAACATTCAGTAGCTAACAAATTCTAGTATGTACAGCCAAATTGCATTCCTAGTGTGGAGAAAAATTAAAGATTAATATTTGCATTTTTGGCTGGAAAAAAGAATATAGAAAACTGAACTTTCAAAAAAGTTTCTGTCTCCCTGGGTATCCCTAACCTGTGGTACAACACAGCCAGAAATCGTAGAGTTTACAGTCTGTCCAGGAAAAGAGAGAGCGATAAACCCCAGGGCGGGCCATCAGTGTTTATAACCGCATGTATTTCCTCATGAACTCATTTTATTACCAGAGATAATCTAATCTGTATGACACAGAAATGCCCAGATAGGCCACTTTCACACTGCGGGGTGAAAACACATCCATTCGTATTCTTTATGTGGCCTTCTAATCAAAATATAGACAACAGGCTTGTTCACACCAAGGATCATAACAACAAAAATATAGTTTTAAAAATCAATATGAAAAAAGCAGTGTATAACGCTAACAGCACAGAGTAACACTATAGTTGGAATCACTTTCAAAATGATTTTTTCCAGCTGATGACTGCTAAAAATATTGACAGTCAATCAGAATCCACCCTGCTAAAGAGCTTGAGGCAGACGACACAACTGCAGTGCGTGGATATAATCATAATAAACAACATTATCGTGTGTTATCATAAAAAAGAATGAGGTACTTTAGGTTCAGGTCAGTTATTCATCTGTACTTTTGGTTTTGTGTTTAAAAATTTTATAGTATATTTAATTGTTTTATTTTTGCATTTTTATTAATTTTAATGCAATATATTTAATATAATGTATAATTTAATGTTATAATTCATATTGTAGAAATGTGTATACAATGCATATATTTTACATTTTATAATTTAACATTTTTAGATATCTTATTTATATATATGTATGTATATGTGTGTGTGTGGACTGTAAAATATATTAAAGATATTGCAATTAGGGCTTACCGATGTGTTTTTCAGGGCTGATGCCAATACCAGTCATTACAGAACAAGTACACTGAGAACCGATATTTGGAACCGATATATATATATATATATATATGTATGGTGTAAAATTAATGTCAAAATTAAGAATAACAAGGGTTCTGACAAAAACTTTTTTTTAAATGCTTTTAAATAATTTTTTCGGCAAATCGGTTTGAAAACGGCAGATGCAATAACCATAAAAATGCTTGATATCAGCACCGATAATCAGCCAGCCTGATAATTGGTCAACCCTTAATTGTAATATCATATCAAATATTTTAGGTTAAAATTCTAGTGGCTCATTTTGTGTACACATGCACACACAACACATATCTTTCAGTCAGAGCTTAGTGACAGCTCATGCATGCTTCTAGTCTGGATGTCCATGCATATATAAGTCTCGTTCTTGTCTCATTGGTTGTTTTGAATCCAAATTTAGCTCAGCCGACATACGCATAAATCCCAGTCCCTCACATTATATGACATTTATTTGGGAGGCGATTATAAATCCCGTTTAATCCAGTGCATTTAGGGGGGATTCACTAAGAATTTATTGTGCTGGTGTTGGTGAATCAGCCAGGGTGAGGTGTACTACTGCTCTGGGTTTATTTGAGCGCTTGTTATCTATTGGCTCGGAGTGGTTTGTTTCCCAGCAGCATACTTTCACCGGGGTGTATGCTTCTGTTCGTGTGCGGTATGACACCTGGCGACTGCGTGTCCGCGCGCGCGTGTGTGTCTATATTTACTGTTCACCAGATGAGCTCTGATCAGGAGATGGACCATAGAATTGAGCTGAGGTGGGAGGTGTGTGTGTGTATATATGTGTGTGCCTTATTGGGAATTTGAAGTGTGATTGACAGGGGAGAAGTCTATTAGCTGAGATTGTTAACTCCAGGGCACAGTAGAGGCTGTTATCGGCTGCAGACAGCCGTGAAAGGGCCCGGCTGATTCACAGGAAAGCCATTGTGCATTTCAAAGGTGTTGTCTGAGTGATTCGGGTCTGGGCTGACACCACAGAGAGGCAGAGAGAGCGAAAACACAGGAGAGAATGTGCTGGAATCCACAATGATCAATGGACGTTTAGACATCCCCATATACCCCCAGCCCTCACGCTCTTCCTCCCGCTCGCCGTCTCTCTGAGGAACTAGCGTGACAGTCGTGGATAGAAAGGCTAGGGTGAAAAGAGAGCTAAATGTTTAAAGTTAAACTGGAGTGAGGCGGTTTGTCTGGCTGCCTGCTTGTGTTGGTGTGTGGGCTGTGATTGGCATTACATTGGAGTCATCCTTCTCTAGGATGGCCGCTTGTGTCTGACTGCTGCGAGCAGCAGTTCATCCATTAGGTGTTGAAAGAATGGAAGTGCACCGCACCTGAATGTAACATGCGACTAGATGTATTTTTATAGTGGATTTGTGTGTGAGGTGTGTTGTGGCATTTAGTGGACGGCAACGTCCCCTCTCCTCTTTGGTTACTGAGTGTGATCTTTTCATTAAATCTGGATGGCAAAATTGTTTTCAACTAAAATCTGAAAACTTTTTACGTGTTTTGGCCATTCATTTACACAGCGACAATGTTTTTGGTGCCTGAAAGCTTAAAGGAGTAGTTTACCCCAAAATGAAAATGCTGTCATTAATTGCTCACCCTCATGTTGATCCAATCCCATAAGGCAAATTTAATAGTTTTAATTTGACTATTTTAATGAAGTCCATACTACGTTTCTGTGCTTACTGCCTCGGAATTCATTAAAAATATCTTAATTTGTGTTCTGAAGACGAACAAAGGTCTTATGGGTTTGGAACGGCACAAGGGTGAGTAATTAAAGACAGAATTTTCATTTTTGGGTGAACTAATAGGGATGGGACAATAAACCGATTCGTGGATTGATTCTGAGATCTTCTGAATGCATCACGATTCACTTTGGAAGCGATTCTGAGCTTAGATTTTAACAGCAGATACAACTCTAATCTAGTTTTTATCTGCACACTCAATTGCTCACAAATAAAAGTGCTGAGGAGCACTTGTGCATTTGGGTCATGTAATTTCACCTCGGCTCTGAATGCTTTTATGACACGAGATTAATGTAAACACAGCCCACTGTGAACACCCTTGTAATTTACTTCAACCTTTTCAAATTGTATGAATGATTATTTTAAATTTGTGTAAGGATTTGGAAACAAGCAGAGCACGGCTCTATCTAAAGCAAGCAGTGCCATCTGCTGTTCAAAACCAATGTGTTCGGAAAATCTCTGAATCGATGCTGAATCATTTCTCGATTCGTGTTGCAACTATTTAGTGTCCCATCCCTATGAACTAACCCTTTAAACATTTAAAAACAGGTGTCCAAGTGCAGGGTTTTAAAAACAATACAGCTATCTGCTCCATGCAAACTACAAAAACACAAATTTGTGAAAATGGTGACTTACATGTTTACAAAGTGTTTCTATACAAAGTGACATTGCCAACTACTGGCCTGGCATGCATAATACAGTGTGGGGCTGTCACTAACGATTATTTTGGTAACAGAGTAATTGTCAATTATTCTGACGGTTAATTGAGCAATCTGATCTTTTTTTGTGGTAATAAAAATAAGTGAACGATAGACTTTAAAATGACTCAAAATACATAATAGCAATGAAGCAATAAATTGTTCAAATAAAATATCAAATTCAAGTAATCATATTGTTTTATTAAACAAAATAGTTAAAATACATAATGTAATGGGGCGCCAATGGTCTGACGATTGATTTTACACTTTACAGTGTTATCTAATCCTTATTTAATATTGACTAAACAACATTTAATTCAAATGTCCACTTAATCTTTAATATTTGGTCACTTTTTCACGATAGAAATGCTATAGCCACTGTCATTTCTTTAAAAAGAGCAAGTGGATACCAAAACATGCAAACTCAGAGCAAGGGTTTAAACTTATTTTGAAGTCGCAATGAACAGTTAGCATATTTAGAAAGATAATGTGTTCTCCTATGTTGGCATAAGTTTATAAATAGCTTATAAATCTGATCAAATGGTGCACGTTGTTTCCATATGAATGTTCTAAGCATATGATGGTTCATGCATGTAAATGATAACTGTTTGTTTGGAGCAGCATTTACTGTAAAAGGAGCTGTTCTGAGATGCATGTATCCTACGTGGACTTAAATTAAGAGCATATTAAACCTGCATCGCATATATTTATTTAATCGAATCACAGCCTTCGTGAATTCACAATAGCACTATGCTTTATTATAATTGTTAAATGGTTGTAATTTTTCGTGCAGCCTTAGAGAGTGATTTAAAAATGCATTTCATGGATTCTCATCCATGGAATGCACCACTTCCAGTATTTAGCCAGTTACTCAACATGGGCAAAATGCAATTGAGGATTTTTTATAATCAACTACTCGAATTGAATCAAGGAATGGTGACAGTACTGCAGTAGTCCACACCAGTGCACAATACAGTTCTGTTTATGTTCAGCTTGTTTATTTGAGCTGTGCTTTATACATCAATACACATTTGACAATGGACATTTTTTGCCAGTGAAATCTTGCAGCTAAGTTTCGCTAATGTAGTCCTTAATTATAGTCCAGATGACTCTTAAGAGCTGTATTGTATTTTTTAATGAATTGTTCAAAAAGACACATTAGTTTTGACTCAGTCTAATGTATTCTTCACTCAATGATCTACTTTAGACCTTTGTTCATGCATATAGAAATGGGAGCATTATAGTTTTTGCTGTGTTATGCTGCTTGCTTGGAGTCTAGGCAGTGTTGTTTTTGTGACATCACACGCTTTCATCACTGATTATAATACGTTATAATTTTTGCATTGCAGAGAACTCTGTGTATTATAATGGAAGCATTTTGAAAATTTTTCATACATGGACCAGGGATTTGGCTGACAGGTTAAATCTATAAATATATTTAGAAATGTGCTGTATTTATGCCATACATTATTTTTATGAGCTGAATCAGCATTGGCAGGATAATCAGGCACTCAGGCATCCTATCATGTAACTTTTGCTTTTTCAGTCGAGAACAGTCCGACGGCGTTACATTAAAATAATAAATGAGTGCTTTACACGCTAGTTGGTGTCAGGTTTTGTCATTTATTCTGTTTGATTTTTGTACTCCTGATTATTGTTGTCTCATCCAAATGTTTGTGCCTCTCCTGCCTCGTCTGATAAATCACCCCTGGATCACTCCTGAACTTCTTCTGACCCTGCGAGAGATGCAAAACACAGGGTTTCGTTGACAAAGAGTGAGAAAGAACATGTATGGTGAAGGCAAGGTTAGCTCTCTGAACAAGCAACACAATGTTCCCTGAACACATACACACTTTCCACTCTTTTCTATCCTATTTGCAGCTGAAACATTTCTGCTATCAACCCTAAGTTAAGGTATAACTCGCAAATAAATCTCAGTTATACTGACTCCACACAGCAAGTGAGCGATGCAAAATGACAAAACTAGAACACTGCCTTTAGGATCAAGCTGTCTACACTGCAGATGTACAATCTTGTTGATAATATTGTAAGTTCTTAGTTTTGTTTTTGAACCCGACCTGAGACTGAGACAAAAGTTCAAATTAAATATGAAGTAGTGTGTGCTCACATGTGTTTTAAATCTAAATTTTAATTATTATTTTTTTAAAAACATTTACAAAAGTTACAAATGAGAAATTTACCTTGCAGATTTGTTGTTTACAAAGAAGGATTCTGTTTTTTGTGTCATGTTTCTTGTAGTGGTAATACATTTCTGTCTAATTTTGTTACGCCATATTGCATCACCTTTTTATAATAAGAGCGTTCTAGTTTTTTGTGCTTGTTGCATTGCTTACTTGCAGTGCAAACAGCTTTATTTATTATAATGGGACCATTGTAGGCTTTGTCACATTGTGTTGCCCACTTGACAATAATAGGCATGTTCTAGTGCTTGCCTGCAGTGTGTACATGAAGTTCAAACTAATTTTGTTGCATCATATCACATCTCTTGTAATGGGAACTAAAGTTCACTGAATATCCATTGTTGACTATAACGTAAGAGTTCAAGATTAGTGCGTTTTCATGTTGCTTGATTGCAGTGTAGATGCAGATTCCTGTCTAATTTTATCACATCATATCGTTTGTTATGGAGTCTGTTCTAGTTTTGTCATGGCATATTGCTCACTTGCAGTATAGAAAATTTCACTGATTATAATGATTTTTGGTTTCAATTCAGATCTGGTTAATAAGGCAATAATATGTGTGCTGATTAAGGGTGTGTTCACACTTGTCATGTTTGGGGGGGGTCAAGTCAAGTCAAACCACTAAAAAGATGGGTCTCGGTCCGCTTCCAAACGAACCCTTGTGTGGTTCAGAATGAAATATGAATGCAACACAGACCAAATACTTCTAAACAAACCAAAAAGTAATGACAAGATGGGACGCTATGCTGCATGATTTCACGAAGGGAACAAGCGGTGTATCCCAAATAATTCAAAATGAGCAGAGGGCAAACATGGAGCAACAAGGAGGTAAAGTGCCTTTTATGAGCTCTTTGTAAGTTCGCAGGTGGTATACATAAATCATATACATGCAACGAGCGTGCTTAGTCCAGCAGACGGCATTAGGTGTATTCAACTTAATGCTGCACTGAGCATACCAATCAGTGAAAGGGTACGTTGGTCATACACTCACAGCGCTGCTTTAAGACTAACACACCTTTTCCTTTTGTTTGGAGTATTTGGTGAGTTCAGTCACAAAATATACGTCATTCGACCCGGCCAATTAGGTTGTGAACGTATCTCTATGCCATTAGGTTCGGTATCTTTAGGTTCGCTGTCAAAAATGCCAGTGTGAACGCTAAGCGGACTAGGACCAAATGTATAATTTTCCTTTTTGGTCCGGAGCAGATGAACCAAATGAACAGAACTGAGTATGAACACACCCTAAAACAAGTAGATTTTTGTCCATTACCCCGATTGCACTTTAACCTGTGTTCTGTCAGCTTATTTAAGTGCAAATGTCTGACTATATGATAGGAAACCTTCCCTACTGTGGATTGAAGCACATCTGGGCCAAGCAAGTGCTTCATGGTAGGTGAGGAGGAAGTATATAGTACACTTTGCCTGTTTTTGACCCAGGAAATTATAAATGTGCTCTCTCATCTCATGCAGCTGAAGGAGAAGTGGTACTACAGTCAAAATGCTGCAGCTGTGGAAACTTTTCTGCTGACATTTTGCAATATTTTGGGGGTTTTAAAGCTTTATATAACATCACAACTCACATAAATTGAATACTTAAAATCAGGTACACAAATGATTACATTTTTGTTTTGCCAGGTTATTTCATGTAAATCATTAAATGTGTTATGTCATTTTTTTTGGCAGCTGATTTTTGGTAGCTATCAGCATATTGGTTTGCATGTAAATGTGCTCATTGTCAAATCACTTGCAGTGCTGACAGATTTGTTGAATGTAATGAGAGCATTCCTAGTTTGGTTGCAGATGTTGCATACTTGGAAAGTATAATTAGTTCATGCCATGTATTTTTGATAATACAGAGTGTTGCTTTACCACTTGAAATCTTTCTCTCTCTTTTTTTTGTTCTTGTGTCAGAAAACATTGAGCGACATGCACAACGCTTCAAAAATCATTTCGGCGACACAGCAGAGGGATTGAGAGAGACATGCCACTATTTTTCCATGCTCTCCCTGCAGCATAGAGCGTACTGTTCTCTAATCAGCTGCTCTCCCTGTGAGTTCGCCTCCACTGATGGCAGAATTGGCTCTCTGGAAGCGAACACTGCCTGCATTTTGTTGACTCTCAGCGGTGGAAAAAGCTTCATAAATTGAGATGCGTTCTCTCCCTCTCTCTCTCTCTCTTTGCCTCCTCCCCAAACACATAATCGCTGTAAACAAGCGCGCTGAGAGTGAGTGCATGTGTGATTTGGATGTTGTCATGGTTTATTTTCCCCGGTTAGAGATGCTGCCAGCATCATCGTCATCCTCCCTCGTTCTCTTCCTCTCCCCACACAACCGTCGTGGCAGCAATTTCTCCCGCTGTCACAGCGCAGAGGCGGCACCTCTCTCCCTCTCGCTGGCTGTCCGCCCGGTAATTTCTTTTCATGCAAGCTGCAAATGTTTCTGTTGCTCTGACAGTGGGTAGACAGTAGATTAAGAGAAAGGAATTGCAGAATGTGGAGGATACAGCGGCCCCTCCACTTTCAGTGGGAACAGACTGACTGCACGCACAAGCGCAGATAAGACATCGGGCTGACTGGAGAGCGCCGGGCCGCTGATCGCTGTGTGATTTCACCCTGCGAGCGCGACGGATGCTATCCCGCAATCATAAAGCGAAGCGAAGAGCTGAATGCTTCGCTTGTATTAGACTCGAATACATATAGCATTTTCACACAGCTGTACTGCCGAACTCCCTTCATACCTTTTTAGACATTTAATATGTTTACTATATCTAGAGTTGCCTCCAAAAGTGTTTAGACACTACGTTTAAAAATGCATGAATGCCTTTGCATGGTGTCTAACAAAATGGCATTTGTTGAAAGAAACTGTTTAGAGGATTTATTTGCACATGCCATTTGGTTTGGTATTTTGTTTATAATGCAATTAAATTCAGCCAATTTAAAGGAGAACTTCATTTCCAGAACAAAAGTGTACAGACAATTTACTCACCCCTTGTCATCTAAGATGTTCATCTTTCTTTCTTTAGTTGTAAAAAAATTATATTTTTTGAGGAAAGCATTTTAGGAATGTACTCCATATAGTGGACTACTATGGTGCCCGTGAGTTTGAACTTTCAAAATGCAGTTTAAATGCAGTTTCAAAGGCTCTAAACGATCCCAGAAGGTTAGGGTACGTCTCAAAACTCCCATCTCATTTCTCCTTCAACTTCAGAATCATCCTACATCGCTGTTTTACCTTTTTTTTTATAAAGGGTGTTTGACCCTCCTAGCATGTTAACTTTGTAAACACTGGGCCGGTACTTCTGCAGCGATGTAGGATGATTTTGAAGTTGGAGAAGAAAACAAGATGGGAGTTTTTCGACATACCCTGACTGTATATACCCTGACTGTATTGACCCTGACCCGGAATGCACAGAGTTCACGCAGAGCTAGACGAGATGAGCATTTGATATTAAAAATTATATAAATTGTAATTTTTTTTTTTTTTTGGAAAATAACTGATCGTTTTTCTAGATAAGACCTTTCTTCTTTCGGCTGGGATTGTTTAGAGCCCTTTGAAACTGCATTTAAACTGTACTTTGGAACTTCAAACTTGCAGGCACCATTGAAGTCCACTATATTTAGAGTCAAAAAACATAATTTCTTTATGACTGAAGAAAGAAAGACATGAACTTGGATGACAAGGGGGTGAGTAAATTATTTGTCAATTTTTGCTCTGGAAGTGAACTTCTCCTTTAAGTGGGATTTGAGTTTCTAAAGTGTCCAAATAATTTAGGGCCCACTGCAGATTTAGTAAGTGTCTAAAATGATATCCTTTTACACATTTCTTATATTTAATATCCACAGTGACCCCAAAAAGTATTTGGACACTTAAGACACACTTATAAGAGATAAATATATAAGAATAAAATGTATAAGAATGTTTTTGCATGACATTATAAAATATTTGTTTTATAGAAAGTTTTTGGACTTTGTTTGCCAGTGCCATTTGGTTTGATGTATAAAAGGATAATTCATATCTTTTTAGACATTTAATTTATGTACAGTGACTCCAGTGCAGTACAGTGACTACACCTGAGGCACACTTAATGCCATGTAGAGACATTCATAAATATTTATAAAATATCAAAGTTACACAAGTATTTGGACACTTTATTTGTAGACATTATTTGGTTTGATGTTTATTCCCAATGCAGTTTAATTCAGGCATTTTAAGTGTGACTTGAGTGTTTAAAGTACTCATTGGGCCCATTGTAGCTACTAAGGCTGGGTAAAAATATTGATTTCTTGGTTTTAATCAATTGTCCTTTATTTGAAATGGTATCCCATCCAATAAATCTTAATAAGCTTTCTGCTTTATTACTTTTGATATAAAACAAAGTCTCTCATTTCAAATTCTGTCCATTTTATTACAATATTCAAATAATAAATGCCTTTTTGGTGCTGTTTAATGTGGAATGATAGGTCACTGTAGCGCAAGGTGACCAGACGTACCATTTTCCGTGGACACGTCCTGGCCAGGATTTCTATATTGCCTAAAATATCCAGGTTTTGGTTTTGTTTTCCTGTTTTCATACATGCTGAAGGTAATGATCCAAAAGTAGCTTCATCAATAAAATGTAGGCATTGTACGTAATCGACCAATCGTCAGCATAGGTTTTCAAGTGTATTTGACTTGAAGCGCTCTGCACAAAACGATCCGTGTTTAACATCAAAGTACCGCGCAAGGTACTTAGATGTCATACGACGATCAATCTGCGCAGCACAAACAGCCAAAACCTGGTTATTTTAAATCCTGGCCAGAACGTGTCCCCGGAAAATGGCACGTCTGGTCACCTTACTGTAGCACCTCAGTTCAAGAGAAGCGGCAGCGTGAAGCACATGTGAACTGATCGTTAATACCAGTCATAGCACAAAATAAACATGAATAAACATCCAAAGGTATGTTAAAAGAAAGGGTACAACTTACCGAAATCCGTTTCCTGTCTCATGTTGTCAATTTACTGTAACAGCTTATAAACAATGTCACGTAACATCACATTTACCTCAGAAAAAACATATTTGGTGCCCATAAACTCATTAGTCAGCTAGAAAAATGAATTTTAGAGAGGAGCATTGTGCTAATATGCACCATATAAGATATTCATTATGATTTTTTTTTACAGTTTTTTAATGTTTGATTTATGTTTAAATAAATTCGTCAGGTTTTTATGACAGCCACCATTTGAATGTGTATATTTCAAAAAACTAACTGGAGTGGAAATATAATTATGTAATTATAACTTTATTATTATAAAAACTTCACTGAGTGTAATTTTAAGCATTTGTATACATTTGGCACGTACTATACCTGATATATAACTAAAATAATTAATATCAAATTGGGAATTGAGTTGAATTGCAAGCTTGGAAATCATGTAGCCACTATATGTTTGTTTGTTTGTTTGTTTGTAATGCTGTTACTTTTCAGGTAGATAGATAAAGCACAGTCCGTTTGATGATAAGGTTTTAGAGTGGGTGGAAAGGGATATGTAAAACTAAATATCGTTTTTAGTGCAATAAACCCTGACTAACCTTACAAGTGGCCCTCAGGGGTTGAATTATGATATGACCCCTTAAAGATAGATTAATGTATAATTCACAGCAGTAAATGATCATGAGTCAGATTCTTGAGTTTTCCCATTGTGTTCCTATATTAAGTTGTTTCCAGCACGCCCACTCCATCATAAAGATCCGTGCGGATGTACAGCATCAGCCTCCGGCTCATGTCCCGTGGGTCATTTCATTCAGCAGCCACAAATAAACTTAGCACTCTTTCTGAATCTCCAATGAGAAATAAAAAGAGGATTTTGAGATATATTTAGTTTGATTATATAAAGAGAGAAGTGTGCCTGTACATTTTTCTCTCTCTCTCTCTCTCTCTCTCTCTCTCTCGCTCTCTTTCTCAGAACAACTTTGGAAATATCATCTCTGGTGCGCCATGTCCAATTCTCGAAAGGTAAAACGCTCTGAATCTGAAGAATTTATAAGCGACAATACTGCATTTGCGTGCTGGTATTTACACAGTCATCTTCATAAAAACTCTGGAAGATTCAATGACATTTCAAATCAAGCGTAGCCCTAAACATCCAATTTACTGTCACAATAACTCAGGGAGGCACAGGGAAACGAGTAGAGAGTGTAACTATGACAACATACGTATGTGTGCGGACACATGGGGTGAGATTCAATATAGATGGCAGGATGCAAGGATTTGGCTGAAATGAACTTGTGGCGGGGAGGGAAATGAAAGTAGCGATGGGTGGAATGAGTAAACGTGTGGGTCCATTTCCTCACATGGCAATGGAATGGATCCCTAGATTAAAGCTTTACGTTGGAAAGAGGGGATGTGGGCCGTGGCCTGGCAGAGACGATAAGAGAAGGCCTACCCTCACATCTCAGCAGATGCATTATTGATCAAGACTACCGGTAGCCGAGGGGTTCTCCCATACGGGCTCGGCGCCTCTGGATGTAGGGCTGTGTAGAAGGATGGGGGTATGCTGGAACTATCATAGGCATTTGGTGATATTACCTGCGCTCATCGGTTAAAATGCACTTGGAATTTGATTTGTGCCCAAATTTTGTTTTCTTTCATGTCAAAAGTAGTGATTTCTTAAAGAGATGGTTCACCAAAAATTAAAATTCTGTTATTTATTAATAAACCCTCATGTCGTTCCAAACCAGTAAGACTTTCGTTCATCTTAGGAACACAAATTAAGACATTTTTGATGAAATCTGAGAGCTTTATGATCTTGCATAGACAGCAAAGGAAACTACCACGTTCGAGGCCCAGAAAGGCTGTAAGGACATCAATAATATAGTCCATGTGACTTCAGTGGTTCAGTAGTTAAAATAATACATTTATGAAGCTACGAGAATACTTTTTGTGTGCAAAGAAAACAAAAATAATGCCTTTATTTAACAATTTCTTCTCTTCCGCATCAAAGACTGACACTGAAGAGAAGAAACGGTTGAATAAAGTCGTTATTTTTGTGCACAAAAAGTATTCTCGTACACTCTAAAAAAAATTCTGGGTTAAAAACAACCCAACTTGGGTTATTTGCCAACCCAGCGCTGGGTAAATATTGGACAGAACACATGCTGGGTTATTTTGAGCCAGCTGGTTGGGTCAAATGTTTTTACCAAACATGCTGGGTTATTTTATTTAAATCAACTATTGTTTAAAAATGATTATATTGCTGGTTTAAAATGGACTGAAAACACACACAGTATTACTAGAGGCAACAGCAATAATTAAAAGGTGAACATTTATTATTAATCAAGAACACATGGACAAAATGTGCCTAAATCTGAGCCGGTGAAGGGCTGCTGTTCACTGGGTTAACTGCGAACCTTAGACAGCGGCCTCTGCGGTTTCATTTGTAGCTGAAAGATGCCATGACTGACTCCAAAAACTGCTCATAAACAAACAGTACTGACATTAGAGAACATATTTTAAGATTAAACTCAGTACAATAAAGAATAAAATCCATTTATTTCATGCAAGGCAAAAGATGTTTCCATCCTGTGAAACAACTGCTGCTGACCCACCCAGCTGACTGACATCTCGTCCTTATGTTGCGCTGCATAAATAATACAATTTACAGCACAGTCAAGACTTCATAAATGAAATAAAATGTATACAAACCTTTATTTCGCTGAAGCAGTGCAAATCGGCGGCACTGAGAACCGCTCACTCCTGTAGAGGACTCAAAAAGCCCACGCTCTGACTGACTGTAACTCAGCAGCTGGGTTGTTTTGTCAGAGACTGGCTCGAGCCAGCGTTTGGGTAGAAAAAAAAAATAACACAGCGTTAAAAATAACCCAGCAACTTAGTTACAGAAAAACTACCCAGCACCTGGGTAAAAAAATAACCCAATAAAATGACCCAATAAGTTGCATTTGAGTTGCATTTGAGCAAAAAAAAAAAAGAAAAAAACAGCACCTGGCTAAATATATGAAAAATAACCCAATAAAATAACCCAACGGGCTGAACCCAGCATTTGGGTTAATAAAATAACCCAGCATTTTTTAGAGTGTAGCTTTATAAATGTATTATTTTAACTATTTTAACAATGCCCTTAGAACCTTTCTTGGCTTTGAACATGTCAGTTGCGTTGCTGTCTATACAGGGACAGAAAGCTCTCAGACTTCATCAAAAATACCTTAATTTGTGTTCCGAAGATGACTGAAGGTCTTACGGGTTTGGAACAACATGAGGGTGAGTAAACATGAAAATTCTGTCATTAATTGGTTAAACTACCCCTTTTAAAAAATCAGATATCACATATTCTATCACTGGAGCGCATTTTTAAAGTAAAACATCTCAGAAACGAGATTTGCACTCTCCATTTGTCTCATTGGTTTTTAGGAGAAACTGTTGAGAAATAAGGAGATCCTATTCCTTCCTATGGGATGAAGTTCAAGGTAAAACTGCTCAGGCTAGATTTCAGAGATTTGAATTCTGTTTTTAAAAAAGAAAAATCTGTGCTGCCATCTCAAGACAAAAAAAACCCTCCAAAACTGTTTAAAAGCTCCAGGTACTGTCGAGCAACCTTGGATTTTAACTAGTGTAGAAAGTTACGAGGAGCTCAAAACAATCTTTTAAAAGTTATCATTTCTGTCCCGTAAAGTGTGCGCACGTAAAAGGAGGGTAAAAAGTTTTAAAGGAGATCTGTAAAAGAGGACTAATCAGACTCAAGGTGTCCGTTTCTCTCTTTTTTTTATACCCCCCCTCCATCTTTATCTCTCTTTCTATCTCACTATCGGTGTAGGAAAGTGTGCTAGGATGCACCATTTCCTGTGCCGAGGCTCCTGGCTTCCCTAGATTAATTGAACAGACCCAGCTGTGCTTTAATTAGTGTTAAAAGATCAATGATTTTCGATACGGAGATGCCTGCTGTTAACCCCTTTCTGCCTGCCATGTTTTTTATTTCCCATGATCCCTCCATCTTGTCAGTTTGGTTCTCACTATTAGCAACCTGTAGTTCTGAGCATGTTGGCATGACTTTTCAATCCCACGGCCTTCGAACGTACAAACACGTGCATGAATCGCAAGATGTTGCTTTGCTTCTCGCCAGCACAATTAATGTTCCTTTGGCGGCAGATCTAATGACAATTAAAAAGAGTTAATTATTTCTGCCACAATGATCAAGAGCATGTTAGGCATGAGGAAGAGGGAGCGAGCACAAGGAGATTTCCTTTAACCAATGTAAAGCCTGAGGCATAGTTAACTCTCTAAAGACTTCTTTCAAAGCTCTTCCATTCATTTATAGTAGGACGTTTAGAACAATGCATGCCACCCTGTGTGCTCCATGCTTCTGAATGGTCTAAAAATGAAAATTCACTTTTTTTTTTTTTAATCATTTAGTCTGTTTCCATTAATTTTTGAATGCAATGCCCACATTTTGAAATATACATTTGCCTGCTTCAAAATTTCGAGTTTAAATCAGTGGAAGTAGACTGGTCAAGCTGTTTTTAGCTGGTTGTTCCAGCTGGTCTCCCAGCTTGACCAGCTAGGGAAGTACCCAAAACCCCTCTAAAACCAGTCTGCTGACCAGCTTAGGCTGGTTTTAGCTGTTTTTTTTTCAGCAGGGAACTGATCATCAGCTGTAGTTTTTCATAATAAACTTATTTTCGACTAATCTTCAGAGCTCAAAAAACACCTCAGAGATGTACCTTTAATTTCTACAAGCTGTTTGCTCACAAAACAAAACAAAAAAAAAAACATATTCATGTTCATGTTTTTAGGCCATTTGAAGTTTGATTTTGACTTGACAAAGTGGTTATATATAAGTGTCTGAGTTGTTTACTTACTTTTTTATCAGTCTTCCCATTATATTGTTTATTTAGATTGATTTGTGAGGGTACATTTTTGTACTATGACTTTTTTTCTCATCCAGATTGAGATTCTGCCTCTAATGGAAGCCTGTTTCCGCCACTGAATAAAAAATAAAAAAGGTTATTGTGACTTTTATCTCACAATTTGGACTTTTTTCTTGGAATTGTGAGATCTAAACTCACAATTGCGAGTTATAAAGTCAAAATTGTGAGATATAAACTCGCAGAGAAATAAAGATTTTTGAGATAAAAATTCAAAATTGAGAGTAAAGTCAGAATTGCGTGATATAAACTCCCAGGTGCAAGTTATAAAGTCAGAATTGTGAGATGTAAACTCACAATTCTGAGAAATTAAGTCAAAACAGTGTGATATAAACTCAAAATTCTGTAAACATATCAGTCTGTTTTTTTTTGCTCCTCAGAACTGGACACTTGCGAGTTTATATCTCACAATTCTGAGAAAAAAAGTCTTACGAGATGTGAACTTTTTCAAGAAAAAAAGTCAGAATTGTAAGATAAGTCGCAATAACCTTTTTTTAAATTATTATTATTATTTTCTGTTCACTGGTGGATACGGGTTTCCATAGCCTCTCTTGCCTCCTTGGAGGAAAAACATTATTGAATATACCTTTTATGTTAGCTGCAAATAGGAAAGCCATATGCGTTTGGAATGACGTGACTGAGTAAAAGGTAATGTTTATTTTGGGTGAACACAAAACGTTTATGTAAGTGCAGTGTATTTTGGGGCAAGACGGAACTTAGATGTTCTTGAAACAATGTTCTGTTTCTTGAACGTTAAGTGTAGTACATAATTACAACATTAAAATTCAAGATTTGATTATACAATGATACTTCAAATACTAAACACTTCCAGTTTTAAGGGGGTAAGGCTGAAGCTGTTTCTTTCTGCAGTGATTTTAGTTCTGTAAGAATTTCTGTCACATCTCTCTATTTTTCTCCCGCATACGTCTTCTGCTCGTTCACCTGACTTACGCCAAGGCCCGTTCTGCTAGAACACAGTGGCGTTCTATGTGTAAGTGAGTAAGTGTGTGTGAGAGACAGAAGGGAATGTGACCTAGTGTATTTTGTGCGAGGGTCTGATGGATGTGTGGTGACACATTCACTTGAGCCCAGATCCATCACGGTAACTGGAGACACTACAGACGCAGGGAAATTAAAAGTGGAGCCCTGAGTGGCAGGGGCCAATGGCTGAGGCTAAATATGGACTTGGCTAAATAATTACTCCCGTGATTGGCCAAAACACCTTTAGATCATCTACACTGGGAGTTTCTTAATAAGGCTGACTTGCATTGTCTGAGTGAGCAGTTTGAGTTTGGATGTGCTTTTAGAGAACCATACATTTTATGTTGAAAATAAATATGTGCACACGAGATGCATAACAAAGCCTGGTTACTGACCAGAGCAGGCTTGAGAAGTGAGGGTTGACAATCACCTTATTTCCTTAAATCACATTTAGTACCTGGAACTTAAACAGCTTCTGAATAAAACCCACTTGATCTGTTTTTGCTCACCTCACCACACTTTGAGGTTACAGAGAGGTCTTGGAATGTCAAAGGTTTATAAAGCTGATGGATCAGCAAAAAAAATGATTAATCAAATATTGAATAAATAGAGTGATACGGGGCCCGAACTAGTCAGTTTCAGCAATTTTTGATTATTTACAGTATTTTTTTGCTGACACGGCTGCTTCAGGTTCACCTCAACTTACGGCTATGACTGCCAAAGAGCAGTGTCACCAAAAATCATGTCATATTTGTGTAGAAAAGATCTGTGCATATATATAATTCTATATATAATTTTAATAATTTATTTGTTGAGGGAAAATATTATGCCCTTGATTATACTCTTTTGGAGTAAAAAAAGGACCATTGCATTTTTCTCCCTTTGATTTAATAATTCATGCATAAAATAGTTCAATCCAAAGAATGCACAGAATAATAAATCAGCAAAGTGGTAGAGGGAAAAGCCGCCTGCGTTGTCGGGTCTTTAGATGTATATGCTCATACGGAATTATGCAGCCTGTGGGTTTATGAGAACATGTCAAAGCAACAACAGCATCAATCCCAGTAATAATAGGTGAAACAGACTCTGATATGCAAATACATAAAGCAATGTAAGCAAAACTATGAAAGGAAAATGATATCACTATATTTTATAACAGTTAAATTATTACATTATAAATGATTAATAGTTTAGACCTGGTGGAGGGTCTTACAGTGTTACAGTGTTTAATACAGATCATGTTAATTGAATAAATCACGAAACATTATTTGATGTATGAGGTTTTACACATTTTACATATGCGCAAGTATTTACTCTAGGTTCTTACTCGCCATTCACATAACACGTCTTTGTGTGCAGTAATGCTGTCAAACAATTAATCACGATTAATCGCATTGAAAATAAAAGTTTATGTTTACATAAACTGTGTACTGTGTATATTTCTTGTGTGTATATAAATACACCTGTATAAAGAAAAATATTTTAGATTTATATACTGTACACAATCTAAATGATATATATGTACAAATATATACAGAAATATAAATATTAGGGCTGTCAGTTTAACACGTTAATTAATAAGTTATAAAAAATAATGAGATTAAAATATTTTAACGCAGTTAACACACTGACTTCGCCTCCAGGCCGGTACGTCATCTTATATTTCATATAGTTGACTGTTGACAAATATGATGCAGGGCAACAACTCCACAAATGCAGTTATACCCTAAAATTCAAGATACTGGTGCAAAAAAAATGCCCCTGTATGTGTTTTATCTCATATTTATATATATCACATATCACACAATATTACACGGGCAGCAAAAGCAATATGACACGAGTGCTGATTTTGTCCCGATCTATCACAAGCTTAAAGGAGAACTCCACTTCCAGAACAACAATTTACAAATAATTTACTCACCCCCTTGTCATCCAAGATGTTCATGTCTTTCTGTCTTCAGTCGTGAAGAAATTGTTTTTTGAGGAAAGCATTTCAGGATTTTTCTCCATATAATGGACTTCATTGGTCCCCGATTTTGAACTTTCAAAATGTATATTAAATGCAGCTTCAAAGGCTCTAAACGATCCCAGCCGAGGAACAAGGGTCTTATCTAACGAAATGATCTGTCATTTTTTTCGGAAAATAAAAATTTGTACACTTTTTAAGCACAAAAGCTCTTGTAGCACTAGCTCTGGGATGCGCATCCACAACGCTACATACTATTGAATCACGTCGAAAGGTCACGCGGAACGTAGGCGGAACTATAGACCCAGTGTTTACAAAGACGATTCTGAAGTTGTATGAGAAAATGAGATTGAGTTTTTCACCATACTCTACCTTTTTTAGCTGGAGTACACAGACGATGAACTTAGACGTGATTCGTAACGTCATGGACGCGCATCTCAGAGCTAGTGCTACACAAGCTTTTGTGCTTAAAAAGTATACAAAATTTTTTTTTTTGCGAAAAAAATGACAGATTGTTTCGCTAGGTAAGACCCTTCTTTAGAGCCCTTTGAAGCTGCATTAAACTGCATTTTGGAAGTTCTAAATCGGGGCACCAATGAAGTCCATTATATGGAGAAATCCTGAAATGCTTTCCTCAAAAACCATAACTTCTTCATAGGGCTGCACGATAAATCGCATGTGATTGTGAGGCGCGCTTAGTCAGTGAAGCCGGTTCTTTGATTAGTAGTAAAGCTCCATCACGTGCGTTCAGCTGGAGCGGCAATTAATACACAGAGCCGTAAATCACTGACAAGCTACGCAAAATCGCGCTCATAATTGAATGCGATTCATCTGCGATTATGAGTGCGATTTTGCATAGCTTGTCAGTGATTTACGGCCTTGTTATTAATTGCCGCTCCAGCTGAACGCACGTGATGGAGCTTTACTACTAATCAAAGTACCGGCTTCACTGACTAAGCGCGCCTCACAATCGCATTCGATTTTATCGTGCAGCCCAACTTCTTCACGACTGAAGACAGAAAAACATGAACATCTTGGATGACAAGGGCGTGAGTAAATTATTTGTAAATTGTTGTTCTGGAAGTGGACTTCTCATTTAAATGTGATTTTATACAACAGTTTGGTAAATAATATTGTTGTTGATATTGTTATATTTTAATCACAATATAATGTGTTTTTGCTCAATTTTGCAGAGAACATATTACCTTTAAAGCCACAGCAGAATTATTGTGTCTCCGAGCAACACAGTGGTGTTTAGTTTCTGAATGAATCCACATTTTGAGCGAATCGTGTGAATCAATGATTCAATTCCATTCATAAAGAGAGCCTTTGCCTACGTCCCAATGTGCATACTATCCATCCTAAATTCTATGTGATAGTAGTCATTTTTAATACTATTTAGGGCAGATAGGGTGGATAGTATGCACTTTGGGACGCAGGGATTTATTTAATTTTTGAGCGAATGGAATGAATAAATAAATGACTCATAAAGACATTGACTGCCACCTCCTGGCAGATTTTGTTTCTTATTTGGAGTACAATTTCATTAAAAAATATATGTAATAAAAATGAAAACATTAAAGGGATAGTTCTTCCAAAAATTTGGAAGACTGTTTGTGACAAAGCTGTTTTGGTTACAAATGGCTTTTATTGTATGAACAAAAAATACAGAGATGTTTCTCAAATTATCTTCTATATTCCATAGATCACGTTAGGTTGTTGCAGCTTAAATGTTTGTGTAATAAATTCTGTTAGGGATGTACGATTACCGGTTTGACGATAAATCATGATAAAATTCCCCACGGTTAGTATTACCGTGTCATATTTTAATTATCATTAAAACCGTATTCGATTACCACGATTTGAACAACTGATGATAAATAAATACTGTCCAGCATAAAGCACAGTTAAGTAACAGTCTCATCTGCGCACTGCACGCAGAGTAGTTTCGTTTTGTGTGAAAAGACGACGGAAAAGCCGAGATGTTTTAAAAGGGTGCTAATGGCATAGGCGCCGATCCCCACGGAAATGATCGAGCACGCACGGAAAAACACGAGATAGTCTCCGTTCATTTTAAGCAATAAGAAATGGATTGCAGCTTTTACGACTCAATTCTCATTTTCATCCTTCATTTGAAGCAGTTTTGGCGTTATTTTATTAGCAAATTCAAAGAGTGCATTATTGTAATACGAGAGGGTGCCAGCACGAATCTCTCGGATTGCAGCGGGCTTGCTCTCCCAAATATATAGTGATCATGGCTCTTCGCTCCCTCAGATATTACATATGCGGCCACAAACTTTGTCCTGTGTACGCGCGAATAATTGCTTATTGTAAACAGGTATTTGTTCATTTTATTTAGTGAAGCGCAACCCTCATAGAAAAAATGTTTGTATTTGGTAACTAATGTATTTGCAGTCCGTGCGTTTCACTTCGCAACTGGGGGTTGCCCACCGGCAGAAACATAAAGCGAGAATTATACAAATTAATGAATATATGAATGAATTATACGAATGTACCTCTGAAGGTTCTGATTGTCTTCAGAAATGATTCGATGTCATTTTGTTTTCATCTTCACTCCATGTAACATCTAAAGTAGTGTTCTTCATCACAATACTGCTTTATCCACAACGTTCATGGAAACAGCTGTAATTCAGCTTTTCCATAAGCGCCATCTAGTGACATACAGTGGATTTACAGGGACTTACATTTACATTCAGCTTGTGTGCAGTTTTTGTCTGGCCAAAAAACAGACCGAATTGTCATGCCCTTGTTGTAGCCTATATTTTGACCAGTTGATGGAAAAACAAGCTTATGTGGATTCTACACATTTAAACAATTCAGATAAGTTATCTAGATTTATGGAGCAGATAAAAAACATATAATCATTTATTAATCAGTTATTATTTTGACTTAACTCCTTTCTTTATTTAAAGGCTGTAATGTGAGGTTTGCCTTTTATTAAACGTTTTCAAAGCTTTATTTGATCATTTACTTTACATATTTGAACATGCCATATATGTTGTCAGTCATGTTGTCATTTAAAAAATCCTGACATCATTGGTACTGTTATTGTTTTACTGATTAGGTAAACAAAAAATCATTTTATTTGTTGTTTGTTGATTTTTAAATGTAAAACTTGGTGAAGTAATTTATGTGTCAGTACGTTTTGAACATTTCCAGCACATTTTAACAATACCGTGATAATACTGATAACCGTGATCATTTTGGTCACTATAATCGTGATAGGAAATTTTCATACCGTTACATATCTAAATTCTATGTTGAATCAGATAAAATATTTCTTTCTAAAGCTACAATATGTAATGTCCACTTAATACTTTGTCATTTAACACAAAAATAGCTTTAAATAATCTACAATAAAATAATCTAAATACATAATAAGTGTATTTTTGTAGTCAAATTTATTTTGTGATTAATTAGATTAGATTAACTAATCGAAACATCATGTAATTAATTAGATGAAAAATTTTAATCAACTGACAGTCTTAATAAATATATATATATATATATATATATATTTTAAATATATACATTTATGTGTGTGTATTTATATATATATACATAATAAATATACACAGTACACACACTTAGTATGTAAACAAACTTTTATTTTGGATCATGATTAATTGCAGTTAGTCGTTTGTCAGCGTTTTAACAGGATTTAAAAAAGAAATAAAAAAACGTGGGAAAATTACACTGAATTTTGGTTTTCGATTACTTTCTGATTAATTGCCCAGCCCTAGTATATACAGTATAATAATATTTGGCTGTTTAATTGATACACAGTATTTCTTATGCAATTTTTTATATACTTTTCACTACTTCATGGTTAGTCACATAACCTTTTAGCAACACTTCATATCCAGTCATTTATATGAGTGAGGGGTGCTGAGACCTGTCAATACTTTCCACATGTTGAACAGAAACATTTTCATTGTCTCAGCTCTAATGTGCTTGCGCCCAATTGCAAAACAGCTCAATAGCACAAAATTGGCTTTTTATGTAACGTTATGACCGTAAATGATGGAGTCATAAACCCTGGGTGAATGCTTAAGTGTTTGAATTATTGTCATAATCATCATTACATCGCTGTGTGTAATGTGTATCGGCAGAGATGGCGGAATGAAATTTGAATTTGTTATCAGTGAGAGAAGCTCTATTCTTGGAGCCGAGACCTTATTCATGAAGAGAGCGATGCTCTGTCTCTGATCCTGGATCAGAGCTCATCTCTCGCTTTTTTCCTCTGTCGCTTTCTCTCCTCCAATCTCCCCCCATTTTGCTCTTCGCCCAACTCTACGGGAAGCTTTCCTATCCAATTTTCTCCTTTCCGTCTCTTCTCTCTGAGTGCAGAGTTTAGATTCGGCGACAGAAAGCTTCATAAACAATTTCCTCCCCCTGCCGTCGAGCCATTTTGCCCCGGCAGTGTGTGAACGCCATTCCAATTTCCCGAATCCATACTTCACAGATATTTCTTCCTCCTTACTGTGCTTTCCTCCTAACCTTTCCCTCCCTCTCTCACTCTTTCTCCGTTCTTGTTACAGTACCTGTCTGGAGACGGTTCTTGTCTCATTGCTGAGTGTAGTAACACTGTATGGTTTTGTCCCAAGGCTGCTGGTGTGCTGGCAATTTACTCCTGTGCACCAGGAATCTCGTGTAGTTGTTGTAGATGTCCTGTGAACATCTGATCACAAACCTTGGGTGCTTATACTGTATTTCCTGTTGAGAGAAAAATTATCTGCAGAGTAAAGAATTATTGTTAGATCTGGTAACATTTTCAGGAACACGAATAATGCATCTGGATTGAGCTTTTTGATTATTATTTACTCTATGTTTTGAAGTCAAACCAATAACCATAGCAGGTAATTTGGATTAATGTACTTTTTTCACTGGCACTGGGGTGTGAATGATTTGATTTTGTGACCATGTTTTGTAACGTATTGTCTTATGATTTCAGGATGTATTTACTCCTCTACTCAAAATGATTACTTGGTTGATTGGTAGCCTTGTTGTGTTTCATGTACCAGCTGTTGAGGTCCACGTGTGTTGTTTTTGTAGTGATATGCTGAGGGGAAAAAAAAAACTGGTGCAGATACAATTTTCCATTAGAAATTGCTAGTAAATTGTACAATTTATTATTTTTATTTATCTAATTACAACCAATATTATTCCTTCTTTCATTCTATTCATTTAATTTAATTTAATTAATTAATTTTTTTTTTTAAAGATTAATTTTTGCCGTTTTTTTTTATGCCTTTATTTTAGACAGGCCAGTGTAGTTAGACAGGAAGAAAGAGAGAAAGGGGTGGGATCGGGAAAGATCCACAAGCCGGGATTCGAACTCGGGATGCCCAGAGCACAACGGCGCTATATGTCGACGCGCTAACCACGAACGGCGCCAACTGTTTAATTTAATTTAATTTAATTTAATTTTTATTTTATTTTATTTTATTTTATCAGCCAAGATAAAAGGCACTCAAAGGTGTTTACTTAAAAAAAAAAATTATTTTTATTTTTCCATTGTTTATGTTTGCTTTGAATTGAGTTGTTTTATGTTTGTGTCAGCATTTTATCTGACTCCATGTTTTCTAGATATCAGTATCAGCAATGATTAGTGACAAAGCTGTATCTATATCCAATCACAATCTTTCTTGTTTGTTTTTGTGCGTTTTTTTTTCTTCAGTAGTCAACAAACATTTTGTTCTCCATGACATGGACATTTTTCATAGACTTTACATGTACAAGCTGGTATGTAGGGCCTTTTGAAATCTGTTTTATTTTTCCCCAAATTCCGTTTTATTTTTTCCTGTTTTAATTTTTTTGGATTCTGTTTTTCTTGTCTTCATTTTTCTATAGTCTTTTTAATGGTTAAATTAAAAAATATGAATCCAAAAACGTGTCTAATTAATTGAAATCATGAAACTTACACAATTTAACAGCAATTTAGTAAAAATTTTAGAAAAATTACATTACACTAAGGCCCTATGAAATATATTTTATTTTTTTCTCAAATTCTCAAATTCAGTTTTAATTAATTTTCAACAAATTCTGTGTTTTCCATTAATTTTCTGGATTCCGTTTTAATGTTTTCGTTACATTTTAATAATCAAAAGCATCTCTAATTTATTTTATTATTTTTATTTTTATTTTTTCAAGAAATACTGTGTTGTGTATTTACATTTATCTGGTGAATAAATTCTGCTAAATAATATTTTTAAGTTAAATATCCCTTAAAAATCATTTTTAAATGTTTTTGTTAGTAGTAGTCATACTATCATTACAGTAATTAATATATTTCTATCACAGTTTTTTCAAGTTAAACTTTTTTTTGGATGGGTTGCTCTGAGTAAATTTGTATCCTTATTTTATAAGGCCATTAAATTGACGGTATATATTTGAAAAAATATATTAAATTAAATTGCATTTTGATGTAAGTGTACCTATTTTTGATTTATTCCTCAAAATTCTGTGACATTCCACGTTATACAGTAAATTTCATTTTTATGACTAAATTCTACTTGCTGTTTCCGCATCGACGAAATCATAGGCCCCTAGGTATGCCCTCTTAATGTCTGGCCACATTAGCAAAATGCTTGTGAACTTTTTTTTTCAGTATATAGATGCCCTGTGGACATCTGATTTCATAAACCTCACATTTATACTGTATATCCTGTTGCTAAATAATAATAATCTGGTCACCATCTCAGTCACTGTGATTTTCCTTGTGGGAAAAATCCAATGAGATGCAATAATAACAACTGTAGAAAGTATAGAGCCTGAGGCGACGGCTTTCTGTTTGGGAGTCACATTTGCTTTTATTCCCTTGGTGGACGGGCCTGACTAAATCTCCCGTAACATTATGAGCCATGCATCATGGCAAGGTTGTGTTTATTAGACGCTGTGTATTACTGGATTGTTTCTGACCTCGACAGGAGACGAAAGGTGAGGGGAAAAAACGGACAAGCTGCTATAAAGGGGAATTAGAATAAGACAAAGGAGGCGCCGTCGCTGGCTCTTCTAAAGGTGAATAAAGATGCATAGCATTCGTGAACCCTGAGTCCAGATTGCAGGATCTTCAGAGGCGCCCGCCTGTTGCAAATATGTGTCCCGATGAGGACAGCTGGGACGTGGTTTTGTCTGGGGTATTATCATGTGTATCAGGACTGTGAGTTAATGAAAATTCACTTGTTTCTCTCCATAGTGAAAAGAAAGTGGAGAGAACAGCCTTGCAGCAGCACCCTAATCGTCAAGGCAGGTTTTCTATTAATACAATATACTTGTCTCAATTGAAAAGTGATGCGTATGCCTGTCTGTCTTTTAATTTGATTTATAGGAATAGCTCTTTTAGAAAGGACAATTCTGTCATTTACTCACCCTCATTTTGTTCCAAACCTTTATGACTTACTTTCCTCTGTGCAGCTCAAGAGATGTTGGACAGAATGTTTTCACAGCTCCTGAAGAAAGAGGTAAATGACCGTTTTTAGCTCCCAAGGACAAAAAATGCCACACTTATGTCTTGTGCACTGTATTATGAAGTTAAACGATTAGTTGTGTGACACAGATTGAATTCGTTAGTCTTTATTCACTGAAAAAGATGTCGTTTGCTGTCATTGACGTCTTTGTTTCCTTGTAGAGTTGTGATGGAGGAGAATGTTTTCAGTGAAAATTGATTTAAATTTCAGTCTGTTCCTCAGACAAAGCTATCATGTGACATCAGAAGACTTGGAATATACTGTGTGGGTTGTATGAACTTCTTTTACAGTGCTTGACAGCATGTCCCCTCACACTTTCATTGTATGGAAAAGAGCTGCCTAACATCTCCTTTTGTGCTTCATGAAGAAAGTCACGCGGAACCGTTTGGAACGTCATGAGGGTGAGTAAATGATGACAGAATTTTCATTTTTGGGTGAACTGCTTCTTGAGTGCAGAAGTGAAATTTTCATTTCAAAAGAATGGCAGTATAATACTATGGAATTTTACATTTTTCAATCTCCAGAGATGCTCCTGTAGCTTGAAACCTGATGAATAAGACTCTAAGCCACATTAAACATACTTATCCATTCAGTGCAGTCTTTAAAAGCGTATCGCAGAGCAGAAGTCTGTTTTTTTTTTAGGTCGGGGTTATAGTGGTCTGGGTCTTTCTCTTTACCATCTCTGCATCTGAATGCATGTGTGTTAGCCAGAGGGTAGTAAATGAGGTTTATTCCTAATAACAGCTCGCAAGACCTTCACACAGATCACAGATAGGTCACACACACAAACACACACACTCTCTCTCTCTCTCTCTCTCTCTCTCTCTCTCTCTCTTTGACCACATATAGATTACACCTCAGATTTAGCCATGCTTTTTGTTTGTCAATAGTATGCAAAAGAGTTAAATTATACTTAATTTAAAGGGACAGTTCCCCCAAAAATGAAAGCTCTGTCATTAATTACTCACACTCATGTCGTTCCAACTCTGTAAGACCTTTGTTTATCTTCAGAACACAAATTAAGATATTTTTGATGAAATCCCAGAGTCTCTGCATAGACAGCAGTGCAACTGACATGTTCAAGGCCCAGAAAGGTAGTAAGGACATTGTTGAAATAGTCCATAAAAATAGTAGAGATGCAGCCAGTCTGTTTGCGACTGGTAATGTATTTATTTCGTGCCAGATGAGGCTTGCACAGCCTGAGTGAGTGAAAGAGAGACTTATGCAGAAATCAAAACAAATGAGTGCTACAGCACTCACAGAAAGTTATAGATGCATACTGCGATAGATATTTATAATATATGATGTAGGTAAGTAACATTGCACAACCAATATGTTTCCCCAATCAACTTATACAATAGTAGTCAAATAAACAAGACGTTAAAATTAAGTTGCTTGTGTTTTAGTTGCAATATTGCTTCATTTTGCTTAATTTCGCAAATGAAAGTAGTTCCAATCAAAGCCTCAGTAGAACTGTTAAGCGTCTTCAAGCAACACACAGCGGTGTTTTGTTACTGAAAGAATCCACGTTTTTGAACAAATCGAGTGAGTCAATGATTCAGTAACTTATTCGGAATTACACTCATTTGCCTCTGAATGAAATAGCCATTTGAACAAATTGGTTGAACGGACGTCTAAATGACTCATTAAAACAGTAATTTGCCAAAGTATCATTGCATTTTTCAAACATTTCATATTTGTATGTTTAAAAAAAATATTTAAAAAGTATTTTAAAAATGATTTATGCACTTGCTATTTTGCAGTTTAAATGAACTTATGGCACCTCAGCTTCATCAAACAGTTAATGCATCTAATGCCACTTCAGATGAAGTTTCTGTGTTTCCTGCAGTGGAAAAATGGAGTTTGTTGATACTGATTTCATTTGAATGGTAACAACTCTACAGTTTCATATTATTCTAACTGAATTAATTGAAGCAATTTAAGAATTTGATGTAAAAGATGACACATTTAATAAGGTTAGGGAAAAAATGACCATTTATAAACAATGACATCTGTTTTATTTTTACTATATATGCTGTCAAATATAGATCTGTCATGACAACTCTCGGAGGGATTGGCATGGTAATGTACATGATAATGTTAATGTATTTGGTCTTGGTGAAATAGATCTGCTACGATACTGCTGCTGCTGTGCCAGAGCAAGTACCAAGACTTGCTACTGCCAATACATCCACAACATGCTGCTGTGAGCATGTAAGAAATATTGCTGCTGCACGTATAACATAAATAAAACAACCCCCATATAGCATACATGAATCATAGCAGATCTATACAGGTGGAGCTGGGGAAGGTGGAGGGTTTCTGAAGCAAGCTGCAAACTGCTACAGCAAGCACTCGTCATATATTTGAATGTTGAGCAGTGAGCTATTGGCTGCCGATACAGGAGAGAACCAATCAGCTGTGCTGTGTGATAATGATGTCATTAGGTCAGATCGGATTGGGCCTCTAGAGTTTCATGCCAGAACTTTGTATTTCTTAGAAAGAAAATCAGAAAACTGTATCGGCAGGTCACACTTACAAAAAAATCGGCCAAGAAAATTGCAATTGGTGCATGTCTAAAAAATAGTCCATCAGTGGTTTTATGAAGCTGTGAGAAAAGTTTTTGTGCACAAAGAAAACAAAAAACTTGAATAAAATTGTTGAATACAGTTATTGAATAAGGTCATTATTTTTGTTTTCTGTGTGAATAAAAAGCACTGTAACTTCATAAAATTAAAGTTGAACCACTGATGTCACATGTACATGGATATTTTAATGATGTCCTTACAACCTTTCTGGACCTTGAACATGTCAGTTGTGTCGCTGTCTATGCAGGGTCAGAAAGAACTTGTGTTTCGAAGATGAACGAATGTCTTAGGGGTTTGGAACGACATGAGGGAGAGTAATTAATGACAGAATTTGCATTTTTGGGTGAACTGCCCCTTTAATACATGAAACTCTCCATGCAGCTAAAAGGATAAAATTTCAGTCGTCATAAGAGTCGATATATTTGAAATAACATGACCATGTTCAGTCATACACACAATGATACAAGCGTCATTCGGTGGTGTCATAAAACCTTATGAGCAGTAAAATTCAAAGTAACTGGTGTGTTAATCGTCCTAAATGAACATCGATAAAGCATATAGCTAATTGCCCTTAAAATGGCAGAGCGAGATAGCAAATCCCAGCGTGCTTTTGTTTTTAGGCTGGCTAGCACCCCTCATAATCACTGTATTAGAGCTCTGTTGAGAGATGTCTGTCTGCGCCAGGTTATAAGATAGAGTGGCCTTTCTGCACGCTTTTCCATCATCGGTGCTGAGGCGAGAATGAGTATTTTCAGAGGCTAATTAACTGGGGGCCGTCTTCATCACATGGCCATTATAGTGAGAGGC
This sequence comes from Labeo catla, assembly GCA_012976165.1. NCBI lineage: Eukaryota > Metazoa > Chordata > Actinopteri > Cypriniformes > Cyprinidae > Labeo > Labeo catla. Next base: position 1,358,009 of record VONZ01000008.1, on the reverse strand, counting down.
AGGGCCTAGAGGGGCGCCCGTCTCTCTCTACGCACTTAGCCCCGCTACTGCTTTAATTGTGCAGAAAATGTAATTTGTGTCTCAGTTCAAGTTCCCTCAGAGAGCGCTGTTCACTGTGGGGGACTCCAGTCGCATGAATAGCTCTGCCATTCAACCATCCAGGGGTCAGGTGGTGGGACGAGGCTGGTGCGACGTGTGCATGTGGGTGTGTGCGCGGTGTCCTTGTGTAAACCAGTGTACGTTCGTCTCACGTTACCACGCCACCTCTTTAAAAAAACCACACGCTAAAAACCCTAGCAATCATTAGTTGAATTGTTGCTTCTTTCGTAATTAGTAATTACAGACACTGTGAGAAGATAATAGGCTGGATCCCGTGTCATTATTTTGTAAAGGACAGCACAACGGGTTACTGGATTTTTATAACAAATGCCGCATGTACCGCAATCAGTCGGGGGAAAATACTGTGAACAGAGGGGGCCCGGCCGGGATGGGATGGGACGGGAGGGGAATTGCATTGCGTGGTCCCGCAGGACTGGCTTGAAACACAATACGTGGCGGAGTTTTAAAAGAGATGCCATGATCTTAGCTGGTTATCATCTAATAGGCTGTGACAGCAAGGCATTATGGGAGTTCAGAGGAGAGCAGGGGTTTAGGCGCTCGGAGAAAGAGAGAAAATTGGGAGGGGGATTGGTCGGGGAGAAAAAAACGAAGTGTAAAGAGAGAACGAGGGAGGCTGAAGGACGAAAAGATGAAAGAAGCAGAGCGAGCGAGAGGAAGGAGAGGAATGAGAGAGACCGTCGCTGGAGAAATCCTCTACACATGTCACTCTTTACCTGGATCTACTATTCCTGTGGTGGAAAAGTGCTGATGGGTGGTGTTCCAGTGAGCTTTTCAGCTCAGAAAAAAGTGCTTACTGGCTCTCGCTGGAATGGAGAAGGGCTTGAGGAACTCTTCCCTCGCTTCACGCTTTTGTCTGAAGACTTTGCAGCGGCCAGCATTTTCTATCTTCTCCTCCTATCTGCTCTCATTTTCATTTTCTTATTTATTCTTTTCACTCTCTTGCCTCTCTGCTCACTTGCAGTGGTGTTTCAGAAACGCCTACTGTTTTTTTTGTCCTTCGTTTCTTTAAACCTTTACATTTTCTTGACCATTTATCATGAAAACAGGATTTTCTTTGCTTTAAAAGAGTTTGTTCTATGTGGACATGTTCGGATGTTCACAAAGCAAACCTCAATCCTCAATCTACCCAGGCTTTTTGTATAACTAGGATGTAAAAATGGCCAGGAGGACATTAACATATGACCGCCCACGTTTACATATCAGTGCTCATTCAATATTCATCAATTTTGCCAGCAGTGATGGAAGACAATCATAACCCAGGTCATTTACATGTACAAGTCTTAAAGGTATAGTAGCAAAGCCTGTTTAAAGGTCAGCGGGGGTGGAAAGTAGTCACGCAGAAGTAGATTTAGGCTGTTTTTGGTGCAAGAAACCTTGACTTAAATTAGCCTTGAAGTATTACTGGAGTCATATGTTTCTGTATGAAATGTTTTGTTTCTTAAAAGCCATGGTAACACACTACCATTCAAAACTTTTATTTAAGAAAGAAATTCTTATATTGACCAAGTATGCATTTAATTCAAATAAATCCTGAAAATAGTCACAGACCACTTGTGAAGATGATGGGATGATAGACAGTCTTGGAAAAATATTTTAGAAACATATTGAAATATGTCACAGCAGTCACCGCAAATGATTACTGGAAATGTAGAAGAAATTAGCAGATATGTGACGTATTTCTGTATTGACCACAGATTATTTGGCAAACAGAAAACAAACATGAGTAACTAGTTTGCTCTAGTTAAACCTCTGAATATAATGGATTAAATCCAATGCACCCAAACTCCAGGAAGTTGCTTTTTTGACTAAAGCTCTCGATTTTCACAAGTACTTACCGTTTTATTGTGCAATATGCATCAGGCAGTCAGTGAATGGCCTGTAGGCGGTCCGTAGGTGTGCCGTCTGAGGCTGAGACTTCATCACCGAAATTGCAAGTTTATTTATATATACTGTTCTGTTCTTTTCTGTTCTGTACTAAAATTATGATAACTATGTGGCTTGTTCCTTTTGTGGTGCTTTCAAATCTGTTTTTCTAGCTAACTGTTATGTGCTTTTTACTGACCGAACAAATACGTTCTGAGGCTTTATTGGTGTTCAAGGTTGGACTCTGATTCATAGATTTTTGCGTAAATAGTGTTATTTTGCAGTCTTTTTCAGTCTGTCTCTTTTCCTCTCCTCTTTCTGCTTTTTAGGTCCCATTCACTCTCAACCCTGTTATAAGCCAAAGTCTCGATCTGGGTGTCCATTACTAATCGATTTAAAGGAGAGTGCAACGTGAAATAATAGCTCATCCATGAGGAGAAAGAACAAGGGAATTATCCCATCGCAAGGTTTGTCTTCCCATTCAGAAACCCCTATGGCTTTGTAATCAGTCTTTATAAACCACCTTAATCTTTTAATTCACTTGTATCACTCCACCGGCTGGCCTTCTTTTATTTCTGGCGGGCACTTTGTAGCCGTTAATCCTCTAAACTGTGGGAGATTTCCTCCCCGTTTCCGAACCACCACCCTGACACCCTACAAGACGGGACCCACATGAAAATTAAGTGCAAAATTAATTGTGGTTTTAAATATCATTGTGTCATTTAGAGACAGACATCTTGGAGCTAGGAACTTGGTTGGTTCCAGCCTGTAAAGACGAACAATCCCATATGAATGCTGACAGCACCCTAAGGAAGGATAGCATGGGCCGAATTGTTCATTAATGATGCATGTTAAATGAAGGTTGAACATTTCTTTGTGTTATTATGGAGTCTGATCAGTTGCTTCTTTGTGACTGCAATAAAAAAAGATTACGATAATTACAAGGTTAAGGAGACAAAGTACATAAACAGGCACACAGCAGCCTTCTGTAAACTGTTTGAAGTTGAGCTAATAAGAATGAGGACGCTAAAGCAGTAAACAGCTTATTTTGTTAGATACCATTTTCGCCCCCTTGCTACTAGCTTTCGCTTGCCTTTAAATAATAGAGAAAAGTTCGAACTTCTTCTGACGTCTGAAATAAATTGCATGTACAAGATCCAAATTACATTGTTTAACCTCAGAATTATTGGCCCGCACTCCTCTCCTGTGGCCCGCCGCTCAATGATGTATGGCTTCAGTTTACTCTCTGCAAATCCCAGGGTGCACTGCAGCCCCAGGGGTGGGCGGAGGGCGCGGCTGCTCAGACGAAGCGGCCTTTAATGTTTTATAAGCCCCCCTGCACTCCTCTTTAATTTAGAAATATGAGAGTGTGTGTGGAAAAAGAGGATTATTAGCTACTACTAATCTCCATGTTTGCTCTTGTACCCTCCGTCCTCCAAATCTCCACTGGTGGGAGAAGAAGAGAGGCTGTAGTGAGGAATTAAGAAACAAAAAGGCTGGAGGAAGAAAAAGAGCAGGATAAGTGAACATAGAGACAGATAAATGAGTAGGTAGGTTGGAAGATGGATAGATGGAAAGATGGAATAATGGATAGGTGGCTAGACAGATGGATCGATAGATGGACCGACAGATGGATAGATTGGGATTGTTAAAGGGATAAATGGATAAAGGGATTGTTTTGTGATAGATACATAGATAGATAGATAGATAGATAGATAGATAGATAGATAGATAGATAGATAGATTGATAAAGGTGTAATTTTGTTGTAAATAAGCATGATAGATAGATAGATAGATAGATAGATAGATAGATAGATAGATAGATAGATAGATAGATAGATAGATAAAATGAAAGAGAATGATAAAAGAAAGAACGATAGATAGCTAGATAGATAGAACAATGAAAGGACGTTTGATGAATGCAAGATAGATAGCTAGAACGATGATAGAATGATGAAAAAAGAATGATTGATAAATGCAATAATGATAGATAGATAGATAGATAGATGAGAGACAGAATGATGAAGGAAAGAATGATTGATTAAATGAAAGAACGATAGATTGAACGTTTAGAACGTTTGATAAATGCAAGATGGATATATGGATAGATGGACAGATAGATGGATAGATAGATAATAGAAAGATAGATATCAAACGACTGATTAAATGAAAGAACGATAGATAGATAGATGGATGGATGTATGGACAGACGGATGGATGGAAGGATAGATAGATGAAAGAACGATTGATTAAATGATAGGACAATAGAACGATGGGTGGATGGACAGGTAGATGATAGATAGATGAAAGAAAGAACGATTGATTAAATGAAAGAACGATAGATTGAACGTTTAGAATGTTTGATAAATGCAAGATGGATGGATGGACAGATAGATAGATAGATAGATAGATAGATAGATAGATGAAAGAACGATTGATTAAATGAAAGAACGATAGATAGGTAGATGGATGGATGGATGGACAGATAGACAGACAGATAGATAGATAGATAGATAGATAGATAGATGAAAGAAACGATTGATTAAATGATAGAACGATAGATAAATAGATGGAACACTGATAGATGGATAGATAGATGGATAGATAGATAGATAGATAAATAGATGAAAGAACGATTGATTAAATGAAAGAACGATAGATAGATAGGTAGATGGAACACTGATAGATAGATAGATAGATAGATGGAACACTGATGATGGATAGATAGATAGATACATACATACATAGATAGATAGATAGATACATAGATAGATAGATAGATGAAAGAACGATTGATTAAATGATAGGACAATAGAATGATGGGTGGATGGACAGGTAGATGATAGATGAAAGAAAGAACGATTGATTAAATGAAAGAACGATAGATTGAACGTTTAGAACGTTTGATAAATGCAAGATAGATGGATGGATGGATGGATGGACAGATAGACAGATAGATAGCTAGATAGATCATCAGATAGATAGATGATGAAAGAACGATTGATTAAATGAAGAATATAGATAGGTAGATGGATGGATGGACAGATAGATAGATAGATAGATGAAAACGATTGATTAAATGATAGAACCATAGAACAATAGATAGATAGGTAGATGGATGGATGGATGGACAGATAGATAGATAGATGGATGGACAGATAGATAGATAGTTTAAAAACGATTGATTAAATGATAGGACAACAGAACGATGGGTGGATGGACAGGTAGATGATAGATAGATAGATGAAAGAAAGATTGATTAAATGAAAGAATGATAGATTGAACGTTTAGAACGTTTGATAAATGCAAGATGGATGGATGGATGGATGGATAGACAGATAGATAGATGGTCAGATAGATGATAGATAGATAGATGGTCAGATAGATGATAGATAGATGGTCAGATAGATGATAGATAGATAGATAGATAGATAGATAGATGGAACACAGATAGATAGATAGATAGATAGATAGATAGATAGATAGATAGATGGAACACAGATAGATAGATAGAACGATGAAAGAAAGAACGATTAAATAAAAGAACGATAAAGAAAGATAGAAAAACAGATGGACGGATGCTTTGTAAATAAAGATTGAAAAAAGGAAAAGAGATTTTTGTTGAAAATAAACAGGTGGGTAAATGGACAGATGGTCAGAAAGTGATAAATCGATGGGTAGATAGACAGATGGACAGATTGATAAAGGTATTTTTCTGTTGTAAATAAGCATAGATAGATAGATGGACAGACAGACAGATAGATGAGCTCAGTTTGAGAGTGGTGTGACAGAGAGCGCTGGCGGGGGGAGAGACACTCTTTCATTGAGGCAGCTGTGCAGACTGTATTTAAAGGGGAGGAGACGAGCTGACAGAAACACTGCCCTCTCTCCGCTCACCCTTTTGTGAGGAGATTGCAGCGGCCGTCATAATCACACACGGACAAAAGACGAGAGCTGCGGTGACCGTGTGATGAAACACTTTCGGCCTGACAGGCTTTTCACCTTTTCATCCATCTATCAACACACCACTGTCATTTGTTTCAGGTCTAAAACGTAACGGAGGCACCGCCAGGCATTTAGATATATATTTATACACATATTAGTCACACGCGTAGAGGGTTTTTTTGCCGCTTCTTGCAGAAACTTGTTAAAAAAGACACCCACACATGACAGCGACACGCTTCACACAAATCAATGGTGTGCGTAATGAACGTTGCCGATGAGCAAAAAATGGCCCCATTTAGAACACGACGCGCCGCGAGCGCACGCTTACCTGTGTCTGCGGATTCAGCACATCGCCATGGCAATTACAGCCGCTGCCTGCTCTCCAAGGCTGGGTGACCAAAGAAAGAGGGGCGTTTATTAGCCCCAGCGGGTGGCCAACTTTGGAACGCACACTCTGTTTATTCCCGGTCTCTGTTCCCGCTGACAGCCCGCCTCGCCAAACTCTTCCAGGGCAGGACCCAGCCTTAGCGCTTTTTATGAATTCAAATACCTAGAAAGAGCCATCTGGATGGGAAGATATTAATGACACACGCAGATCCCAGCATGCATCCCAGTTCTAATCAGGCGGCGCTTGCTCCGCAGCTCTGTTTTCCAGGGAATTGGGGGGTGCGCGGGTAAGTTTAGGGGGGCCGCCTGCACCGAAGGCACGATTGATGCTTTGTGTGGTGGGTGAATACAAATGAAGGATTTGTCAAACCGCAATATTTGGGTCCCCGTAGATTAGCATACGGCAGTTGGGTAATTATACACACACTTGATTGAATGGAGTCAAAACAGGGGGATGAGTAAACTTCTGACGGCTTTTGATTTCTATGGAAATGGGGGCAACGAGATACATGCATATTACACACGCGCACATTTTCAAACAAATGGCCTCCATTTTGTGTTTGCTGTGACAGATGTGTCCCTTTTAGTGGATAGATTGAAACTTGGATAGATGGATGCGTATGGGAAAAAAATGTGATATGCTTTGTTCGTTTCAAGTGTAGACCTTCTGCGGAGTGAATGATTTTATCTAACAACAAAAAGACATTTACGGCTGACGGAATTACATTTACTTTTATTGAGTCGTACGTTATTGGAATAATATTCAGAATGCTGGTGGTACTTCAGGTTGTTTCTGGTTACGCTTGTAAGCTGTCCTTCGGTACCTGCTGTTTTAGTGAAGCCCGGAGGGGCGTCATCTAAATAGACTGAATTAAATCACACACTGAGATTTGAGAAGCATGTAATTTGTATTTTTTAATGGGTTTGAGTGGTTGACGCCGGACTTTGGCGTATTCCGCTGGATGAGAACTCGAAGGTTAAGCAGGAATTTAAATAAGAACGTACTGTAATTTAGTTCTATTTGATTAGCGTTGTATTCCCCCCAAAAAGCCAATATATATGTTTTTTCATCTTCTTATTTTAATTCATGTTCCTTTTGATTACTATTCCAACAGAATTAAACCCAGCATGATCTAAATCCCTCAGGAATTTAATATTTTATTATCAAACAGACACGCACACGCAAACTCTTTCACATCAGTGGATTTTATCATGTTGCCTTTGTTCGAATAATTTCACTTTAATTTATTTCTGTAATCATCAGAGGCGCTTTTTTTATTTTCACTTTTGGATTTTCAGTGTAGTATCATTCATTCTTTTTCCCTTTTTTTGGAAAATAAATTTATTCAAAACATAAAAGGCGTTTATTCAAAAAACAGCAGCTTTTAATCAAAAGAAAATTGCAACACGTTCTTCAATGTCAACGCAAAATTAATTTGCAAGATTAATCCAAGTAATGAGAGGAAAGCCTGAAAGCATGTTCATTCCGACTTACTGTCTCTATTTAGGACGTGTATAATGTTTTGGCTGGAGTCTCCCAGGAATTTTATTTGATTTGATTTTATTTTATTTTACCCCATAACTGCTTATATATGAGCAATATCACATGAATAGATAACGGATATGGCTGTATATTGGGACTGCTGTGATTCGGCCATAGGCACAAGGTAATCACAGCGTGCCGATATACAGCATATCTCACGTCTGTGAGTGTGATATTGCGTTTATACAACTGCACAAGTGTGTAAATACATAAGAAACAACAACGGAGTGTCTTTAAAAACCCTCTTTTGTGCAGAACTACTTCCTTCTGCCACATATTCAAATCTCTGTTTGACAGTTTAACAGCTGAGCCCAAGCCTCCGTTACTAATTCCAAAACTGATTCCAAAATACTACTGTTATTTCTATAAAATATTATTTATTGAATAATATTTAATAACAACAACAGCAGCCATCATAAAAGTTACTAGGCAGTTCAGTCAAAAGTACAAAGACAGCACTCTGATATACAACATTGAATTTACATAAACATGATGAGATTTTTTTCCAAAACTATTTGATCTGGAACAAATAATGGTTTAATGAGACCAAAGACTGCCTGTTAGATTTACCCAGAACAAATTATATATCATGTTTAACCACTACCGAGATATCAGAGCTAGTGGTAAATTCCAGAAGATCTGGCCAAGGTAAGGTGCTCTCGTGCAGGTTCATGAGTGCAGAACGACGATCCGGAGCTCTCATGTCTAAAAACGTTGACGCAAATTTTCAAACAGACGTTATCTTTATTAACAAACTACATATTTGAACTATAAACAAGTACATTCTCGCCTGAAAACCGTACTTTTTATAAAATGATACTGGATTTGGGCGAAATCTCAATTAACTGAATATTTTACCTCAGTTACGATTAATGAGCTATTATTTTTATTCATTTATTTATTTATTTAATATAATTTTCCCCCCTCATAGTTATAGAACACAGAACACGTCTTTGCGTCTGAAACACGAGACACAGCACTTAGGCTGCGTGTTCACCAATGGGAGTGCCATGTTTTTAAAACGCCAGAAGCATGCCAAGTGCTGAGCGCCTTTTCAGGCGTTTTTTTTTCTCAGTGCCGAGAGTTGAAGAATGTTCAACTTTGAGTAAAACGCTGCACTCACCACTGTCACTTTCTAGTCAACTAACCAATCAGAGTGGAGGACGGGCAGGACTAATACCAACCACTCTGCTTGTACTATGACTGAACAATATTGGAGAAGTTAATATTGCTTGTCTCTGTGTAGTTATGTCTTTACCAGATGGAAATGCCAGACTACCATATTATTATGAAAAATAATGCTTGGACAAACATTTAATTTGTTCAGAATGTCTACTCTGCCATGTTGCTGTCAAATACAAAAGATGCCATGCCAACCTGCTACTGTAAACAAAAGCTTGCAAGGCTTGCCCCGCCTCCGTGATCTTCTGATTGGTCCACTGTTTTGGAACTGAAATTGATGAGCAGTGCTGCGTGTTAAAGTTTAAATTCCGTTAACTTGACACAGTGTCTTAAACGGGCCACTCATGTGAAAGATGCTGTAATAGACTCAAGCACAATGGTCATACACATTCATATAGTGATGACTACACATGCGGTAGTATTTTTTTTTTGATGGAAAAGTATTAACAGGACAGGAGTAAAAAAAAATTAAATAACTGACATGGGAAAATTATGCTGAATTTCTGTGTCGATTTCTTCGCCCAGCCCTATATTATTCCATTGTTTTATTATTAAAAGTGGGTGGGACAAAATTTAGTGAGGCATTTAAATGGTTGTTATACACCCGCTTGCATTAACTCCCTCAGTAGCATGTAATGAAGTAAACAGTCGCATTAAGAAGCATTACCTTTATTAGCTATCATCTGAGACCTGAATAGTACCTAGGCATGAGCAGGAACTATTAGCCCAGACTGACTCGAGCTGTACTCTATTGCATCAGCTCTGCATCTATGACAGACTGTTCTATTCCCCAGAATCCTCGGAGGCGGCTGGCGCTCTCATTCTGAACCCCGTTCGACGTTCTTTCTTTCTCTCTGTAGTTGGCAGGGCCATTTTGAGAAGCTACTGTGCATGGCGGCCTTTAGCAGAGAATGTAATTTCAGGCTCCAACGGGGGAATAAGAAAAAAAGAGGGAGAGAAGAATGATAATACTGTGGAAGGTCAAATATTGATCATGCTATAGAGAGCAGCTTTAGGCAGGCTCACCATGAGAACTTTCAACAGGCTTTCGCTCTCTCTCCCACTCAGGGACTCGTCCTTCATCTCGGGGGAGAAAAAGAGAGTGAACGAAGGAGGAAAAAGTGTGAGAGAGAAAGAAAGATAAAGTGGGAGAACGCTCGGCCCAAGTGAATGAATGCCGTGCGCCTCCTGTGCTGATTTGAGTGAGTGTAAGGGAAGAGAGTGCTCTTCAATTCCGTGCCTGTCCAATAGTGTTTACGCCAGGTGGGAATATCCAGCCTGTGTCCTTGTAAGACAAGAGGCCCCAGCGGATTCAGATGAGGTGGTTCGCTGCGGTCGCGTACGCCGGCTCGCCGCATATTTCCCGGTGCTTTATCCTGGCCAGAGAGAGAGGCTTGAGACCAGAAGAAATGTCCTCGACAATCAGCAGAAACCCCCTCAACCTTGGGCTCTCTACCGACCTGGGCCCTCGTCTCAATGAGAGTAAGTGAAAGAGACACGCAGACAGGGGCTGTTAGCAAGTCTTATTTACGTACTTGGAAATCTCGGCTAGCGTTAAACCACTCCATTCCAAAAACATCTGGCCAACTGACATGGCCCTTTCACAATTTCTTTCTCGAAAACTCCCCCTTTTCCCCCATGTAAGAACTTGTTCAGTAGAAATGATTTTGCCACGGCTGTTGGTTGGTTGCCAAAACCCATTTGTTTTGAGTAGTACTGTCTATTAGTCACTTCAGCATTTCTAGCATCTGTATTATTACTAAATTGAGTAGTGTAATTTACTAGAATGACATTGGTGTTTTTTCAGCTATGAAATGCCGTAAGTCTCTATCCACGCAGAAGTAAGCTCATGGGTAAGTAGGGAAATAACGAGAAGAATAACAGCGTGCAGTAAACAGCAAAACAGTTTGCACTACAAACCAGTGTGTTAATAATTAATACATTAAAATAATAAGGTTATTTGCAGCGTCAAGCCGCAAAACAAGCGGTTTTGTACAGCTAAAAATAGCTGAACGCGGATGAGACCGAAAGCAAGACCTATAACATTTGCAAATGGCCATGACCACTCTTAAAGCAAAAATAAGGTGTATATTATATTATATTATATTATATTATATTATATTATAGTATAGTATAGTATATTATATGTACAAATGGCCCAGACCATCTTACAGCCAAAATAAGGTGGATAATATAATATAATATAATATCCACCTTATTTTGGCTGTAAGAGTGGTCTGGGCCATTTGTACATATACTATATTATAACATACTATACTATAATATAATATACTAATATTATATTATATTATATTATATTATATTAACCAGACCTTTAACAATTGGAAATGGCAATGACCGCTCTTACGGCAAACATAAGGTGGATATTATATTATATTATATTATATTATATTATGATATAGTATAGTATAGTATATTATATGTACAAATGCCAGACCCATATCATTCACAAACGGCCACGACCACTCTTACAGCAAAATAAGGTGGATTTTATTTTATTTTATTTGCATGTTTTAACTCTTTAAAAAATAATTAACAAATTGCAGAATTTAAATATATTCTGTTCACAAGTGTTCTGTTTATTTTCTTAATTTCTTTGATTTTTTTTTTTATTAAATGTGTTTTTTAACCTTATTATTTAATATAAAATTGTATTTTTTTAATGAAATGTATTAGAGAAAATGTTGATCTTTATGTAACAATGCCAAAAATTTGTGTAAAAGTAGGAATTAATCGTTTATAATGAAATTTCACATTTGAAGATTTTAAAGACAGTAATGAAATGAAAAGAAATCAAAATGGAAGGTTTTTGTCTTTTAATAAGAATATGTTAGCCTTATTGTGCTCCAAAACAATGACAAAATTGTACATTTTTGTCATTGTTTGTACAAGATATAAGCATTCAAAACTTACAGTCTCTAACTTCCACCAATACGGATCATCGATTTTGATGACATCAACCTGCACTTCAGCTTCTCATCAAACATTCTGTCCAATCAGATGCTCTCTAGAATCCGAAGCGTCCCGCCCCCTACACTATAAGTAGACGCTGAAGCTGTGGCTGAAATCGGTCACTTGTTCACAGAGTTAGTATTTTCTGTACAGTGAATGGCACGTAGTGCACTATATAGGGGATAGGGGATGATTCAGACAGTGTAGATATGTTTCCATTGGGGCGAAAGAGGTAACGCTCTTTTTAAACTACACATCTGCAGCATAATTATAATAATTATTGATATAAACAAAACGCTACTGGGTATTTAAAAAATACTGCATGTGACTGCATGATATATCCCGCCCTTGATATGTTCCTGTTTCAGGAAGACAGACACTTTTAAGTCCGGATGGTTTTCTGGCGATTTGGGTTTTTGGAACTCCCCCCTTTTTTTTTCATTTTTGTTTTTATTTTATTTTAAATTATTATTATTATTATTTTATTTTATTTTTTATTTTTTTCCTTTTAATTTCAGTTTGTTTTAGAAATTTTATTTTAGCTTTTGTAATTTTTTTAATTAGTCTTTTAGTTTAGTTTTTCAGCATTTTTTCAGTATTACATCCGCAGCATAATTATAATCACTGTTAATATAAACGAAACGCTACTGGCTATTTAAAAAAAGGGGTGTGGCAGCTTGATATATGTCACCCTTGATATGTTCCTGTTTCAGGAAGACAAACACTTTTAAGTCTGGATGGTTTTCTGGCGATTTGAGTTTTGCAAAAACAGAATCCTTTACAAAACACTGGTGTACTCAGCAGCTACACTGATTCATGCCATTTACAGTCTATTTACTTAGAGGACGGCTGACACATCCTTATTATGCCGCCATATGAGACGACAGAGGTCTGATTGGCATTTATGTTAAGGTCACTCTATTTTGTTTACTCAACTGAGAGCATTTGAGCCTGTTGATCTATTGTTCGCATTGGGAGAGTTAAGTAACTTAGCCTTTCTCCACAAGAACTCTCACAGTTGGCGCAAAGCAGATTTCCAGTCACTTAACATTCGGCTCACTGAGCAGCGTAGAACAGTCATTTGCAAAATGGTCAAAAGATGCATATTTATGCACACATACCCTCAGATTGTCTAAGAAGTAACCGTAGTAAACGGCAATTTAGCATAAATGGCTATAAGTAAATTTGTTTGGTGTTCACTCACTGAGACGTATGTGATGTGTACTGTAGAACGCAAGATTTAGCTTACTAGCAAATATCCAAACTGTAGATGATTGCTGAAACTTGATAACTTCAGAGCAGAAATGTTCTCGGTTGAGGCAATAATATTGAAAGAAACGTTCATTGAAGTGCAGTGCCACTCATTAATATAGAAAGTGTATTTTAATACTAATGATGAACTTGATAGTTGAACCAGTGCAGGTCTTTGGCTGTTTTTTTTAGTCCAGTCCATCAGTGCTAGTTTGTTTTTTGCTACTCCATATAAAAAACCTCTTGCTGTGTCTAGTGGGATTTTGATGAAACTGACCTTTTTTTTTTTTTTCAAATTACTCTCTTACTCGCCATGTAAATCAAAGGTCAAAAGATCCCCCGTACTTTCTGTTTTCATCCTGTGTATATTTAAACTCCAGTTCGGTCATTACCGCAAACTAGGCTCCAAGGACTGAGATCTATCACCTCTGATAGATTCAGAGCAGAGGCTGGAGGACACAGGGCCTGTAAAACACCTCCGCGGTGATCCGCTTGTAAAATATGTGGTGATTTCATGAACTGAGCAGCATCAGGTATGCAAGGTATACGGTAGCAGAGTACTGCTTAGGGTTTCATTTGAACATGATGTGTGTAAGAAAATGATTTTAGACCACTGAATTTTAGCCAAGGTTGAACACCAAATAAACATGTCAGAATATGTCATGTTTTTTTGTAACAGAGGTGCTCCTTGGTGTGTATACTTGCTAGAAATATGAAAAATGGGTCCAAATCACACTTCAGTATCAAAATAGTTAAAAGCTTTTATTCAATAGTAAAGTAAAAATTTAAATATAAAAACAGGACAGTGCTTAAAGTCTGTGCTGGAATACTATGCAAATTGTTACCCTGTTTGGCAAGTTTTCAGGTGTAAGAAGTACACCCATGTAAGGTGACAACATTGATTTAACCTTTTTTATTATTATTTTAAATTATTTTGTTTTATTTTTTTCCTTTTAATTTTTCAGTTTTATTTTTAGCTTTTGTAATTTTTTTTAAATTTTAAATTAGTCTTTTAGTCTAGTTTTTCAGCCTTTTTTCAGTATTTCTATTTATTATTTATTTATTTATTTTAGTTTTAGTCATTTTACTTCTTTTTTTTTTTTTTCAATTAATATTTATGGTTTGTTTATGGAAGCCTGTTTCCGCCACTGAATACACTGAATAGACTATTTATCTCACAATTCTGACTTTTTTTTTCTCAAAATTGCAAGATATAAAGTCAATTCTGACAATTTGTCTCGCAATTACGAGTTTGTATCTCACAATTCTGACTCTTTCTATCAACTGTGAGTTTATATCTCACAATTCTGACTTTTTCTCAGAATTGTGATATATAAACTATACATAAGCTATATATAAACTGTATCTCGCAATTATGATTTTTTTATATCACAATTGCGAGTTATAAAGTCCAATTTTGAGGGAAAAAAGATTGATATATTGATATATGTTTGAGTTTTTTTTGTTTGTTTTTTTTACAATTTTTTTTATTCAATGGCAGAAATGGGCTTCCATATTTATTTCAGCTTTCAGTAACTAACAATGAACAATACATTTATTCTACAGTATTTATTAATTGATTTTTCTTTACTGTAGTTAATATAAACGCAATTGTTCATTATTAACATAGGCATTAAATATTAACAGATACAACTTCTAATTTAAATATATTAATAAATGTTGAAGTTAACATTGAAATACTTTGTTACTATATTTCATAATGTATTAACTAATCTAGGTAAATATTGTTAACATTAGTTAATTAGTTAATCATGTGAAGTATTTCTGTTTTAGTTTTAGTTAACAATAACAATACTGGTCAGACCTTGGGCCCATTTTTCTAATTTCTAAGAAGTCAAAACATTTTATGTTTCAAATAGTTCAGGAAATGTGTGATTTAAAAATGTTCAGAAATGCAGATATCTAAGTGGCTCTGTTATTAATTTCATGAAAAATTCTGTTTACAGGTTGCACTGTGATAATTAACAGTTCACCTTCGTGTCTTGTGAGACAGGAACCGTGTAGTAGTCAATGCTTTGTTTACTGGGATCTTCTAAATTGTTTTCAACACTGAAAAAAGACTGGTTTCCAAACCTTCTGCGGGTGCTGTACAAATCCTAGGCACTGCAGTGCGGTGCAGTTAGCGGAAATAACGACAAATTGAAGTGTGCAAATAAAACGCTGTCTGCGAGCACGCTGTGGGCACTCGGCGACCAGTAAAGTGTAATTATGTACAACTCTTTAAGCAGTTCTCCTGGAAGATGGGTTTGCAGAAAAACAAGTGGCTGTATGAAGACGGAGAGCTTCTATTAGTGCACGAGTGTGTAAACGCACAACAGGCAAGTTTGAAAACTTAAATCTTACTTTGCCCGCCGACGGCGCAAACTGGAGGCTGACGAAAGCGTTTTATGCAGCATCGGCGGTTTATTCTGTCTGAATGAGTAATCGAACATGCCCTGAGTGATTCAGTTTGTAACGGAATTCATTATTCATGGTGAATAGCTCATTTACTGGTAATTTCTAATGGCTTTATTTGGATGTGACTTTTGAAATTCTCCTAAATGTTCCTCTGCAACTGCTTATTAGTGTAATGCATTTATGAATCACTAATTTTTGTTAATGTTTGTCTGCTTTGAAAATCCGCATGGCCATGCTAATGCTCACGCAAAGGGAAAATGGTTCAATAACGATTTGTTTACTAAAAGTCGTTGTAGCCAATTCTCATCTTGTACACCTCCCATCCCACCCAACATTCATTAGAGTGACTGGACTAATTAAAAGCACCACTTTTGAGTGCGAGAGTGTGTGTGTGTTCTCCGTTATCTCTGTGAGCTCTTCTGGCCGCAGTCGAAAGAGGTGGATAACCTTCTCTTTGCTTCTAAACGAGCGCAGTTAGGAGCTTTACGTTTCCTCTTCCTGCGCCTTGTGGTAAGGGAAAAAGATATCGAACCTGTAGGGCAGTTTTTTTATTGGACGTCAAACTGCAGATAAAGATTCAAGCCAGTGGCTAACCACTTTGACAGCTGCTATAGAGGATATTTTGTCTATGAAATGCAGTCAGGAGCACTTCAAGAGAAGGAGGGAGGGAGAGTGAGAGAAAGAAATGAAGAAACTAGCGAGGTTTACAAATAGGCCCAAAACATATATTTGAAGACAAATATGCAAGCATTTCGTGTGTAGCTGAGTTGCGAAATGTGGTCAACCATATATGTTGCATATGTATATTACAGGAAAATTCTGTTGTTTTTAAGTTGCAATGACATTATATGGATAAAATTCACCCTCATGTCGTTAAAAACCCATAAGACCTTTGTTCGTCATCAGAGCACAAATTACAATATATTTGATTAAATCCAAGAGATTTCTGACCCTGCATAGACAGCATCGCAACTACCATGTTCAAGGCCCAGAAAGGTTGTAAGGACATCGGTAAAATAGTCCATGTGACATCAGTGGTTCAACCGTAATGTAATCAAGCTTTTTTGTGTGGAAAGAAAACAAAAATAAATTTATTTAACCGTTTCTCACTTCCGTGTCAGTCTTCAACGGACGTTCACAAGAGTATTGTGACGCATGCAACAAAAAATTGCGACAAGAATTTGTTGAATAACATTTTTTTCCATGTAATTTTTTCCTGTGATCAGAGCTAAATTTTCATTTAGCATCATTACTCCAGTCTTCAGTGTCACATGATCCTTCAGAAATCATTCTATTTATGCTGATTTGCCAGATTTTTTTTTTTAATGAATATTATTATCAATATTTAAAACAGTTGAGTAGTTTTTTTTTTTCAGGATTCTTTGATGAACAAAGATCCAAAGATCAGCATTTATATGAAATAAAAAGACTTTGTAACATTGTACACTATACCATTCAAAAGGTTGGAGTCAGTATATTTTTTTATTTATTTATTTTTTTATTTTTTGGAGGGGAAACAAATTATAGAAATTAATACTTTTATTTAGCAAGGATGCTTTAAATTGATCAAAAGTGATAGTAAAGACATTTATAATGTTATAGAAAATTTTTGTTTTAGATAAACACTGTTCTTCTGAACTTTCTATTCATCAAAGAAACCTGAAAAAATTCCCATCTGTTTTCAACGTAATAATAATAATAACAATAACAGTAATAATAAATGTTTTTGAGCAGCAAGTCAGAACTGGAGTAATGATGCTAAAAATTCAGCTTTGAATCGTACTGTTCAAAAACTTTTAACCAGTAGTGTATGTTGCCAGAAATTCACAGTAAAAAAATAAATGAATAAATAATTAAAATGAACAATGATATGCCTGTATTAGGGGGTGGCATTTAACTGTATATTTTGTAAAGTATATTGATATAATGTCATTTTTTAATATAAAATTATTTCTATAAAAAGAGAATGTGTCTGGGAATATGTGTTTTCTTTTTTTATTTTACATGTAAAAACCATCAATTTTACCGTACCATCAATCGGAGATATTCTTGTCTAACTTACATCCCTGCTCCGGTATTGAAACAGTAGAGGTTGGACTGTGACAGCTGATCTGAGGTAAGACGCTCATGTCAATCAACTATCGTGGGAGTGGCCTCTGTTAGTGTGACGCCACACCGACAGGCATCTGAGAATGGCTCGATTTTTACAGATTAATTAAAAACCACTGCATGGATTTTTATCATTATAGGGTAGATTTGTACACACACTGCCAACACACATTAATGTTCAAACAACATGAAAAAGTCAACTTTGCATCCGATGACCCCTTTAAGATAATACATTAAAATAATATGTTAAGACACACCAATTTGCAATATCAAGCAGCACAACAAGTAGTTTTGTACAGCTAAAAATAGCTGGACGCAGATGAAACTGGAAGCCAGACCCATAAAATCTACAAATGCCCACACCCACTTTTACGGCAAAAATAAGGTGGATAGAAAAGCTGGCTTAATCTTATAGTGCTTTGGATCATGTTTGCTGGTTTCTAGCTGGTTGTTTTTCATCGTAAACCTTGAACCAGCTAGAAAACATCTGCTATCTAAAACACTGTTACTTCCTTAAACTGGATTTTCCAGCAGAGAGAATTGCCAGGTTTCTCTTTCAGGTCAACAGCTGTGATGGTGGAGAACCACTGATGAATTTTAGCTACTGGAACAATAACACATCTGGCTTAATTGCGCAGACATTGAAGGTAAATCTATCACTCCCTTCAGTATTGTAGTTTATTACAGCCATAGCAACGCAAGAGCGCACATATGTTTAACAAGACCTCGTTTACCAAATATTTGTGTCTAGATTTACGAACTTGCGTAGAATACTCAGGATCCCAGTCATTTAAAAAACTCAAGTTTTTACATTATTAAATGTACCATAGTCATTTGAAACATCAACCCAAGATTGTCTGTCCTTTTATGGGGGTTTAGAAATGTGCAGTGTTGGGATTTTTACAGTGCTGACCATGGCTTAGCATACTCATAAAATATTTTATGAGTATGCTATTTTTTGATCTTTAATATTTAATATCGCAAGTCCTATAAAAGGTAATATTTGTTGTAAAAACGTAACATTTTCAAATATATACTTTACAGTGTACATCATCAAATTTTGGCCAAGTCAGCGGAAAATAGCATTTCACTTTGGACCCGTTATTCCCGGCTGACTAGTTATACAACAACTGTCAGTAATATCATTTGTCCGTGACAGTTATTCAAGACTTTGATTGATTATTTGAGGATTTGGGGCTACTACGACTGCAGGGTCCAAGGAAAAACACAATTTTAATGTAGAAACGTAATGCAAAACTCACGTCTACAAGATTTTCCTTCTCCGTTGACGTTGCACGTCTACCTTCATTACTTTCTTCATCTGTGATTCTGAAACCTCCAGTTGCAAAAGTTAGCATGATGTTGGCGTGGTGCATAATGTAAATATTTATTCATAAATCTGTTCCCATATTCTATTCATTTTTAGTCTGAAAATGTGTGCGCGCAGTTGAGTGGGTTCGTTGTTTGCGAGTACACGTGTACCTGCGTGTGTGTATGTGAGTGTGTGCCTTTTAAAAAAAAGACAGGAGAGATTTCTAGAGTGTGTGCGAACCCACAGAACGCCTAATTAAATTCCTATTCAAATCCAGCAGTATTTCATGACAGCTTGTGATAAAAACCCCATTGTGTGTAATGATATGCTTTGTGAATGTGTGTGAGGAGAGATGGAACAGAAAGCTTTTGGGGGAAGCGGGAGGAGGGAAGCTCGCTGCTTCCTACAGTCGAAAGAGAAAATGCTAATACAAACATGAAAGTAGCCCTTGAACTACTTTTTCACCTCTGTTACAGAGCCAGAATTTCTGAATCAGCACGCGTCTTTTTCTCCAGGTGTCCATGAGCCGCTCACTGTATATTGATTAGGGAATATGAGCAGGGAGCTCATCTAATTTGCCCTGGAGTTTTATAGAGTATAGTATGGTATAACAGACCGTTCTATGATTTATAATATCAGAGTCCCTTATCATTAAAACACCTTTTAAATTGACTTTAATAGCCAGTAAATGCAGCATCTCAACTATACTGTATTAGATTTAATTATGCTTCCCTTCAGTTCTCGATCACTCTACTTCAAAATGAGTATGTTGAATATTCGTGTTATAAAATTAAGTGTCTTTTTATTCAACCATTAAGTTTCCAAGAGGCTGTGTAATTAACTAGTTTCTCAATCCTTCCTTGTTTCACAACTAGTCTTGGTAACATGTTTTTCCATTACGTTAATGCATCAAAATAATTTAACAAATTGAAATTTCATTTTTTAAGTTACGAGATTCAGCTTTTTGAAGTCAGTTTAATATAAGTTAATTAGAAATTACTTGATTACACTTCAAAATTTAAGGCAGCAACTGCACTTAAAGGGATAGTTCACCCAAAAATTAAAATTACCCCATGATTTACTCAGCCTCAAGCCATCGTAGGTGTATGTGGCTTGAGCCTTGGTTCTTTCAAGTTTTATAATGGCAGTGAATGGGTGTTGAGATTTTGAAGTCCAATAAAGTGCATCCATCCATTATAAAAAGTACTCCACATGACTCTGGGGGGTTAATAAAGGCCTTATGAAGCGAATCGATGTCCATAAGAAAAATGTCCATATTTAAAACACTATAAAACGTAATCTTTAGCTAATCACGTGAGAAGAGAGCAAAACAAAACACAGGTCACGAATTATAAGTGCAAAATGAGGATTTGTAAAGAAAAATGACAGCAGATTTTGATAAAAGTCAAGAGGAGACTGGTTTCCTTTGCTGTAAATAAAACTTTGTTTTCGCAAGACTAGCATATTCTCATCGGAGCTTACATATGGATGTTTTTCTTACACAAACACATCGATTCACTTTAGAAGGCTTTATTAACCCCCACAGTCGTGTGGAGTACTTTTTATGATGGATGGATGCACTTTATTGGACTTTAGAATCTCAACACCCATTCAATGCAATTATAAAGCTTGGAAGAGCCAGGACATTTTTTTTAATATAACTCCAATTGTTTTTGTCTGAAAGAAGAAAGTCATATACACCTAGGAGTTAATCATAGGGTAATTTTCATTTTTAGGTAAAATATCTCTTTAATGAATTACTTTAGTCAAAACATTGATTCATAGGTTTGGTTGTGTCACCTTCCAAACATTAGTCCCCGTGTCTCGTTAAATTGCTTAGTAAAATATGTATCTAGTTAAATATTGCTGTTTATTAACATGAATTGTTTTATTTGTGCATTTACAGTTGAAGTCAAAAATTTACATACACCTTGCAGATTCTGTAAAAATGTTGATTATTTTACCAAAATAAGAGGGATCATACAAAAAGCATGTTATTTTTTATTTAGTACTGACCTGAATAAGATATTTCACACAAAAGATGTTTACATATAGTCCACAAGAGAAAATAATTTTAAAATATTATGCCATTCAAAAGTTTACATACACTCTTAATACTGTGTTGTTACCTGAATAATCCACAGCTGTTTTTTTTGTTTGTTTTTTGTTTTTTTTTGATGGTGATAGTTCATGAGTCCCTTGTTTGAAAGGAAAAGGAAAGGAAAGGACGTGACGTGTGGCCAAGTATGGTGACCCATACTCGGAATTTGTGCTCTGCATTTAACCCATCCAAGTGCACACACACAGTAGTGAGAAGTGATCAAACACGCACACACACACCGTGAACACACACCCGGAGCAGTGGGCAGCCATATTGCTATTGCTGCGGCGCCCGGGGAGCAGTTGGGGGATCGGTGCCTTGCTCAAGGGACTCACCTCAGTCATGGTATTGAGGGTGGAGAGAGCGCTGGATATTCACTCCCACCACCTTCAATCCCTGCCGGACCTGGGACTCAAACCCGCAACCTTTCGGTTACAAGCCCGACTCCCTAACCAGCTGCGGCTGCGGTTTGTCCTGAACAGTTAAACTGCCCACTGTTCTTCAGAAAAATCCTTCATGTCCCACCCCTAATTCTTTGTTTTTTCAGCATTTTTGTGTATTTAAACCATTTCCAACAATGACTGAGATCGATCTTTTCACACTGAGGACAACTGAGGGACTCATATGTAACTATTACAGAAGGTTCAAACACTCACTGATGCTTCAGAAGGGAAAAAACTATGCCTTAAGAGCTGGGGGGTGAAAAGTTTTTGATTTTTTTTTTTTTTTTAATTGGAAGATCAGGGAAAATGTAACTTAAGTTGTCTTCTGGGAAACATGTAAGTATCTTCTGTAGCTTCTGAAGGGCAGTACTAAATGAAAAAAAATATGATATTTAGGTAAAATAAGAAAAAATGTACACATCTTTGTTCTGTTCAAAAGTTTTCACCCCCTGGCTCTTAATTCATTGTGTTTCTTTCTGGAGCATCAGTGAGCGTTTGAACCTTGTGTAATAGTTGCATATGAGTCCCTCAGTTGTCGTCAGCGTGAAAAGATGGATCTCAACTATCACAAAACAAAACAAAACAAAAACACAGTATTAAGAATCAAGTGTATGTAAACTTTTGAACAGTCTGTTATTGTCTCTTGTGGACTATATGTATACATCTTTTATGTGAAATGTCTTATTCAGGTTTTGCAAGGTTTGCATGTAAACTTTTGACTTCAACTGTAAGTGAAAAATTCTTCAATATCATTCTTCATGATTCATTTAGACCTAGATTTTATGCATTTTTACTTGCATTAAATGTTTTGAATTAGTTTGACTTTTTTTGCTTCATTACAGAATGTTCTATAATATAGTCTATTTTTAATCATGCAGTTTTGTTAATTTTGATTGTTAGGCGGTGTGTCTAATAATTTTGGATAGAAGTTCCCCAAACTACATTAGGGTTTGATTGGACACAATCTTCAACGTCAACAACAAAAGATATGGTGAGCATTGTTTCCTCCTTTTTAAAAGTTGAAAAACTTTTATTTTGCTATCCTGAACATTCAGCATTATTTCTTCCCTGTTCTCTCTCCGTGGCCAATCAGAACACACCTGCAACCTCAGTTGTATTGAAGACCATAAAAAGCTGAAAAATACTGAGAGACATATAGATATTTTATAGCCATATCACCCAGCAAGTCTAGTTACCGTTCCTTCTCAAGCTCGCTTTTAACTCGCTCTCTCTGTCTCTCCATCCCTCTCCTGTCTTTTTCGCTCGGACAGTCTCCGGTTTTCAGCTGGAGGCAGAGTCCTGTCTGCAAACCTCTGGAGACGCGCTCTCTCTATCTCTCTTTCTCTCGTTTCTCTCGCTCTGTCTCTCTGACAACTGCTGCAGGGGTAAAGGCCCGTTGTGTTTCTTGCTGTTTGTTTTGGGAGGCTGCATGTTAAGTGACCTGTCCATCCAAAACACTCTCTTCGTCTGATCTCTCTTTACATCTCAGTCAAACGCTCAGCTTGGACAGCGGCATTCATTAATATAGTAGCAACCTATGCAGCACACTCGCATAACCCCAAACCTGGCGCTCACATGCGCACATGCACACCAGCAGCAATAAAACAGCACACCTCCGGAAAGCAGTTTGTGTCACATTCTCTGTACGCCCTAAGGGAGTTCATAGTAGTACAGTAGAGAGATAGAGACGCTCGCTAAACTGTAAACAACCGACCAGATGCGTGAAGAAAATGTGAATGGTGTTTGTGCAAGAGCTTGTTGCCATGAGGTATGTTGCTAGGGTGTTGCTAAAGGTTTCTAGTGTGTTCTAGATGGTTAACTTGAAAAAATATGTTTGTTAGGTAACTTTAAAAGATGTTTTATGTGCTAAATAATTGGTTTTAATTAAAAAAAAAAAATCAAACAGACTACAACAGTAGGGCCCTAGAAAATTCAGGAGGGTTTTTTCTTTTCATTTTTCTTTATTTTGTATTTTTTCTGTATTAAATTTTAAGAAATGTAATTTTAGTATTTAAAAAAAAACAAACATTTAATTTATTAAGCAATTTATTAAAACTTAAACAAAATTTCATGTTTTCTGTGTCAATTTGGGTTATGATTTAATGGATAAATTACATTTTAATAGTCAAAAAGCATGCCTAATCATTTGAAATGATGAAACTTTACATTTTTTGTGTTTTCTTTTTTTTTTTGGATAAAATTTTCATAATTGAATTATTTTAAAATATTATATAAAATTGTATAAAATAAAATTAATATTATATAAATGTTTTATTAATAATATGTAAACATTAAAATTTGTTTTGCTTTGCTTTGACTATTTGGTTTTGTTTTTTGCTTTGCTTTGACGTTTTGTTTGTTTGTTTGTTTGTTTGTTTGTTTGTTTTGCTTTGCTTTTTGCTTTGTTTTTTGTTTAGTTTTGTTTTGCTTTGATTGCTTTTTGTTTTGCTTTTTGCTTAGTTTTTTTTTTTTCGTTTAGCTTTGCTTTAATTGTTTTGCCTTGCTTTATGTTTTGTTTTGCTTTGTGTCTTATAGTCTGCCTGGTAAAAATCATTGTCTGACCATTCATAAAATCATTGTCTGATCATGTTCGAAAGTACATACAAATAGTTAAGCAGTGTGAAGTTTAATACTCACAGTTAGGAGTTTTCTGAAACCCTGACCCTTAGCATGAGTAATAGCCGAGATGCTTCCCTTAGAAAGCACCACTAATAAGGCATAGTGTGGTGAAAGGCCCTGTTGTGTCTCCTCCCGTGTGTTTGCGTTCCCCAAGCTAAATGATGTGGCCTGTGTAGCGATACAGTGAACCTTGACATGAGCCGTGGAACATTTATCCTCATTAGGGCTGGTGTTTAATGCAGCTGTGCTGTGTTACCATTGTATGACACTCCATCACGGTCTCTCCAGGCTCACTGACATCCCTGTTACACCAGCCACACACGAAACCACCAATTTAAGCTCTTTTTTGTGCAACGAGTGAGTCATACTAACAATTCATTTCTATGAAGTGCAAGAATTGGTGTGCTTTCATGAGAAACATATTACATGAAGAGTTTTAGTAACAAGACAAATAGGAGTGCCTCTCAGAGAGCTTGTGGCTTTGTGACGTTGTGACATACACCGGGGCTAGTTGTCACACACCTAAATTAAAGTTGTTTTTTATGGAAGCATGTAAAAAAGGTAATTGTGACTCTTTATTTCACAATTCTCACAATTCTTTTTTCTTGCAATTGCGAGTTTACATCTTGAAATTCAGATTTTTTTTTTCCTCAGAATTGCTTGATATAAACTCTCAATACTGATTTTTGAATTGCGAGTTTACATAACGCAATTCTGACTGTTCTGCTCAGGATTTTTAGTTTATATCTCTTATTTCTGACGTTATAACATGGAATTGTGAGTTATAAGGTCAGAACTGTAAGATATAAACACGCAGTTGTAAGAAAAGTCTTTTTTTTACCCTCAAAACTGGACTTCATAACTTGCATTTGCGAGTTTATATTTCACAAATCTGAGGAAAAAAGTCATAATTACAAATTTTTATCTTGCAAACTTTTTTTGCAATTGCAAGTTTATATCACGCAATTCTAAGAAAAATCAGAATTACGAGGTATAAACTCACATTTGAGAGAAAAAAGTTAGAATTATGAGATAAGTCACAATTACCTTTTTTATTTTTAATTCCATGCCAGAAACGGGCTTCTATCATTTTAAATAAGTTTTTTATTTTTTTTCTTGTGAATTTTAATCTACTAATCTACCAAAAAATTTAATTCTTAAATAAAAAAGTGAATAAATTGCAACAAGAGTTAACTACACTACAAAAATGCTCAGAAATTGCTAGTAAATTTAGCAAATAATTTAAAAGAAACAGCAAGTAACACATTGAATTAAAAATGAAATTTAATAAAAAATTTAATAAAATAAAATAAAAGTTTGGACTTTTTTTTTTTTAAACAAGAAAAAAAAGTCCAATCTTTTATTTTATTTTATTTTATTTTCATTTTGTTTTGTTTTATATTATTTTATTTTATTTTATTTATTTATTTATTTATTTTTAAATGCAAAAATATATATAAAAATATGTAACTGAAGGTACATATTGTTGAACTTTTGTATTCAGGACAGGATATTTTTCACATCAGTTCAGGGTTTTTTAGTTCCAGGTTGTCATATGTATTTTATATACTACAAATGTACATCATTTTGCATTTAATTATTGTTTAGTGTATTGAAAATAATGACATATTTGTATTTTAACAAATGCCAAGACAAATCAATTGATATTTTTGTATGTTACATTTTATATTTCATTATTATTTTATCATTACTGTTTAAATTTGGCAAATAAATAAATATTAAAAAAGTCAAACAAATAAATAAGAGTCTGATTAACCTCTTAACCTGCAAAATTTGTCTCAGATTATTGTTGTTTGCATTAAACTGCACACTTTTATGACAAATTGTGTACTATTATAAATAAAATGTACCTCTAGCTTTTATTATTTGACCACTGTTTATGATCAAACTCAGTTCCTGTGACAGTAATTTTCTAATTTATGTCAGGAGTGCAAAATCAATCGCTTTTGACATTTTCTATAGAATAACAAGGCACATTCATATTCAATCACGTCTATTTGCATTCAAAGTACTTCACTAAACAGCATTCATTAGGGCTTTTAAACCAAAAGAGAAGAAATACTGATATATTTACACATTTCATAGGCAGATTCCAAGTTTTCCCAGGCAGTAACAGTTGAAGTGTTCATATATTTTTGTATAATTTAAGGTTTATGGTTTCCTCTGTAAGAGAGATGGTCAGAGCCAAATAGAGTTCAGGCTTGTGAGCGTACCCAGGTGGAAGATGAACAAACAGCCTGTCAAGGTCAATCACATCCACCCATGTGAAGACCTCCAGCTCTGACAGTCTCTCCCCCAGCAGGAGACTCTCACTAGCCCAGACCCAGGATGGGAAGAGGGGTGACTGGGGTAGAAACAAGCTCTCCTGACAGTCCAAACATGCTAGAACAACAGATATACTCTTATTTCCGTCTGGATGCCACAAATGAGTTGGTGTGTGTGTGTGTCTCATGAGGTACAGAATGTATTGGTGTGGATTTGAGGATTGACAGCATGTCCCTACCAATGTCAAGAAGCCCTTTATTAGTCCCTATCAATAATTTAGGTGGATCTGAACATATTTTGTCATTGTCAGCCATTCTGTCACAATAAAAGATTCATGACGGAACAGTTTTTGAATATGAATCTGCCCCGTATAAGATGGATTAGATTCATGTTACATATGCAACTTAAACACACTGTAGTTTACCATGGAAATATAACCCAACTATATATTATGATATATTAAAAAAAGTGTTTAGCCACTGTTTTTCTACCTATCTGACCATTAAAATTATCTTGTTGGTTGATTCTGTTAATTTAGATAATATTTTAGCTGGAAATACATTTTTAAAATATAAAATGTAAAATTAATACATTTATTTATTTATTTATTTATTTATTTAATATGTTATCATTATTTTATTTTAATTTCATTTATTTTAGTTTACCTTTTATTTTATATTTTATTTTTATTATACCTTGTTTTGTTATTTTCTTTTATATTTTTATTTTCTTTTATTTTTTTTTATTAATTTTATTTTATATTTCATTTTATTTTTTTACATTTTTTATTTATTTTACCTTATTTTATTTATTTTTTTTATTATTGTTATTTTCTTTTACATTTTTATTTTCTTTTGTTTTTATGTTATATTTATTTTATTTATTGTTTAGTTTCTTATTTTATTTTATTTTATTTTATTTTAATAGTACACTGCTGAAAATACAACTTAGTCTAGTTTGGACCACATAAAATTTCAGTAATGATGACCTTGCATTGGTTTCATACTAACCTGTTACCGGTTATTGGTTAAAGTATGTATTTATTTATTTATTTATTTATTTATTTTATATTTTATCGTTATTTTATTTTAATTTATTCTGGTTTACCTTTTATTTTTATTTTATATTTTTGTTTTTTTTGCCTTGTTTTGTTATTTTCTTTCACATTTTTATTTTCTTTTAGTTTTTGTTTTATTTTATTTTATATTTAATTTTATTTTATTGTTTAATCAATTTATTTATTTATTTTTACATTATTTTTATTTAGTTATTTTTTGTTCTTTATTTTATTTCATTTTCTTTTATTTTGTATTTTTTTTTTCTTTTTTTAATTAAATTTAATTTACTTTATTTTAATTTACCTTATTTTATTTTAAATTTCATTTAAAATTATTTTTTATTTTATTGTATTTTATGTTTCATTTTATTTTATTTTACTTTATTTTATGTTATTTAATTTTAATAGCACACTGCTGAAAATTCAACTTAGACCAGTTTGAACCACGTTAAATTCATTAAAGTCATGATGACCTTGCATTTGTTTTACACTAACCTGTTATGTTTATTTTTGCTGGTTATCTATGTAATTTTCAAAAAAATTTTCTCCCATTTTCTGAGAACTGTGTATTACAGAAATGTTATGGCTTCTATATTTTATATGCAGATTATTTCTTACAAAAGCTTTTTTTTATTTCATAGCTATTATGTGATAGGCTTAAAAACCAGGAAGAAAAAGTCCTTGTATCTTTCATCCTTACCTTCGCCAATTACTGCTTGAATCGAGCTTTGTAATTTGATGTACAGGTCGTTGTAAAAAAACAGAGATACTGTATGACACTTTAACGTGTAGTTTCATAATGGTATTGCTCAGTGTATTAACTACCTATGAAGGTTTTAACTTATCAAACGTATCCACCATCCAAACAAGGCTAATAATGCTTATCGGCCTAATTGAGTCTTCAGATGTCATTTTTCAAATGAAGGTCATATCTGGTTAGAGGAGTGGCTTAGCAGTTCCCACTGTGTTTTTAGCTCTCTCTATCTCTCTCTCTCACTTCTCCCCCACTCTTTCTGTCTAGAGGGAAATGTAATTACTTTTGGGATCAAGAAAATAGCAAAAAATGTGGCTGCACTGCGGGCTATCTGTGAGATTAGTCGTTTTACACGAGATGTGTTCTGTAATTAGTTTGCTTCTCCGCGCTACAATATTGAATAACCTACTTTGAACGATTGTAGTTGATAGCAGTAAGGATCCATAGCATGCATAAAAATAATTCTGTCACTCATAGGCAGTACATTATGAAAGGAGTTTTCAGCAGAAAACTTTATAACACAAAATGACTATAGATAAAAATGACTGATGCAATAACTGCGTCACTGGATATTACATAATTATTGCTGCATATCATGAAATTTATTTCTTTATATTTTCAAGATTGACAGCCGTGTCCGTAATCATCTGCCCTGCAGATTTTCTTTGTTTTACTTTACTTCTTTACTGTACTAGTGGTAATAATAATAATAATAATAGTAATAATAGTAATAGTAATAGTTTTGAGCAATAATAATAATAATATTTATGATAACAATAAAAATAAAAATGTCTTAATTACACAAATAATAATAGCAGTATCAACAATGATTTGTATTGTTGATATTGTTAAGCAATAGTAATAATAATAATAATGATGATTATTATTTTTTATTACTATTATTATTGTTCTTTTTCAAGTGTTAAGTCTTATTTTTTTAATTTTTGTTTTGCTCTTATGTCAAGTGACGTATAATGATGACAATAATAATAAGAATAAGAATAATAGTTGTCGTTTTGTAAATATCATTATACATGTAACGTAACAAAAGAGAGCAATAATAATAATAATAATAATAATAATATTTTATTATTATTATTATTATTATTATTGCTCTTTTTTCCAGATGTTTTTAATAATAATAATAATAATAATAATGTTTTATTTACACAAATAATAATAGCAGTATCAACAATTTGTATTGTTGATATTAAGCAATAATAATAATAATTATTATTATTATTATTATTATTATTATTATTTTTATTACTATTATTATTATTGCTCTTTTTCAAGTGTTGTGTTATTTTTTTAATTTTTGTTTTGCTCTTATATCTAGTGGCGTATAATGATGATGATGATAATAATAAAAAAATAAGAATCATAATTGTTGTTTGTAAATATCATTATATATGTA
The DNA here is from genome assembly GCA_012976165.1 of Labeo catla. NCBI lineage: Eukaryota > Metazoa > Chordata > Actinopteri > Cypriniformes > Cyprinidae > Labeo > Labeo catla. The sequence goes on along the minus strand of VONZ01000008.1, from coordinate 1,328,229 downwards.
ACTTAACAAAAGAGACCAAAAATAATAATGATAATAATAATAATAATAATAATAATAATAATAATAATATTGCTCTTTTTTCAGATGCTATTAATAATTATATAAAAATAATAATAATAATAATAATAATATTTTAATTACACAAATAATAATAGCAGTATCAACAATGATTTGTATTGATATTATTATTATTATTATTATTATTATTATTGTCATATTTGTAAAGAAAGTATTTGTGAAATATATTAAAAATACTAAAATAAGCTAATAATAAAATGCAGACTTTCTAAGCAGAAACTCTATAATATTCTAAGCTCTATAATCTATATTATTCTCCTTTGTCAGGTGACCTGTTATAATGACATGTTATGAAAAGAGACGGTCACAATAACAGACTATGAGTACGATTCACTCCGATATTGCACAATAGGCACAATTATGAGACAAAAGTGTGACACGTGGCTTTTATATAATTAGAATCTATTATCAAACGCACATGAATGGCCTTGGTTTCCTCACCCTCTTTACTGCTCTTCAACAATAGGTTCATCACAATTCTTTGGAAAAAAAAAAGAAAACATCATAATACTCTGCTTATCAGATCTCACCTTACGCTGCTGAGCTTCTTGGACTCCTAACTGTGTCAGTAATTATCTAGCTTTCAGATACTGCAGAGAATTTTGTCTCATGTAGCTAGTAGACGCATACTGTACGAGGAAGAGTGTTGCTATTACGTTAGGGCCTGCACGAAGGTAGTTTCGTTACGCCTCAGTCAGGAAAGCATTATACGTATGGTCATTCACCAGAACATTTGTCTTGAAAATGCTTTGTCCAATTACCAATCAATTTCCCCAATGTTTCCCAGGGCTGAACATTTCAGAACAGATTCCAGTCGAACCTGCGCCCAGAGGACATCTCGAGACCCGGTCCTCTCTCTACGCTATGCGTGTTTTTCTTTGAACAATAAACAACACAATTTTCAAACCAATTTTCCCCTCCTGAAACAATTCGTGTCTAATGGAGCAGGACAGGAAACAGTTCCTTCACTCCTCTTGAAATATTGAAAAAAGGAAAAAAAAAATCAAAGAAAGTTGTCTCCGTGCTGGAGAATACAACGCGAGCTTGATAGAAAACAATAGAACAATCTCTTGACTGGAGACGCGACTCGGGCTCTGATTGTTTCTTCGCCGTGCCTGCTATTGTTTCCAGGAATGCCCCGCATGTGCTGTGACATAAACAAATTCAAATTCGCATGCTTAGTTTGCACGATTTACCGTTTTGACAGCCGATCATCGTGCGCTTTATTTGTACACAACCTCACACGGAGAACAGAACTAGCTTGTGCCTTTTCCGGAGACTCCCGAGGAAAAAAAAGCCTTTGTGTTCCTCACAGAGGTGTAACGACAGCAATGAAAGAAAAGAACGAAATGTCCCGTGATTGAAAAACACTTCAAATCTGCATTTCATTTACATCTGCTCTGATTTTGTTGAGGTTCTTGCTGTTGTTCTTTTCCCCTTTACAAGATCTAAGTGATCTACGCCACAGGGGCAATATTCAGTACTCATAATTCATAATACAGTATTCATTATATTGTATGCCTTGCAGGCTTTCTTCTTCTTTTTCTATTTTTATAATAATAATAATGTTGATATTACACATTTAATAATCAGTATCAACAACAATGATAATAATAATAATAGCTATTATTATTATTTCTCAACAATATAAACAATGAAATTATGTATATTATTTTTATTATTTTTATTATCATTATAATTGTCTTTTGTCAAGTGACATGTATAATGATATTTACAACAATAATAATAATAATAATGTTGTTACACAAATAATAATAATAATAATAATAGTAATCAGTATCAACAACGATGATAATAATAATTAATAATAATATTCTATATTATTGCTTAACAATATCAACGATAAAATTAATTGTTTATCTTTATTATTATTATTATGAAGTGACATGCATAATAACATTAACAACAACAATAATAATAACGTTGTTATTACACAATAATAAAATGATGATGATGATAATAATAATAATAATGTATTGTTGTTCGACATTATCAACAATAAAAATCATTGTTGATACTGATGATTATTATTATTATTGCTCAACAATAACATTATTTAATTGAATTTATTAATTATTATGTTTCTATGATTATTTATATTATTATTATTATTATTCTCTTTTGTCGAGTGACGTGTATAATGATATTAACAATAATAATAATAATAATAATAAAAGTTGTTGCACACATAATATTAATAATAATCATGATTAATAATAATAATACTAATCAGTATCAACAATGATTAAATAATAATAATAATAATAATAATAATAATATTTATTATTATTATTATTGCTCAACAGTATCAACAATAAAATTAACATATGTTAATAACAACAACAACAATAATAATAATAATGCTATTACACATGATGATAATAATAATACTAATAATAAAATAATAATGATGATTATTATTATTGCTCAACAATATCAACAATAAAATCATTATTGATACTGATTATTATTATTATTATTATTATTATTAATAAAATAATAATAATAATAATAATAATAATAATATAATAAAAGTAAAATAATTGCTCAACAAAATAAGCAATAAAATTATTGTTTATTATCTCTATTAATTGTTGTTCTCTTTTGTCAAGTGACATGTATAATGATATTAACAGCAACAATAATAATATAATAATAATGTTATTACACATATATTAATTATAATAATAATAAAAATCCGTATTAACAACAATTATTATTATTAATATTATTTTCATCATCATCGTTGTTGTTGTTGATAGGAATTTTCATGTGTAATAACATTATTATTATTAATAATTATTTTATTATTATTATTATGTTATTACACATATAATCAGTATCAACAATGATGGTGGTAATGATACTAGTAATAATAACAACAACAGCAATAAAAATAATGTTCTTCTTATTACACATGTAATAATAATAATCAGTATCAACAAAGATTTTTATTGTTGATATTGTTGAGCAAGTAATAATAATAATAATAATAATAATAATAATAATAATAGTTATTACTGTTGTTATTATTTGTGTTATTATTATTATTTGTATTATTATACATTATGACAAAATATTACAATATATTATTTAAATAATATATATATTAAAATACATTACTATAATAATACATAATGCTGTTGTTTTTTTTCTCCTTTACAAGATCTAAGTGATCTACGCTACAAGGGCTTGTACTATGTTTCCCTACCAGCACTTTGCTATTGCTTTAATGATGATCCTACAACAGAAGCCACGGTTAGCAGCCGCGGGCGGGAGAGTTATAGTAGCGCCCCGTAACGTATTGCGACCTGGGATGCAGGAGATAACTTCGGGCCACAGAGACGATGCTTCCAGCTCCCCCCGTTCCTGTTTGTATCCCCCTGTTATACTTTGTGAGAAGCGAGGCTTTGAGTTATGGACCTCCCAAAAGCACAAAACCCATTGTAGAGGTGAGTGGCCCCATCCATCCTGCTATTTCCCCCACCCTTCAAGGTTACTCTAATAGATTCCCTCCCTGACCGTACGTATACGCAGTTGTACTGATGTTGTAATAGTTTGCTCCCTTCTCATAACTCCAGGACAGGCTCGGCGCTTTAGAAGGATAGGCTGTATATTGACAGTGACACTGGAGGTGTGGATAAAAACTTTTTGGAGTGCTTTTATGAAGTCAGTATGTCTGTTTTTTAGGTTAGCTGTTTTAATTAACTATTACTTATGCAGCTCTTCAAGCTAGGGTTATTATTTTATTTTATTTTATTTTATTTTTATTTTTTAATTTTTTTTTATTTTTTTAAACCGGGGGTTGGAAGGGGATGCAAAAGATCAGTGGAAATTATTTATTTATTTATTTATTTATTCATTTATTAAATCCCAAAGTATCTAATTTTTATAACATTATTTTCAGACTTTGTAATATGTCGATATGTCATGTAATATAAATACAATAAAGTACATGTATATTATAATATATTATTAATTTATAGCTGCTTTGTTTTTTAGAAAATAAAAAGACAAACCTAAATCTAAAGCTAATTTCAAATAGTCTTTTGAAAGCATGAATTGTTTTTGCTTTTTTGTTTTTGTTTTTGCTTTTTTTTTGTTTTGTTTTTTACTTTTTGTTTTTGGTTTGTTTATTACTTTTTGCTTTTTTCTTTTTGTTTTTCTTTTACTTTTAGTTTTTACTTTTTTGTTTTGTGTTGTTGTTTTTGCTTTTTTTTTACTTTCTGTTTTTGCTTTTGTTTTTGCTTTTTTGTTCCATTTCCGTTATTTTTAGGTTGTTTTTTTTACTTTTTATTTAGTTTGTAATTCTTTGCTTTTTTTCTTTACTTTTTTTACTTTTACTTTTTGTTTTGCTTTGTTTTTTGTTCTTTGTTTTTTGTTTGTTTTTTTTGTTTTGTTTTGTTTTTTCTTTTTCTTTTGCTCTTTGTTTTAGAAATAGTGCCTCCCTCACAATGTACATATCATATCTGTGGATCTTTAGCTTCTAACACAATGATTTTTTTTTATTATTATTTTTTATTTTATTTTATCGTCTTTTATTATTTTTCTTTTGAAAGCAGCAATCACTGTAAACAAATAAGAGGCAGAATAGGGACAAATATTGTCTTTGACATTCTTTGGCATCTAAAAGTTTGAAACCCCCCCTTTTTAAGTGATTTGACTCTCTAAACAAATGAAAAACTTTTATTTTACTTTATTTCTTTGCTTTACTTCACTTTATTTCATATTTTATTGTATGACTAGTCTTCTGAAAGCATATCTCCAAAATATCGTATTGTATAGACTTGACGGTGGGATCTTTTGACTTGGTCACGCAGAACACCCTAGTAACCACTTAGCAAAATCTTAGCAATCCCTAGATCACCCAAGCAAACACAGAGCTACAAGGTTTTAGCGTGGCTCTCAATGGAGTCTATGTATTGATGTGAAAATTTTGCAGATGCCCGACACTTTGATTCAAGCAGTTTGGGCCATCGTGTCTGTACAAATGTGAGTCTTACCACACAAGGGGAGCCACGATTTCTTCTATGCATCTTTAGTTTGGAATGGATGGAGAGCACTTTAGCCCATGCTTTCATGTAGTGCTCTATAGTAAGAGGTAATTGCTTTGATACTGTTCCATGTGTGGGATTTCTTGTACATTTGAACGGCACTGTGTGCATATCTCTGTGTCAATAGCCTGGTGCCTGAAAGTCTATTCATGTTGAAAATGAAGCCAGTGGAGAGGAAAGGAGAGAAAGAGAGAGAGAGAATTTCTGTCACAAATCTCATCTGTCTGACAGCTGTCATCACTCACTTTTTGCTAGAAAAAAAGCCTGGTTTAATTCTGCGGATAGATGGAGAAAATGGTATTGAATAACCCCCTTGGTCAAATATTTTTTTTCAGGATTTCAGGCAGCGTGATAAATTAGGTGCCCCCTGGATCAATACCTGCTTCTTTCTTCATAGCTCAAGATGGGATTTGTCAAAATAGGAACTAAAGGAAAGTCTATTGAGTTCAGTGTCCAAGGTGCAACCGTAATTTCTAGAAAAGTAGAAGGCGATATGCTCGTATTTGAGAGTGTTGTTCATGCACATGAGTTTGTGTGTCCTTTTTGTGGCGTTAAGTGAAGTGTGGCAGTTTTTTGGTTGTTCATTTCAGTCCTGTAATGCAGGGATATTCAGACTTTTGTGAATGACCCCTGAAAAACGTGTGAAATTATTGCATTTAACTTATTATTGCATTAAATTTATTTTATTTTATTTGCATTAGTCTTTTGAAACAGTAGTCATTATAAGGGAATAGAAGCAAATATTGTCTTTGGCATCAAAAAGCTTGAAAACCCTCTTTTCTAATGATTTGAATGTCTAAAAGAAAGTTTTATTTTACTTTATTTTTTATTTTATTATTTTATTTATTCACTTTACTTTCTATTTTTATTCATGTATTTATTTATTGATGTGTGAGTTGACTCTAAAGCAAATTTAAAATTCTATTTTATTTTATTTTAATATTTTTCGTATTATTTATTTGTTTATTTACTTTTAATATATACACACATTAATTTTCATTCTTTTAATCACAATGTAAATATCATATTTGGGGATTTTGGGCAAAAGTTTGAAAATCGCATTTATTTATTTATTTATTTATTTATGAGTTGACTAAAATAATTTAATGAATTCCTTTTTTGTATAATTTATTTATTTATACACACACACACAAAAAATCTTATTATGTTAGTCACAATGCAAATATCATTTTTGGGGATCTTTGACATCAAAAATGTGAAAACCCTATTTATTTATTTATTTATTTATGTGTGAGTTGACTAAAACAAATTAAAGTTTTAATATTTATTTTATTATTTATTTATTTACTTTTAATATATACACACATAAAATTTTATTCTTTTAGTCACAATAAAATAAATATTTGATTTTTGGCAAAATTTTGAAAACCCTATTTATTTATTTATTTATTTATTTGTGAGTTGACTAAAATAATTTTTTCAAAAATTGAGTATGTTTTATTTTATTTTTATTAGTAGTATTTTTAATATATTATTATTATTATTATTATTATTTATTTATTTTATTTTTTACTTAGCATTTACTTTAATTTCTTTTACTTTACCTTCCATTGGGAGTCGTAGTAGTTTGAAAACCACAGATGTAATGTAAATGGTCAAATGCCAATATATTTGCAAAAAGTATTTCACTGTTCAGGATCCGTGGGTGTGGAATCAATGGGTTTCTGATTATGTCTACAAAGAAAATATATGCTCAAATAATGCTAAAAATGGTCGCCAAAGTTTCCACTTTCCTTTTTCTCATCGCTTCCAAATTTTTTTCCCGTTCAGGTCATGGTTCATGTTTACGAAAAAAGGAGCCCATCTACGGCGTAGTTCCTAGTATTTCATGAATTTACATTAGGTGTCTTTTTTCCCCACAATTCCGTGCATGTTAATGGGAGAGTCTTAATTAAAATGTCAAGGTAGCGTGATGTCCCTTTACATTTCTTTCCCTCCCTCCACCATCTCGCTCGCTTTGAACCTCCCCAGAGGCCTATTAAGCGCTGGCCGGAGTGATTGAAGTTCAAAGGGGTGAGGCTGAAGATTGTGCCTCTCCTTCCACGCGTCCCAACATCCTCCCTGCCTGACCTTTAGCAGACAGCCGTCCCGGCTAATGCGCTTGCATATCTAATGAGAGGGTCAGAGATGCCCTGACAGTCTATGCGTGCGATAAGACGCAGGCTCCCACTGCCGGGCTGTCTTTAAATGTTAGATCCTCTCCGAGTCTATCCCTCTCTCGTTCTCTCCCTATCACTCCCTCTGTTCTTTTGTCTCACTGTGCGAGAGAAAGGTTAGTAGGAAGGACAGGGCACTGGCTGCTTTTCATAAATGCGTAGTTTCTGTCAGCGAGTAGAAGGCAAATTCTAATGAGCCTTTCTCTTACACATGTAATGTAGTTTTGGCCTCATAAATCATCAGCTGTTGGAGGCATCAATAATGTTTATGTGGCCATTAACAGTTGGGCTTGTACTGATTGTTTGACGTCCTTGCCGGGATGGTGAGATGGTCAAGGTGGATCGTGCTTTAGTAATCTCTTCAGAGGAGCTGCTTTGACGTGTTTTGTCCACTTGAACACAAACCGCCTTTTTACTTCTACTTTCTTACTGATTTACTACAAGCTTATTTCCTTGCAGTGAACTGGGGTTAGAGCTTTCAAGCTCAAACAAGGCTCAGAAGCCTCATAAAAGCATTATAAAAGTGGTAAATATGACTCATGCACTATAGTCTTACCAAGAAAAAAAAAATCATTGTTAAATGATCAAATACACATTGAACACCTACACTTTGTACTGTTTTTAAACCAAAACTATAGTATGACCATAGAAGACTTTGAATATTGTGCATGAGTCATACGGACACGGACACTTTGATACTTTTAAGGTCACTTTTGAAGTTTGAAAACTCTGGTTTCCATTCATTGTAATCGCATGAAAGAGACTTTGTTACAGGTCATTACGGGTTTTATAATGACGTGATGATCGAAATGATTTTTCATAATGTTTCTATATAACGAGATGTGCTTACTATTTACTACATTTGCTGTATTTTAAGTCTTTATGTGAAAACTGTACCTAAACACTGCCTCTTTATATAATAAATAAATATATAGAATTATTTGCATTTATTTATTTATTTATTACATCTTAAGTGAAAACTGGGCATTAATGAGTTAAATTTAACATGAAAATTGTTCGCAATCAAAATAAAATTCGCTCTCCATAAAATAAAGCAATCCGCTGTTATTTTAGTATATATTTATATACTATTATAGTATGTATTAATATTTTGAATATTTTAGTTTTATATTTTCATTTTCTTTTTACTTCTAGGTTACACTTCAGGAATTTTGCTTGTGCTTTTGTAATTTTTATTCATTTATTTATTCGTAGAAATGTTATGAATTATTTTCGTTTTTGTTCGTTTCATTTAGTTTCTATTTAGCTTTGCTTGTGTTTTAGTTTTAGCAGTTTTAGTACTTTCATTTTAAACATACTTTTTTTTGTTTTTAATTTAATATATGCTTTGTTTTATTTCAGCTTTCATTCATTCAGCCTTTATTTAACTAGGAAAATAAAAACTCTTTTTAAAATCAAGAGCCTTATTGTAATTACCGAAAAGTTTTAATAGTTTTAGTATTTTAATTTTAGTTAATAATAGTAGTGCTAGTGGAATTTATGTAAATAATAATAATAATAATAATAACAAAGACAAACTTTATTGTTATTAATTAATTTGTTTGTTTATTAATATTTTGAATCTTTTAGTTTTAGATTTTCAGTTTTTTGTTACGTTTGTTATTTCATTTGCTTTGTAATTTTAAAATTCTTGTCATTTTTATTAATTATTTTTGTTTTTGTTCATTTCATTTCTGTTTAGCTTTATTTTGTTTTAGTTTTAGTAATTTTAGTGCTTTTGTTTTAAACTTACTTTTTCCAGTTAGTTTACAAGGCAACATTTCTCATTAAAATTTTAATTAATTAATTTATTTTTTATTTAATTAGTTTTTTTTTAGTTTTCATTCTTTTAACCTTTATTTAAACTGGAAAATAAAAAATATTTTTAAAATGGCTTTTACAAGAGCTTTATTGTTATTACCAAAATTTTTAATAGTGTTAGTTTTCATTTTAGTTAACAGTAGTAATGCTGATGAGAATTTATTGGAATTTTTATATATATATATATATATATAATTTTATATATATAATTTTTATTCATTTTAAAATTTTCTTAATTTTATTAATTATTCTATTTGGTTTTATTTTGTTTTAGTTTTATTAATATTAGTAATTTAATTTTAAACTTACTCTTTCAGTTAGTTACGAGACAACATTTCTAATTTAAATGTTCTTTTCTGTTCTTTTCTTTAGCTTTCATAAATTTTATACATTATTTTAGTTTTTGTTCATTTCATTTAGTTTTTGTTTAGCTTTATTTTTGTTTTAGTTTTAGCAGCTTTAGTACTTTCATTTTAAACTTACTTTTTTAAAGTTTTTAATTTAATAAATATACTTTGTTTTATTTCAGCTTTCATTCATTTAACCTTTATTTAACTAGGAAAATTAAAAATCTTTTTCATTTTTTTAAGTTTTTGTTTTGTTTTTTGTTTTTTATCTAATATTTATGTTTCATATTGTTTCAGCTTTCACTCATTCAACCTTTATTTATGTACCTAGGAAAATGAAAAACTCTTTTTAAGATCTCTCTTACAAGAGCTTTATTGTAATTACCAAAAACCTTTTTTTAAGTTTGTTTTAATTTTACTCAACAATAGTAATGCCGGTGGAAAAGGACTGGAATTTATATCAAAAAGAAAAACTAACAAAGACAAACTTTTTTCTGTCAAATAACATGCTTCAGCGAATCCTTCACAGTGGGACGAGAAACATACGTGTACATAAATATACAAGTTAACACAAAAATTTTCTTTTCTCACTACCCCCCTCTGTCACAGAGTTTACGCTAGACTTTTATCATGTAATTTCCAGCGCCCACCTGTTTAGCGTTATGGATGTGCTTGCATTGTCCGTTTTTTGTTTTTTTTTTATGATTACTATACATCAAGTCTGTGAAACTGACAAGTCAGTTAATATTAGCATATTTCAGAGTACACATCCCTGCAGACTTGTGAGGTAATCCATGAATAATTCATGGGTTTTTTTTACAGAGCAACATCACTGAGTCACATCTCAGTATCTCATCCTTGAAGTGTGTCACAAACTTTAAGATTAAAAAAAGTCTGTTTTCCTGTAAGGCAATGCATAGCACCCTGTCGACGCCACAAGTCACGTTCGTTTCTTCCAAGCTAGGCGAGAGATCTCTCATCAGGCATGAAGCCTCCCCTGATAAATCACTCCCCGCTGCTCTTTGGCCCCTCCAGCAGACCTGCGGGCCTTCGCTGAGACCGTCTGCCCGAGACCTGCAACATTTCTTCTGACCCCCTCTCAGACAATTATCCCCGAGACTGCCGTCGAGCTTCACCGTCGGCCCTGCCTAATGAAGTGTGCAGCGGCGGCTAGGCCCGTAATCACTGCAGTATGCAAACGCTCACCTTCTACGGCTCATCACCGGAGATTACATTCACAAATCAATGAGGGGTGCTCGCCCTAAAAACGCTACAATTCATTTACGTGCCGTGGGTTATAGCTTATCTTCAGCCCTTTGTGTTGACAAGCATCTCCGGCGCGGCATTTTGGGGGATGGAGATGCTTTTCGGTAGCTGTTTTTTAGAGGCGGCCGTGACCCCAGACTAGGTTACCGCAAAGCAGCCGTCGGCCGTAAACGAAATCAAATTATTTCTCATACTCAAGCTGCTATAAGTCTAATCAAGAACCAAATGGCATCTCCATTTCATGCCTTAGATATTAAAAACCAAGACTCTGTAATCTTAGACCTGCGAGGAACGTAACCTGAGCTATACACACACACACACACATATATGCGCGTGTACAGACAGAGCTGTGTTCAGCACTATCCCTTGCTTCACTGGTCCTATCTTATTAAAGGCTGTCGGCGCAGCTACTGAGGAGCTATCATAAGCTTTTCATTATTGACTGAGAAAATATGATAATTTGGAAATCAAATGCTGCTTTCCAAAGGCTCCACTGTCACTTTCAATTTTAGATTCTCCTCTCCACTTATATGAGCAATGTGATAGTGGCGACTTCATAGGCGTCTCAAGTTTCCTTTTCCGTTTTGTACGTTTATTTATTTATTTATTTATTTATTTGTGCATGTGTGCTTTTTTTTTTTAATTAGAATGTTATAATTGAGGTCTCTCACCTATTGCACCTTAGTAAAAAAAAACTAAAACAAATTTAATTAAAAGCTGTATCTCCTTTCATGGCGGAAATTGAATTATGTTTGAAGTGGGAGAGATTGCAAACTGACAACATGTTTTCTTTATTAACTCCCCTCCTCTCCGTTTCATTTCTTTCCTTGGAACACCTGACAAAATTTCCATGCAATTTAATTTTTTTTTTTTATCGTCTTTTTTTTCCACTTCGCTAATTTAACATAAATAATCTTATAATGAGTCGACAGAAGCTCATTTTCCGTTTCACACTGTAGGTGAAATTGAGAATGGTCTTGAATGCTATTAAAATGAAACCGATAGGCCTGAAATGTTTTAATGAATAAACGATAACCCTGTGATTCCCGCAATGCGGAAAACGTGGAATCCAGTCATAAAAACGGAATTGTCACGGAATTTGCCAAATTTTGGATGAATAAATGACACGTAGGTCAATAAACTTCAATCAAAATCCGATATGCACTAGTGTCTATAAATATTAGACACAAAATACTATTTAAATATGAATCCTGCATGTTCTACGTGTCTGTGTGTGAATGAATGGTGCAGATGCGTGGTTTCTTTTACTACGCTCTAAAAAATGCTGGGTTAAATACAACCCAACTGGGTTTATTTGGCAACCCAGCACTGGGTAAATATTGGACACACTGAACATATGCTGGGTTTTTTTTGACCCAGCTGGTTGGGTTAAATGTTTTTACCAAACATGCTGGGTTATTTTATTTAAGTCTATTGTTTAAAAATTATTATATTGCTGGAACTTATAAAAACACACAGAATTGCTAGAGGCAACAGCAATAATCAAAAGATGAACATTGAATTGCATTTATTTGGGTAAATACAGCATATTTTACAATATTACAACTTGTTTAACAAGCATTTTAGACATAAAAATGTAACATTTAAAAGTAGAATTATAATTTTAGTGTATTCAGGCATTCTCTGTAATCACTTTATACCAAAAGTGCTAATTCTCATGTCACCGAAATCTGAGCCGGTGGGCTGCTGTTCGCCGGGTTAACTGCGAACTTCAGACCGCGGCCTCGGGTTTCACTCGTAGCTGAAAGATGCAATGACTGACTCCAAACACTGCCCATAAACAAACAGTACTGACATTAGAGAACATATTTTAAGTTTAAACTCAGTAAAATACCAAATAAAATACATTTATTTTATGCAAGGCAAAAGGCGTTTCCATCCTGTGAAACAACCACTGCTGAGCTTTCTGACATCTCGTCCTTATGTTGCATTGCGTAAAATGATACAATTTACAGTAAAGCAAAGACTTTATAAATGAAATAAAATGTATACAAACCTTTATTTTGCTGAAGAAGTGCAAATCAGCTGCGCCGAGAACCGCTCTCTCCTGTAGGCCTCAAAAAGTCTGCGCTCTGACTGACTGTAACTCAGCAGCTGGGTTGTTTTGTCAGAGACAGGCTCAACTCAGCGGTTGGGTAGAAAAAATAACCCAGTATTAAAAATGACCCAGCAACTTAGTTACAGAAAAATTACCCAGCACCTGAGTAAAAAAACGCTTTCTTTGTTTTTGGTTTAAGAGATCGGCGACACTGACCCATGTTGCATACGGATTACATAATCTGAGAATATTTGAGAAAATTAGACATTGACTCTCTATAGATATATTTATAAGTATACATGGAGTTTCAAGTTCACAGAAACTGATACGGCAGAAAACGCATCCTGTTTGCTTTCATTATTTTACAAAAGCGCAATGTTTTGTTGCTATTGTGAGTGCACACAAACAGAAAAGATGTATTACTCTCATCTGTATGACCAAAAATGACAATGTATTACCACATAGACCAGCTGTTAACAATCTGTCTGTCACGGACTGCGTGACTTTGCTGTTTTTTTATTTTTTTTTTTCACTGACTAAGTGAGTAATAAAATATTAGTCAACCAAGCCTCTTCTCATCGACTAACGGTTAGTCGACCATTAGGGGGCACCCTCTAGAACTGGTCTGCGAGTCACGTTATGAGGATTTTGCCCTTTCTTGTAAGAAAAAACAAAACTATCATCATATCATATACAAACGGAAACTTACAGGTCTTCACAGCAACCCGTCAAAATAAAAGTTTGGTTTAACTTGAAGAAACTGTGACATAAATATGTTACATAATGTAATGATAGTACTAGTAATACAATTATCAAAACATTATTTTTAAGGAATGTTTAATAGAAAAATTATTTACCATAATGTATTTATCTGACAAATGTAAATACACAAACATGTTTATTTTTTCTGAAAAAATAAATTTAAAAAAATAATAATAAATTCGTGTTTTTTTTTTTTGTAAATAAAAATCTGAATTTGGTAAAAAATAAAGTTTGAAAAAGGGCCCTAAAAATTAAATTTTTGTTAAACTTGCTTAAAATTGCTTTTTAAAAGTTCATTATTTCATTAATTAGACATACTTTTTGATGAATAAAATTTAATTTAACCATTAAAACAAAGTCTAGTAAAATTCAAATGGAAAAAACTGGAATTTGGGGAAAAAAATAAAATGGATTTCATTTTCTTTCTATACATCCAAAGCATCATGTACTTCCTCTATAGCACTGCGTTTCGCTCTCATTCCCAGAAATCCCTGCCTAATCCTTACTGTGGCATATTCCAGGCCAGCCGGAGACATATCAGGCCCTGCTGAGTAATTCTTTCACCCTCGCCATCCTCTTCGTGCTGGATTGCACTGACCAGAGAAAGTGTGATAGCCTGTAAGCTTCCCTATGTTGGGATAAGGAGCCAGGGCCGTTTTCCCAGGGCAGCGCTGAGGTAAGAGCGGAAGAGCTTCTCCGGCTGGCCAGCCGAGCCCGGGATAAGCTTGATCCGTGCTAATCCTTCACACACGCCGCTCCTCGCAGATAATGGCGGCACTCTCTCTAGTCCTTATCAATCCGCCGCTGCTGCAGCATTACCTGGTGTGCGCTCGGCCCGATGGGAGATTTCTCGCTTAAATCCCAGGCAGCGGTTGCTATGGCGAGAAATGAAAACAGGCTAATTCGTGAGATTATTTTTATTAAGGATGATAATCAGGTGACCCAAAACTAAAGGTCTGGAAGGATTTAAAAAGAAATGGGAATTAATTTCCGGAACATAAAAGGGGTTCTGCCATTTCTGGGGCTTGTTTATCTCAAATAATAATATATTTAGAACAACACCGAGTGCTTTTTGCACTAATGGCGTATGCTTTCGCCGTAATGAACCAGTGATTTATCCTAGTTCGGCTAATATTCAAACATAGACCTGCCATTAACATTCGGGATGCACTTAAAGAGATGCTCTTCTAATGAGAAGCTTTTGGATTTGTGTGATCAGTAAACCTCCTTTGTACCTATTCCCTGATAACCCTACATAAATATTCATGAGCGCATAACTCTGTCTCTTTTCTTATAGGCTCCTCCACTGATTGGCTGAATAACCTCACTACAAGGAAAGTGTAAGTGAGAAATCTGTCAGGTTAATGCTGTGTGGTGTCTCCTGTAATTTCAGACATATAACAATGACTTAATCAGCTTTTATGGAAAGAAGACACATCTGTGGTGGTTGGGTATATGGGACCTGTATGTTGTTATGAAAAGCAGATGCATTTATGGCCACAGGGAGTTTCTCTCTCTCTCTTTCACTGTGTGTTGCGGCGAGATCTTAAGCAGAGAAAAGTGAAACGTGGAGAATTGGTGGAGGCGAACGGAGGTGAGCTAATGGATCAAAATTACTCCCGTCTGAAAGTTTTGACGAGCGCTGACGAAATTGCTTTTCACCCCCCTTTCTCCCCGAACCCTCCACCCCTTCTCAATAGAAGACGCAGACAGAGAAATCCATCTGTAACGCAGGCATTGTCATCGCCTTGCAATTTACACCCATTCCTCTCAACAGTGGTTCCTGTGCTTGATGGCGTGATAAATTAATCTTTTTCTGTGCCACTGCGTCGATTCTTTTAAAAGAATACATTAAGGGGCGTTAGAGACTTTTCTTTTTTTTTTTTCCTCCCGGAGTAAACATTTTTTCTTTCTTTCTCTCTCTCAGTCACCATGACAAATCATATTCTCTGGAGATGAAGAGAAAAGGCCCTGGGAAAAGGAAAAATGAGAGAAGGATGGAGGGATGGAGAGGCAAAAAGCCATTTTGGAAAGCCGTCGTGCTATAGCCGGATCAGCCCGAGCGCCGCGTTTGACAGAGTGCTCTGTTGAAACCATCACACACACTGCTGATGATAGTTGTGGTGGTTGTTGTTGAAGAATTAAGTATGACCTTCACTCTAATCGTGTTAGACATTGGAAGGAAAGCGTCTAATCATCAATCACTCAGCAGTCAGCAGAGTGGAAAGATCACCCAACTCAAACACAGCGGGGACAAACAACAGCATGCGGGGCTGTGACTATACCGGCCCACCTTCAGGTTCACCATTAACGCCAGGATTGTCCTTCGCTTATGATCTCAGAGCTAGGGCTGCCGTTTTAATGGCCTCCATTTGGCAGGAAAGTCTTTTGGCTCCTGGGTTGTTGCCCCAAAATTAGGCATTTTCTTTTCTTTTCTTTTCTTTTCTTTTCTTTTTTTTTTTTTTTACTTTATTTTATTTTTTATATTTTATTTTATTTTTCCAGTACGTTTTTAACATTGTATTGTTTCCCTGTGTATCAGCACAGTACTTGTAATTGGTCCATTGGGGTTAAAAAAGTTGTGACTAAACTAAACTAAAACACAAACTCTCACCAGTTGAGCTACAGAAACTTTTCAGTCTGTTAGGTAGAGGCCAAGACTGTTTGCACATCAAAATTATGCGTTTCAGCATTATTTGTACCATACATAAGGTGTTTCGTGTTTTCGAAGTTGTTTTGGTGCTTTTACCCTTCTATGTTAACAGGAGAGTTTAAGGTGACAGGAGAGAGAGGAACAGGATTGGGAAAGGACCACAATTTTGGGGTCAGTAAGGTTTTTGAAAAAGATCGTTTGATTAAAATTACAGTAAAAATAGTTTAAAAAATAATTGTTCAAAATAACAATTTTCTGTTTGAATATATTGTAAAGTGTAATTTATTCCTATGATGCAAAGCTGAATTTTACAGCAGCCATTGCTCTGGGCTCCAGTGTCACATGATCCTTCAGAAATCATTCTAATATGCTGATTTGATGCTCAAGAAACATTTTTATTATTGTCAGTGTTGAAAACAGTTATGTTGCTTAATATTTTTGTGAAACTTTGCATTTTTTGTTCAAGATTCTTTGATAGCGTTCAAAAGTACAGCATTTATGTGAAAATCTTTTTGTAACATTATACAATGTCTTTACTGTCACTTTTGATACTTTAATGTGTCCTTGCTGAATAAAAAAACAATTAGTGCACACACAGTAAACCACTGAATTAGTAATTTCTGAGAACATGGGACCATCATAGTTCAATGGACATTTAGAACTGCTCAGTCTCTGTAATGTTATTAATTTTGTTACATTGTTACGCTCTTAAAGATAAAGGTGCTTCACGATTCCATAGAAGAACCCAGAGATGGGCACTGGAGTCGTATTTTTATAGACTTCAGACTTGACTTAAGACTCGACCTGAAATGGCTCTAGACTTGACTCGACTTGAGGAAAAGGATTTGTGAATATTTTAAAATCAACTCGAGTCATTTATCCTTAAATACTTATATAACTGATATTCAAGAGGCGGACCGCATCCGCACCCCGACATCCATCCGGACCCCGAGCCGTGACAGCAGCACCGTTTTAAGTGAGTAGCGAGTCAAAACAGTGGAGTGGATCACATAACAAGCACTCAGTGTTGTTTATGGCAAATATCTTTCAGCACTAGCCTATATCCGTGCGCTTTCTCTCTCTCCACAGCAGCAAAATTATAGATTACTTTCACTAAAACACAGCAGAAAACAATGCTGCAAATCTTAAACTTTGAAACTGCTGTTTATCTTTCTTTTCTGCTTAAGATGAGTACGTTTTGATTATTGTAGACATTTTTAGTAGATAATAATATATTTTAGGAGGAAAACCCTGAACAGAAACAGCATTTTTGTCACATGGCCTCGCATGTATCTAAATGTAGAAATACAATACATGTTATAAAAAAAAGTTGTTTTTTCTGGACCTCTGCTGGGAAAAAATATATACTTTATTTGCATGTTTTTTTTCCTTATGTGTTATGGTAGATAGGACTCTTATTATAGAATTTGATTACAGAAAAATTGTTTTGAACATGGTAATGGATTAAAACATAAGTAACAGGCTATGTACATTAACCTTACCTCTTAACATCTCTTAAAAGAAAAGAAGCAGATCATAGATGATATATGTTATTTTGTCTATAAAATAGCTTAGAAAGATTTCAATACATGAGGATTCCGAATAGAATTTTTTTTAGCAAGCCATATAATGACTCGAGACTCGACTGGGACTCGTGACCAAGGACTCGAGACTTGACTCAGACTCCAGCAACGAAGACTTCAGACATAACTTGGACTCCAGGTCAGGGGCGCACTGGCCATCGGGAGCACCGGGAGAATTCCCGGTGCCCTGGCAGCCAGTTTGGCCCGCTGCCCTACTTTTTTTCCTTAAATGTTGTTGTTGTTATTTTTGTTGCCTGTCGAATGTACTAAAGTGATTATTTCAGAGTTCGCCATTCAATAATAAAACACTAATAAATCATGGATCGGTTAGTCTTGACTTCCGCCAAAAGGAAGCGAGACTTGCGAATGGAGTGAAAGCGCCCAGGTGGAGCAGAGAAGCAAAACTGTCCAGTTCAGGACTTCAAGTGCAGGTCAGTTACATCTGTAAATAGACTGTTGTAGCTTGCTTAGTTAAGCATTAAAGGTTAGCAGTAGAAGACATTTACTGCTAAATTACCAAAAGTACATAATGACTATTATAAAGAGTAGGAATTTAACAGACAAATATTTGCATCGTTTTATAACAGGTTTAGAAGGCAGACAACAACCTTGATTTTTACTAAAAATAAAACTAAAAACCATGGTTACTGGGCTATAGTTAAACCCGTAACAACAAATTAACAACGGTTTTGCTAAACTATATAGTTTCACCATAGTGTTTGTAGTAAAACTCTGGTTATACAAATGGTAATTCATCTGGCAAAAAAACATGGTTACTATACTTTTACCAGGCCTAATAAAACTATGGTTATTTTTCTTTAAGACAAAACATGACCCATGATAATGCAAAAACATGTTCAGTAAAGATATATTCAATATTAGCTATTATTGTACAAATTTTGGCATTTAGGCAAGATAAATCAATAACACATGGTCCTAATGTAATACTTTTTACTTTTTTTTTCTAAAATATATGTATACCATGTGCAAGCAAATTACAATGAGTTACAATGGTTGTTTTGCAACAAGGTTGAGATGTGTTGATGAAAAGTTACAGGTACAACAAAATTAGTGAAAAAAGTAAACATATGCATGAGAGACAGAGAGATATCAGGGAAAATGGAAGTTCAAGAGATAACCTTTAATTATTTAGCAGATTTAAGGATTTTAACTTTTTATGTGATGATGATGATGGCCATAGAAAAAATATTGTGGCCGTGGTTTAAATATTTGTTGAGTGTGTGGATGAGTGTGAAATTTCCCGGCCTTAAGTTTTGTCCCAGACTTTGTTAAAGACTTCAGACTTGACTCGGACTCCAAGTTAAAAGACTTGTGAACATCTCTGGAAGAATGTTTTTTCTCTAAATGGTTCTATAAAGAACCTTTAACATCTTTAAGGTTCTTTGTGGCGAAAGAAGGTTCTTCAGCTTATAAAAAAAGGTAAGAGATGGTTCTTTAAAGAACCTTTGACTAAATGGTTCTTCTATGGCATCGCTGTGAAGAACCTTTTGAAGCACCCTTATTTTTAAGAGTGTAGGCTATCATTTTGATTTTTTTTACTCTTTTACGATAAATTATTTTGGTTGGGTTGGCAACTGATATCCAATACGAAGCCGAACTAGTTGAGAACCACTGTGCTGCCTGGTGTGCAGTGAGAATCTGGCTGAATATCCATCCTGATCCTTATTTTAAATCTCCCTAGAGGAAAAGAAAGAGAGAGAGAGGCAGGCAGGTGAAGCATGGGGCTGAATGCAGATGTGACGCAAGTTCAGAGGGCTCGTGCTCCCTGCGGACATCCCTCTGCCTCCGAGCAGCCATAGCGCATCACTTACCCAAACCCACTGCGGTGCCCCACTCATAAAAGACTCACTTTTAAGGGGATGAGAGGCAAATAAATCTCCTTTACAGGGGTTATAAAAGTAAAATGCAGGATTAAGGCTGCCCTGCACAAGCAGTGCACGTTCACAAACATATATACATCATTTCCTCCTTTTTCCACAGCGTAACCTTATGTAGTTTCAAAGTGACCTCCGTGGGGTCCTCAGGACATGTTTTGAATGTCGGCATATGGTGGACAGCTGGAATGAGGCCTTTAGGATACACCGCCACGAGACGAGGTCAGTTTACGGTAAGTGACCATAAAGAAGCAATACAGTATTTGATCTGTCTGCCCGTATGCGTCTGCAGATCTAGCCTATTTTTATTCCTGACAGTACACTGGGTGTTTTTTATACCGCTGCTTTAACTACGGCTCGCTCGGATGGATCCTCTTTCTTTCCTTTTTTTCCCTCATGCTCCTTCCCTCTCTATCCCTCAGCTCCCATCTCTATTTAAATACAAATGGAGGGCTCTTAAAAAGAAATTGTCCTCAAAATGCCGGAGTCCCTGTTGTATTTCACACTCGGGGAGCATGTCGCACCAGCCGCACACGTGTTGAAAGTGTGTGCCGAGAATTATTGGCGCCTGTGCCTCGTTTCCAAGGTTACAGGTTATTATTGGTTTGAGTGGGCTTCACGTGGCATGATGCAGCATGGGCTCTGAGAGGTGTTTATGGCAGCAGAAAAGGATCCAGATTTTAAAAGCAGCATTAGAAGGCTTGGCCCACAGCACATGTTGAGCTGTGAGCTCTTGACCTGGAATATTTATTTTAGATACGCTGATTTATTTCGCTGTTGTTGATTTGCATTCTTTGCAGGTGCCTCATTCTTACCTTGAACCCAGGCTTCTTGTTTAGTTCTATTGCTTGCTTTGAGGAATTTAAGAGAGCTTACCAGGGTCCAGCGACTGATTTATTTGACGTGTTTGGAGGTTGTTTCATATTATTTTTATATAAGTTGGGAGCATTCAGATCAGAAGAGTCACACTGGTTCAAACTGAATAGCATGTTCCTTCTTAGATATTCAAGCCCAGTGAATTTTAAATGCAGTGTCCAGTCAAAAGTTTTTGAACAGTAAGATTTTTAATGTTTTTTTTTTTTTGAAGAAGAAGAAGTCTCTTCTGCAGTCTCTAAAATGCAGCAAATTTTAAAATATTTTTACTATTTAGAATAACTGCTTTCTGTTTGAATATGTTTTAAAATGTATTTTTTTTTCTGTGATCAAATTTAAATTTGAATCTTCTTTACTTCAGTCTTCAGTGTCACATGATCTTTCAGAAATCATTCCAATATGCTGATTTGCTGTTCGAGAAACATTTTTTAATATTATTATTATTATTATCAATATTTAAAACAGTTGAGTACATTTTTTTCAGGATTATCTGGGGGGAAGAAATTATAGAAATTGATCATTTTATTTAGCAAGGATGCTTTAAGTTGATCAAAAGTGATGATAAAGACATTTATAATGTTACAAAAGATTTCTATTTCAGATAAATACTATTCTTCTGAACTTTTTATTCATTAAAGAAACCTGAAAAAACAATAATAATACATGTTTGAGCAGAAAATCTGA
This sequence comes from Labeo catla, assembly GCA_012976165.1. NCBI lineage: Eukaryota > Metazoa > Chordata > Actinopteri > Cypriniformes > Cyprinidae > Labeo > Labeo catla. Next base: position 1,306,956 of record VONZ01000008.1, on the reverse strand, counting down.
ATATTAGAATGTGACTGGAGTGATGATGCTAAAAAATCAGTTCCCTATCTGTCGTACACTCCGAGTTGTGTCGAGTAGTGTACGACACTAGGGGTCGCTCTTGAGAGCCCAAACACCTCTGACAGTTTTGAGAAAGGCCAATGAAAATTGGGTGTGCAGATTTGCATAGCTGACCACGCCCCGGACGTCCGGGTATAAATAGGGCAGCGTGTGCATCTGCTCACTCGTTCTGTTTTTCGGAGCCGAATGCAGCGTCTCTGCGTGAGAAGCGGCAACATTCACCTCTCTCGTCGTTGGATCTACGGCACAGACAGCGGTCTCTCCCTCTCTGACACTGCTCGTGTTGTGAGAGTCCCCTGGGTGCGTCGACGGCGATCTTCAAGAGAAGATTCTCTTCTGCAGAGAGCAAATTTTCTCTAAAAGAGCTCCACAGACGGATTGTGTGTTTCACGATGCCTTTCCGTCTGTGTCCTACTGGGTGCGGATTCTACCTTTCCCCGAACGATCGGCACGAACGCTGTGTTCAATGCTTGGGGCGTGAGCATGCTGACGCAGCGTTCGCTGAGGGAGGTTGTCAGCACTGCGAAGACATGCCCTTGGGCACACTCCGCTCGAGAGCCGCGTTCTTTTCGAAGAAGCCGCGGCGCTCCTCATCTGCTTCCCGCTCCGGTCCTTCTACTTCCGGGTACGAGGCCGTTGCGATGTGCGTCGAGGAAGAGCGGCAGGTGTTGAGCGAAGTTTTGCCAGTTGCGTCCTCGCAAACCGCTCACCCTGTGTGTCTACCGATTGAGTCTCCGGACGATTTTGAAAGCTCGTCTCAGTATGGGCTGGATCTTTTGTTCGGGGCTCCTGCTGAGGAAAAGGCAGCGTCCGTAGCATCGGAGGGAGAGCCGTCAGAGGCTGACGTCACAACCGAGTTCGCCGCTCCGGCGGTTGAATCTCAGTCTGTGGCAGACGCCGAAATGGCCGCCGCACTACAACGGGCAGCCAAGGAGATCGGGGTTGCGTGGGTTCCCCCGCCCAGCCCTGAGCCTTCAAGGCTGGATGACTGGTTCCTGGGCAGGGGGCGTGACTCGAAGCCACGCTCCTCCCCGGTCCCGTTTTTCCCGGAAGTGCACGAGGAGTTGACGAAATCGTGGAAAGCCCCTCTGTCGGCTCGTTCACGGTACGCTAACTCCCCGTCCCTCACCACCCTCGATGGCGGTCCAGCGAGGGGGTATTCGGAGGTTCCCCAGGTGGAGAGAGCGGTTGCGATGCACTTGTGCCCGCAAAACGCCGCCTCCTGGAGGGGCCGCCCGAGACTCCCGTCCAGGGCCTGTAAGTTTTCGTCTGCGCTTGTAGCGAAGGCTTACGCGGCCTCTGGGCAAGCTGCGTCCGCCCTCCACGCTATGGCGATTTTGCAGGTCTATCAGGCTAAGGTTCTTAAAGACCTGCACGAGGGTGCTCCCGACCCAGAGCTGTTACACGAGCTGCGCTCAGCGACCGACTATGCCTTACGGGCTACGAAGGTTACTGCGCAAGCTCTGGGGCGGGCGATGTCCACTATGGTGGTCCAGGAGCGCCACCTGTGGTTAAACCTGGCCGAGATGCGAGACGCCGAGAAGGTTCGCTTTCTCGACGCTCCCATTTCCCAGGCTGGCCTCTTCGGCGAAACCGTGGAGGAGTTTGCCCAGCAGTTCTCCACCGTGAAACAGCAGACGGAGGCCATCAAGCACATCCTGCCTCGGCGTGCAGCGAGTTCCGGCCCAGCTCAGCCGACGCAGCAGCCTCCGCCTGCTCCCCGCCGTGGAAGGCCCCCTACGAGGGTGGCTCAGACCCCGCAGCCTGCCGGGTCTGCAGCCAGACCCGCCCAACGGTCCAGCACTCGTAGGAAGGTGGCACCGCCAGCTCGTCCTCAGGCCACTAAGAACCCCCGGCAGGTTTCGAAGCGTTCCTGAGACGGGCAGCCCAGGGAGGAGGGATCGTTTGGCCTGTCCGGATCCACACTCGACGAGGGGACGAGCGCTGGATTCGGCTTCCACCCGGCTGTCTGCCACCCGGCAGACGGCCACCACTTGGTCAACAAAAGAGCAATTTTCTCCTTCTCTGGGCATATTACACAGCACCCCCGACCCTCCGCTCGATGGTCGGATGCTGTCTCCTCCGTTCAGGGCATGCGGTCACACACCTTCTGTGCTCCCTCATGCTCTAGAACAACGGGCTTGGTCAGACGATCTCCCCTGTCGGGTGGATCCTCTGCTAAGCTCGCACGGCTCGGTCTCCCTGGGCAAAGCAGCCAGTGGCCTTCGGGGCTTCTTACCTCCGACCACACGCTGTTTTCCCAGCGAAGGTTCCCCCACCCTTGGTACGTCGAATGTAACTCCTCTGCGGCCCCTAGCGGAGAACTTTCTGGATTGGCTGAATCTCCCCAATCCTTCCCGCTGGCTGCTCAAGACCATTCGGCTCGGCTATGCTATCCAGTTTGCACGTCGTCCGCCCAAGTTCTGCGGTGTTCTCACTACCTCGGTCCAGGGCTCCAACACCGCGGTTCTTCGGGCGGAGATCGCAGTCCTTCTGGCGAAGGGTGCGATAGAAACTGTCCCCTCAGCCGAAATGAAGAAAGGGTTTTACAGCCCCTACTTCATTGTACCCAAGAGGGGTGGTGGGCTCAGACCTATCCTGGATTTGAGGGTTTTGAATCGGGCCCTACTCAAGCTCCCGTTCAAAATGCTGACCCTCAAGCACATTCTTACGTACGTCAGGTTCCAGGATTGGTTTGTGGCGATAGACCTGAAAGACGCGTACTTTCATGTCTCGATCCTTCCAAGACACAGGCCGTTTCTACGGTTTGCCTTCGAAGGACGGGCATATCAGTACAAGGTTCTCCCCTTCGGCCTCTCCCTGTCGCCCCGCGTCTTTACGAAGGTAGCAGAGGCTGCCCTTTCCCCCCTCAGGGAAATGGGCATTCGCATTCTCAACTATCTCGACGACTGGCTGATCCTGGCTCACTCGTTGGATACGGTTTGCGTACACAGGGACATGGTTCTCAACCATTTGGCTCGCTTGGGGCTTCGGGTCAACTGGGAAAAGAGCAAACTCTCCCCGGCGCAGAGGATCTCTTTTCTCGGTGTAGAACTGGACTCGGTCGGCATGTCTGCACGTCTCTCCCCGGAGCGTGCACAGTCAGTTCTGAGATGCGTGGCAACGCTCAGGTGCGGCTCAGCGGTCCCCCTAAAACAGGTTCAGAGGCTCCTAGGGCACATGGCATCCTCAGCCGCGGTCACGCCGTTGGGTTTGATGCACATGAGACCGCTGCAGCATTGGCTCCGTACCCGAGTCCCCAGGAGGGCGTGGCACCACGGCACGTTCCGTGTGAACATCACACCATCGTGCCGCCAGACACTCAGCCCTTGGACGGACATCGTGTTCCTTCGGTCAGGAGTGCCCTTGGAACAGGTGTCCAGACGCGTCGTTGTCACCACGGACGCTTCCAGGACAGGCTGGGGTGCCACCTGCAACGGGCAGGCAGCTTCCGGGGTCTGGGCAGGCCCCCGGCTGCATTGGCACATCAATTGTCTGGAGTTGTTGGCAGTGCTTCTAGCTCTGAGGAGGTTCTGGCCTATGATTCAGAACAAGCACGTGTTGGTCAGGTCGGACAACATGGCGACAGTAGCCTACATCAACCACCAGGGCGGTGTACGTTCCTTTCGCATGTCACAACTAGCCCGCCACCTCCTGCTCTGGAGCCAACACAGACTCAGGTCCTTACGGGCCACTCACATTCCGGGCGATGCCAATCGAGTGGCCGATTCTCTGTCACGACAGGTTTCGCTCGGAGGCGAGTGGAGGCTCCACCCTCAGTCGGTTCAACTGATTTGGGATCGATTCGGCCAGGCGCAAGTGGATCTCTTCGCCTCACCGGAATCCACCCACTGCCAGTTGTGGTACGGGCTGACCGAGGCTCCCCTCGGTATAGATGCACTGGCACACAGTTGGCCGAAGGACCGGCTCAAGTATGCGTTTCCCCGGTGAGTCTGATCGCACAAACTTTGTGCAAAGTCAGGGAGGACAAGGAGCAGGTCCTCTTGGTAGCCCCCTTCTGGCCCAACAGAACCTGGTTCTCGGACCTGGTTCTCCTGGCGTCAGCTCCTCCCTGGCGCATTCCCCTGAGGAAGGACCTCCTTTCCCAGGGGAAGGGCACAATTTGGCACCCGCGCCCCGATCTCTGGAACCTCCACCTGTGGCCCCTGGACGCGACCAGGAGGACTTCAGAGATCTCCCACCATCAGTGGTGAACACACTCATTCAGGCAAGAGCTCCCTCTACCAGGCGGCTGTATGACTCTAAATGGCGCGTGTTTGTGAACTGGTGTTCTGCTCGGCTAAGGGACCCACGGAGTTGCGGCATCGAATCAGTGTTATCCTTCCTCCAGGAGGGCCTGGACAGGCACCTATCTGCCTCGACACTTAAGGTTCATGTGGCCGCTATATCGGCTAATCATGACCTGGTGGGTGGCAGGTCGGTGGGAAAACACGATTTGGTAATCAGGTTTCTGAGAGGAGCCCGGAGACTGAACCCTCCTCGGCCACATCTTATCCCCTCTTGGGACCTTGCTGTGGTTCTCCGGGGCCTACAGCAGGGTCCCTTCGAGCCTCTTCAGTCAGTCAAACTCGATGCTCTCTCCCTAAAGACGGCTCTCCTGACTGCGCTCGCCTCGGTAAAGAGAGTGGGAGACCTCCAAGCCCTCTCCATCAACAGTTCGTGCCTGGAATTCGGACCAGCGGATTCTCACGTCGTCCTGAGACCCCGGCCTGGATACGTGCCCAAAGTCCCCACCACTCCCTTCAGAGACCAGGTGGTGACTTTGCAAGCTATCTCTTCCCAGGAAGATGACCCCAACCTGACCTTGTTATGCCCAGTCCGTGCCCTGCGCATCTACTTGGAACGCACTCAGCCCTTCAGACGTTCTGAACAGCTCTTCGTCTGTTATGGGGGACAGCAGAAGGGGAAGGCTGTCTCCAAACAGAGGATCTCCCACTGGCTGGTGGACGCAATTCGGGTGGCCTACCAGGCCAGAGGCCTACCCTGCCCTCTGGAGGTAAGAGCCCACTCGACTAGGGGCGTCGCTGCCTCGGCAGCCCTGGCAAATGGGGCCTCATTAACAGACATCTGTAGAGCTGCAGGTTGGGCTACACCTAACACATTTGCCAGATTTTACAATTTACGCATGGAGCCAGTGTCAGCTAGAGTCTTGAATACCAGCTCTTGACTCAGTTCTCTGGTTGGTGTAGAGCTTGCTTTAAAGCGCTTCCCCTAACGGTGATTACGCTTCTGAGTTTCAGTAGGTTTCCTAGCGTGAACCCTGGACACCATCTCCATCATTGGCACCTCTGGACGTGGCAGAGTTTTGCGGAGGGACTCGCTACGAATTCGGTCACAAGGTATGGTCACCTTTGTTCTGATTGAATTGTGCCCCATATGTAGTGGCTCCTTATGTGGCCCCATGTGTGTATCCCCACCTATAACTCCTGTAGTGCGGTGTTTCCCCTGAGGACTGGTTTGTCTCTAGGGTCTGAGTCTGGTGGTCTCCCCCGGTGTGAGTCCCACCTCAGCCCCCATGTTTAATGTTGTCACTTGTACCCCCCCTGTTGGGCAGGTTGTGAACTCCGTAGCGCCGTTTTTCCTTCGGGGAGGAGGCGCTTTCCCAACGCTCGCAAGACACTCGGCCGCTCTACTGAGGAAGGCCCGGCTGCAGAACCCTGGTACAGGTCAGTCTTGGACGTTGGATGGTCACGGAGGAGGTGAGCTGCACTTCGTTAACACGTTGCCTGTTACTTCTGCGCTTATCACTCGTGACGCGGCCAGTAAGGTGGCGGTTTTCTACGGGGACCCCTAGTGTCGTACACTACTCGACACAACTCGGAGTGTACGACAGATAGGGAACGTCTCGGTTACGTATGGTAACCCTCGTTCCCTGATGGAGGGAACGGAGACGTTGTGTCTTCCGTGCCACCTTCCTGGACCGCCTCTGAGTGAGTTGAGACCCTCGGCTCCTCAGATCAGAACGAGTGAGCAGATGCACACGCTGCCCTATTTATACCCGGACGTCCGGGGCGTGGTCAGCTATGCAAATCTGCACACCCAATTTTCATTGGCCTTTCTCAAAACTGTCAGAGGTGTTTGGGCTCTCAAGAGCGACCCCTAGTGTCGTACACTACTCGACACAACGTCTCCGTTCCCTCCATCAGGGAACGAGGGTTACCATACGTAACCGAGACGTTTGAAATCACAGGAATAATTTACATTGTAAAATATATTATAATATAAAACAGTTATTTTAAATAGTAAAAATATTTCAAAATTTTACTGCTTTTGCTGTACTTTAGATCAAATAAATGCAGGCTTGGTGAGCAGAAGAGACTACGTTAAAAACATTAAAAATCTTACTGTTCAAAAACTTTTGACTGGTATTTTGATCAGTATTTTTATCATTTTACAAAAGATTTCTATTTCAAGTAAATTCTGTTATATTGATCTTTCTGTTCATACAGAATCCTGGAAGCACAATATATATATTTTAATATACGAATAAAAATTTTGAATTTTAAAATAATATTAAAAAATAAAACTCTTCTCAACATTGTTGAAATAATACACTTTGTTTGAACAGCAAATCGGTATATTAGAATGATTTTGGGACACAATATGACACTGAAAACTGGAGTAATGCCAGCTAATAATTTAAAATTATATTAATATTTTGCAATATATCTGCTTTTTCAAAAACATTGAAACTTTAGCGTTTTATTTTTTATTGTTCTATTATTATTATGGTTATTGTATTTTCATTAATATATGTTTCTCCTAGACAGCAATGTGATTGAATTAAAGGGATAGTTCACCCATGAAAATATTTGTTATTAATTACTTACCGTATGTGTCGACTTGTGGTACTGTGAACGCGCGTCAAAGACTGACATGGAAGAGAAGAAATTGTTGAATAAAGTTGTTATTTTTGTTTTCTTTGTGCACAAAAAAAATTCTCATAGCTTCAAAAAATTATGGTTGAACCACTGATGTCACATGGACTATTTTAACAATTTCATTACTAACTTTCTGGGCCTTAAACGTGATAGTACCATTGCTGTCTTTGTCAAAAAGCTCTCAGATTTTATCAAAAATATCTTAATTTGTTCTGAAGATGAACAAAGGTCTTTTGGAACAACATGAGGGTGAATAATTAATGACAGAATTTGCATTTTTGGGTGAACTGTCTCTTTAAGATGTTTTATGTTTCTCCTGAGAAAACATCACTAATATCAACAATGTCTCATACTGTGCTCAGATTTGGTTCTCCACATGAATTCCATCCGTATATAATAACCACACACACTGTAATTGTCTCTGTGTCTTTTTATTTCCCTTGAGGATTTTTTTAGGAGAAACATCTAAGCAGAGTTCCAGAAAGTCATGAGAATTCTCTTCAGCCTCCTGAGCTGTGAAAGAGCAATAACCTTTTCCTCTGGGAAATGATAGGAAGTTTGATAGCACAGCAAAAGACAACAAGATTCGATAGCAAAGATGAGAGAAACGGATCTTAGAGATTTTGTGGGCACAGAGCAAGACTCCCGTTGAGAAGGACTGAAGTGTCTGTCTGTGTTTGGCTGGCTTCGGGGGGCAGGTGCACGGCGGGCTCGAATCCTTTCGCTATGCTTTCTCCACCTGTACGTCTTTGTACAATGAGAAAGCGAGGAGGGGGGAGAGGGATCTTGTGAAGACGAAGCCTCCTGCAAAGAAGCAATTAACAGCATAGCCCTGTCAAATTCTCTCACTCTCTCTCTCTTTCTCCTCAGTCTCCTCTAACAAGGCCACAAAATGACTCACCTCTCATTGGGCGGGTGAGGTGCCCTGAGAAACAGCACAGAGCATCACACCAGAGTATTTCCACTCTCCAGAACCACAGCGATTCATTCCTCCTCGTCTTCGAGACTCTTCTGTGAAAATGAATGCAGTCAGCCAAGGTCAGTAATACTGTAATCTTGTGCAACACTCGGAATGTGGAATATAAACCAGGCAGCTTTAATGTAGAGGAGAGGAAGCCGAAATCCCCTGTTGGAAGCTCGGATGGTGAAAACCACCCTCGTTGCATGTTGTGTATGCATACACATGAGTTATGCATTGCACAAATGACAGTGATGACAGAATAGAACTCTTTAGTTCTGCTCAGCAGCTGAACTGAAATGGCTGAGGACTATGCAGGCCGTAGAATTCCATTAGAAGACCTTCTGAACTTTACGCGGCCCTTCAGCCCCCCTTTGATATACTTAACAGATGCTGTTTTGTAGTGCATATCATTATTGTGATGAAACTGTAAATTGCATAACAACAGCGCACTGTGAGTCTGGATTTGCATGCAGATACTGAGCAGATCACTTACTAAACAACTTTGACCTGAAAGGTTAAGATCGTGCTGAACGTTGAATGAACTTTGGCTGTGTAGGAGTTTCTGTGTGTGCAGATTATAAATCAGGGATCAAATCTCTGCATATATGTAACATTATCTGAATAGAGTGCGTGTGTGGTGTCTATCTATATCTTTCTATCTATCTATCTATCTATCTATTTATCTGTCTGTCTGTATGTCTGTCTATCTATCTATCTATCTATCTATCTATCTATCTATCTGTCTGTCTGTCTGTCTATCTGTCTGTCTATCTATCTATCGTTCTATCATTCTTTCTATTGTTCTATTGTTCTATCTTTCGTTCTGTCTGTCGTTTGTTCGTTTATTCATTCTATCAGTTTACCATTCTATCTATCTTTCTATCATTCTATCCATTGTTCATTTGTTCTTTCTTTCTTTCTTTCTATTTTTATCGTTCTATCTTTTTTATCTTTCTATCGTTCTATCTATAGTTTGTGCATTCGTTATATCATTTTATTATTCTATCTATCTTTCTATCGTTCTATCCATTTTTCTTTCTTTTTCTTTCTTTTTTCTATCGTTCTATCATTCTATCATTCGTTTTTTTGTTCATGCTATCTATCTATTGATCTATCGTTCTATCATTCTATTGTTCTATCGTTCTATCTTTCGTTCTGTCTGTCGTTCGTTCGTTCATTCATTCTATCCTTTTACCATTTACCTTTTTATCCATTGTTCATTTGTTCTTTCTTTCTTTCTGTCTTTCTTTCTATTTTTATCGTTCTATCGTTCTATTTATTTGTTCTTTTTTCTTTCTTCTATTTTTATCATTCATATTTTTTGTCTATCCTTCTGTCTGTCTTTCGTTTGTTCTATCTATCTATCTATCTATCTATCTATCTATCTATCTATCGTTCGTTTGTTCGTTCATTTGTTCTTTCATTATATCATTTTATCATTCTATCATTTTATCATTCTATCTATCTTTCTATCGTTATATTCATTCTTTCTTTCTTTCTTTCATTTTTGTCGTTCTATTGTTCTGTCATGCTATCGTTCGTTCTTTTGTTCTATCTATCTATCTATCTATCTATCTATTGTTCTATTGTTCTATGTATTGGTTTATCTATCATTCTATGTATCTTTCTATCTATCTATCTATCTATCTATTGTTTGTTTGTTCATTCGTTATATCTTTTATCATTCTTTATATTGTTCTATCCATTGTTTATTTGTTCTTTCTTTTTCTTTTTTTTGTCGTTGTCATTCTATATATCGTTCAGTCTGTCTGTCTGTCCTCCGTCTGCCGTTTGTTCATTCATTCATTCTATGTATCTATCGTTCTGTCGTTTTATCGTTTGTTCCATCGTTCTATCCTTCTGTCATTCTATCACTCTGTCTGTCTGTTTCTGTCTGTCTGTATATTTATTGTTTGTTCATTTGTTTGTTTTCTGTGTGCATCTATCTGTTGCTCAGTCTGTCTGCCTGTCATTCTATCTATCATTCTTTTGCTCTTTCTGTTCTATCTGTCATTATATCATTCTGTCTGCCATTATATCATTCTGTCTGTTATTATATCATCTGTCTGTCTGTCCATATCGCACACACATACATCTATTAGGAAAGCACAATATATCGGTACAATAACAGTTGACAGTCAAATTATATATGTATATATATTTTTATTTATTAGACAAAATTATTCAGACAAATTAAATTTAAATTTAAGTTCTCATTTTCTGTATCATTTTTAATCCCATTTTTATACTCCAAGTTATTATGTGATGCCTAACTTTACTTACTTAGCTACTTATTTAGAATTCATGTACTGATTTTAGTTTGTTAAAACTGCATTTTTAAATATTTTTATACTGTTTTTACAGCATGTTAGTATTTTGCCAGTACATTTTGCAATTTCTCCTTATGGGTTCCACTTTTCAGAGCCACTGTATATACAAAACATAATATGTTATTAAAAACTACAACACAAAACTGATCCAGAGTAGGTTAGAAAATGGATTAGAAATGATCATACTGCACAGGGACCGCCGCAGTCTCTCATGCAGTTTCATAATTCAGAAATTCATCAGCTGTTTTAGTGTTGCATCAATTCACCATCCCACATTACAAAGGTTTTGAATTGTGTTTGGTCTCATATGGTATAGCACATTACCCATTACCTTGAATATGATATATGGTAATTTGACAGATACCAGATTATGAGCAAATGTAAAGTTAATTTAAGAAATGCACTAGAACGGTTTTGTTGGCATATGTGATTTAAAAAGAAAACAGGTTTGCATTACAGTACTCCTACATGTGTATAAAGACCAAGAAAAGAATATTGTCAAAATATTTGATTACAAGTGACAGGTGAATTAGGAACCACCTTTTAAAAATGCATTATATTTTCTCCTCATTTCACTGTTTGATGGTTTTCTCTCGTAATGTCCGCCTCAACGTCTCTGTCTATTTGACATCTTGAAAAACGCCGTCCAGAATTTATCAGTCCACGTGCGCCCATGTTGCATCACATGAGTGCGCGCTCAAGCCTGAAAAATTAGACTGATATATTCCGGCCATCGTATTTCGTTAAGCCATAGACAGTGATGATAAGTGAAAAGTTGTGAGTGTGTGTGAGGATTTTAGTGTATGTTTACATGTGTGTATGTGTTTGTTTGCGGTCGCCGCTGCTCTTCCTCACGCGCTGCCAAAGGGAGGAGGGAGCATGTGTAATTTGGCTGCAGGGAGAGCGGCAGAAAACAATTATGTGCACGAGGTGGCCACGGAGATGAGGCAATCGGCGCACGCTGTAATGGAGAGGACGGTTGACACATGGGCTTTATCCCGCTCTGGTATTGTTTGAATGTGGGCAAAATGACTCCACTATATTGTCAGGACCTAAAATGAATTGCCAATTATATCCGATGGCATCCCATTGGAGAGTAGGTAACATTTAAAGTGATGGATAGAGACAGGGAGGATATTTAGTGGATGCCTTTTTTATTCAGAAACAGCTAAAATTTCCTTGCATTGTGAGTCTGGTGAGCGAGCTAAGCTGGGAATGTAAAAAATAGTGAACAAACAACAGATATTCATTGAATCATATGGCTGCTGTCAGAGGTAAATCGATTTTTAAGCTCCAATTTTTATTTTTAACCGTAAGTTGAAATCTGGCACTCCCTGTTGTGGCTTCAAGATGTTTTGCAAGATGGTGTAGATCAGAACCTTTGTTTTTCTTCTTTGAGAAATCACCATTCTCAAATGGCAGTTGTTTGCCTTGTTTTGACATCTTTGTAGCGCAATTTGTGTGTGTTATTCACCAGGCAGTGCAGCTATAAGCTCTACCATGCTTTTTATAACTTACAAGTATTCTCAGATGGTAGTTGTTGTCTTTTTGTGGGGAGATTTGACATCTTAGTTGTTGTAAGGCCACTTTTTCAGTGTATTTCAGATGTTTTTTCACTCAAGACTCTAACTATAAACTCTGCCGTGCTATTTAGAACTAATGAGAGTGTGCTTATCCAATGAACTAAATTTATATTACAATATTTCTGCACATCAGTTTCATCAGTGATTTTTTTTAATAAGAGAGAGTGGAAGTGCAGAAGCTGAGAGAGAGACTAATCCTCCCACCTCTGTTCACCCAGGGTGCAGCTGTGTGAATGAAGCTCGGCTAATAAGCGGGATCAGCCATGTTCCATTCCAACTTATTTAAGTACGTCTTCAAATGCCAAGATACTTTTTCACATGTTCCATTTTTTCGCCATTCCTCGCTTTTTACCTCTTCTCACTCTCACTGTTCATTTTCTCAGAGCGAGTACGGTTACCTGCACGGCTGATTTATGTCAGGTACATCCTGTCTGATCATAGAAATCAGCCCTGTGACATCCATTTCTGCTAGTAATTTCACTTTAATTTAGACTGTTATGTTGGCATGTGTGAGATTCTTCTAAAATCCTAAAATTATATGGTCACAGAAAAAAAAACGTGATTTAGGTTATATTTCAACCTCATATTAAAAAATTTAAATTAAATTATTTTGTGTGTGTGCGCCTATAATTATAGATGTATGCGTGTATATATATATATATATATATATATGTTTATATATATATATATATATATATATATACACACACACATAGATACTACATGGATCAGCACTTTTTTTATTTATACAAAAAAATACACTGCAGGGTGCATTAAATTGATCAAAAGTGACAGTGAAGACATTTATTTTCTCAGAAATGTGTGATATAAACTCACAATTGCAAAAAATGAAGTCGCAAGTATGAGAAATAAAGTCAGAGCTGCAAGATATCAACTCAGAATTCAGACCTTTTTTCTCAGAATTGTAAGTTTATGTCTCGCAATTGTGATTTTTTTTTTTCAGAACTGCAAGTTTGTCTCGCAATTATGACTTTTTTCTCTGAAGTCCGAGTTTGTATCTCACAATTCTGACTTTAGAACACGCAACTGTGAGTAATTAAGTCAGATTGGAGATTATATCCCACAGTTCTGAGAAAAAAAAAGTCAGAATTGGGAGAAAATAAAAGCAATTCTGACATTTTTTTTTCTTGATTTTTTTTCTTGTTTGTACATTCTGATTGATAAAATCAAGTGATTTTATTTTAATTAAAGTTGTTGGTTCAATTCCCATGCCACAGAATTGCGGGATATAAACTCACAATTGCAAGAAAAAAGTGTGAATTGTAAAATATATACTTGCATTTGTGAGGGGAAAATAAAAGCAATTCTGACTTCATTTTTTACAATTGCAAGTTTATATCCCACAATTCTGTGGCATGGAAATTGAACCAACAACTTTGGTCTACAAAAAACACTCTAGATTTTTTTTTCTTTTTTTGTACAAATTCTGATTGATAAAATCAAATGATTTCATTTGAAAAAAAAAAATTATGGAGCGTTTTTTGTAGACCAAGGTTGTTGGTTCAATTCCCATGCCACAGAATTGCGGGATATAAACTCGCAGTTGCGAGAAAAAAAGTCAGAATGGTAAGATATATATACTCGCATTTGTAAGGAAAAAAACAATTTTGACTTTATTTTTTGCAATTGCAAGTTTATATCTTGCAATTCTGTGGCATGAGAATTGAACCAACAACTTTGGTCTACAAAACATGATCTATAATTTTTTTTTTTTTTGTACAAATTCTGATTGATAAAATCAAGTGATTTTATCTGAATTGGTAAAAAAACATTTTTATAGAGTGTTTTTTGTAGGTTGGTTCAATTCCCATGCCACTCATATACTGAAAAAGCATTTATCTTGAATCTACTGAATAAGCTGTTTGAAATAAAAGTCTCTGCCAAATAAGACCAAGGACATTTGTTAAAAAGCAAATCAATTTTTTGAATCAAACCATAATAAATTAAAATCACAAAGCTTTAGCGTTTCTTTTACATACTACTCGATTAAATGTTCATTTTTGATTTTCCGTCATCAGTTCTCGCCGTGTGACCCACGCGCTGCAGGTGCCTCGAACAGCCCCGAGTCCCCATCCTGACACGTGCGACTGACTAACTGACAGGGCAGACGCGTGGAGAATGATGCATTGTATGTCTAACCATCCCACAACCTTCTGGCATGGCCCGGGAAAAGCTGGGAGTCATTAACTTTTTAAGCAGGTAGGCTGAGAGAGAGCGATGGAAAGAGAAGGGTCAGACAGACACAGGGGCCAGTGTCCATACCGCGCTCTGTGGCATACCAATCCCTCCCAAAACCCCTTCAAACGAGGCTGACGGACAAGAGCGAGAGGGCAGGGCGCAACCTGGCAACGGCGGGGTACTGCCGCTGTCATCCGCCATGGCACAGGTGGCACAGGTGGCATGGAGAATGCGGGCAGGTATGTGCACGAGTGCGTGCATCAGAGGAACAAGAGGGTTGATTGACAGGTCTCATCAGAGACAGCCTAATGACACCCCCAACCACCAATTAAGGCTCATCAAGGTCCCCAATTGAATGTCGCTGATAAATAATGTATGCCCTCAGTAATTCCACATAATCTTGATACTGGAGAGTCAAAGGTGTATGCATTATTAATGGGGCCAAATTGGACTTTAATAACTGCCTCAGTGAATCCTACACGGTGGAGGAATTCACTTATGTTAATATGGCTTTATTATTAATGGGGTGACGGTTTTCTAAAATGTTAACTGACTGAAGCACTCCAGAGGCAATTCCCAAGATTGACGAGTCCACCGTCCGGGAGAACTGGAGCGTTCTTATTTATTTATCAGCCTACCTGTGGTGCGTCGGCCTAGACCATTAGATCAATAATTTGTTCATCAAATCATTAGCTTGTATCAGAGTGGCACAATTATGCAGGCGGCACATTTGCAGACACGTCGTTAATCGCATATTAGCTCAAAACAGATCGGCTTACTCTTAACAAACACAGATGAGCCGATAAAGGTGGTGCTATATAGTTTGTTTGGAGTGTTGCTGGTGCCTTAATTGGCTGACAGTTTGTCAGCTGTTGGGATCTTTATGAAAGCATTTTTTTGCCATGGGATAAAAATAAAACAGTAGTTGCAACTTACTATCTCACAATTTGGAGTTTATATTTCACAATTCTGAGGAAAAAAAATCTAAATTGTGAGATATAAACTCACAATTGCAAGATTATTTTTTATTTATTCCATGGTGAAAGCAAAAAAAAAAAAAAAAACTGAATTGCAAGATGTTTGTAAGAATTGTGAAGAAAAAAAGTCTGCAATGTGAAATATAAATGCAGAATTGTGAGGGAAAAAGTCAGAAATCTGAGTTTGTATCTTGCAGTTCTGATGTTTTTGTTAAAATTGCAAGAATACAAGTCTATATTGTGAGAGAAAAGTTTGCTATTACCTTTTTTTATTTTTTTGTTCCATGGCAGAATTAGGCTTTGATATGTCATAGAGAATGTCACTAAACAATATCACAAAGGGTACATTTACATTGCAACGATGTACTAAAAACAGAAACGGAAACGGTTTTTGTTTTGCACTTTTCAGAAGATGTTGTCAAAAAGATCCCTTTTCTAGGGAACCCTGTTACTGCCACTGAATAAAAATGTAAATTTTATCTCACAGTTTTTGACCTTTATTGTCGCAATTGCAAGTTTACGTCTCACAATTCTGATATAATACTATAAAAATTTTAGAATTTTGAAAAAAAAAAAAGCTATTACGAGATACAAACTTGCATTTGCGAGAAAAAACAAACTTGTATTTGTGAGAACGAAGCAACGTTAAATCAGAATCGTGAAAGGTTGCAATTCTGAGATATCAGTCTTTTTCTTATTGAACTTTATTACTCAATTCTGAGAAAAAAAAGTCATAGTTGCGAGATCTAAACTTGCAATTGCGAGAAAAAAGGTCAGAATTGCGAGAGAAAAACTTTGCAAGAAAAAGCCATCCTGACTTGATTTCTCACAATGGTGAGTATATATCCTGTAATTCTGACTTTATAAGTCAAAATTGAGTTTTTATTTCGCAATTCTGACTTTATAACATGCAAATCATAATTGCGAGAAAAAAAGTCATAATTGTGAGATACAAACTTGCAGTTGTGAGAAAAACAGCAATTCAGACTCTTTCTCAAAATTGTGTTTAGATCATGCAATTCTGACTTTATTTCTTACAACTCCGAGTTTATATCCCGCAATTCTGAATTTATGACTCAAAATTGTGAGTTTAACTCACTATTCTGTCTTAACTCACAGTTGCGTTACAAAATCAGCATCAGTTCAAAATCAGAATCAGTTGCGATTCTGAGATATCAGTCTTTTTCCCCTTAGAACTGGACTTTATAACTCATAGTTCTGAAAAAAGGTGCAAAAACTCGCAATTGGAAGAAAAAAGCCAGAATTGCGAGATACAAACTTGCATTTGCGAGAAAAAAGCAATTCTGACTTGAGTTCTTGCAATTGCGAGTTTGTATCCCACAATTGTAATTGTGAGAAAAACAGTGAGATACAAACTTGTGAGAAAGTTGTGAGAAAAAAAGTCAGAATTGCGAAATACAAAGTTGCATTTCCGAGGAAAACAGCAATTCAAATTTTTTATATTACGCAATTTTGACTGTGTAACTCGCAATTGCGAGTTTATATCATGCAATTCTGAAAAAAAAAAGTGTCAGAACTGCGAGTTTTTAGAATTGCAGTTCTGACTTTATAACTTGCAATAGCGAGTTTATATCTTACCAAAAAAAAAAAAAAAAAAAAAAAAACAGATTTGCAAGATGTAAATTCGGAATTGTGAGATAAAAAGTTGAAATTAACTTTGGTTGGTGGAAATGGACATCCATATTGTTCACACAGATCCATGAAAATGGCCAAAACTTTTTTTTTTAATACTTGTTAAGTGCTCTCACATGACGTTCTCACATGAAGTTTTTGAAGGTTTTTTATTATTATTGGCCTTTTGCCTTTATTTTGATAGGGCAGTAAGTATTGACAGGAAGCGAAGTGGGAGAGAGAGATGGGGGCGGGACCGGGAAAGGTCTACAAGCCGGGATTCGAACTTGGGACGCCTGTAGTGCTATATGTTAGCATGCTCCCACGATGCTATCGTCACTGACATGGTTTTATAGTTTACACAGAGACCCGTTTTTAAAAGTTTGCATTTTCAGGCCCCCGATAAACACTGATGTCATGCAAATGAACGCCCAAACTCATAAAAACGTTTCTGTTTTTAGTTGAAAACAGTGTTGTGTAAAAGCCTTCAAAATAATGAGCATTTCATTTGAAAAGATCTCCCAGGGATTAATACACCACCACGTTATGGTGATATGAATGAAACGACTAATATTTGATGTAAACCTACTTAGTTGTTAGACTGAGCAGCAATTTTTGTATCTGTTCCCGTTCTCGAGAGCCTGTTACGGGAGCACTTTGTAAACACAACTTACAGGAGAAGTTTCTGTGGGTCTTAGCTTTGGTAAGCTTGTTGAAACTTCAGATATCATGTCTGTGCATGCGTCCCAGAAAGGAAGGCAAGTGATTGAATTGTTTGTGCGTTTCCCGTGCATTTGCATACGTCCACGGCGCATCAGAGGCGCGGTTCTGCTTCGCTTCTCTGAGCTAATCTACCTGGCAGAGGCTCTGAGATGATGCTGGCACGTACACGGATCACAGCCCACTTGCACAACATCACAAAGAAGCCAAATGAAAATATGTGTTTTCGATTTGTGTCTAGAAACCTCTGTGATGATCAAGAGATGCTTGTTTTTGAACTTGCTCGGATTTCGGAGGTACAAAGTTCTAAATCAATTACGCAGGAAAAACACTGAATTTCAGTACAAGCACAAACGGACAAACAAAAAACAAGTTTGAGCTTTAAAGAGAGAACTTTTCTTTTGTGTTTGCGTGTTTTGCATGCATTTTTTAATATATGAACGATATGAACGTTTGCAATAGAGTAACAAATATACAGTTTTTTTATTTTATGTATTTGATGTGTATGTGCATGCATGTAAATATAAAGTATATTTTTATTTTTTTTACACACCTTGTTCTATTGGCCTTTTTGTGACATGCCACTTCTAGTTTTATTCAATCGCAAATGCTTCCTTTGTATGTGTTTTTCTTTCCTTATCTGCAAAACTGCAGTTCTCTAAGGACCTGAAGTATGTTTTGGCTTCCTGAAAAGCATCAAATGTTTGTTTCAGTGGACTATGCTTGATGCCCAGGCAATTCAGGAGCAATTAAATCTCCTGAATTTCAGATCCAGCTGTCCTTTTCCGCTTAATACAGATGCAGCACGCAGGTATTATTTTTAGAAACCAAAAATCATTAAAGCCAAAAACTGATTTCCCCACGTCTCTGTCACAGTTTAATTCAAATAAATTCCTCATTTGTGATGTTTCCTGTTCACTGTGTTGTAGAGGTGCTGCAGTGCGTCTAACAGATTTCCAGGTGACTGGTGTGTTTTGAGACTGCATGTATCAGGTCAATCTAAGGTAACTAGTTGCCTGGGAAACCCTATTGTTTGCAGGCTTAATTAATGAGAAGTATTAGATGGCGGCATTAGTGCAGCTGGAGTTGCTCTCTTTTTACCTTGTTAACCTCTTCTTGCTCTCACTCCATCACCTCCATCCCCCACTTCCTCTCTCTTCATTACATGTTCATCTGGCCGTGCGACTCGGCTTCGTGCGTGCAGCTGATACGGCAGATCGAACAGGACAGGTGTTTTCCGTTTCATCACAGCCTGTGTCTGAGTTTCGGGCAGTTGGAGGAACGGAAACGCGAAAGGAGGGGGCAGATAGTCGCGGGGCTGGCAGTTCATCGTCTGCATGCGGCAGAAGCCTAACAGACTTCCTGACATCCCATCGATATATTGACAGCCGCTGTCACTCGGGCGGCTTTAGTGATGTGCAGAGCTCTGGCACATGGGGCTGATGGCCTGGCTTTGATTGGTTGTGTGTCTTTCCGCATCGTCTTAAAACCAACAGCATTCTGGCCAGGTCGTTTCGATGGCAGCGCGGACACTCGCTTTGCCAATATTTGTGCCAGCGCTCGCTATTAGATTAAAATGGCCTTTTTCATTTCAGAATATCCCCCAGCGTTTCATGTTTTAACTGGCCTAGTGTATCTCTTTTGTCTGTTCCCTGCGGTAGATTTAGGCATTGATTTCACAGTAAATCTTGCTCATCAGGGTCTGGATTACTTATGCTCCAAGTTTAGATAGGTCTGAACATCCAGTTCCTTTGTTCTCCATCTTTTTCCAAGGAATAAGTATTGCTCCATATAAATTACTTCTTAACAAGCCTGGCTCTCTGTTTTGGCCGGCAGTGATGGTTTGAGCTGAAATGCTTGTTTGTCTTTTTTCTTCTCCTTTTTAGTTAGAGAGGACATTTTGTATCAGAACAGAAGGGGAACAGCATTTTGAAAAACATCACAATATTAGACAGTATTTAAAAATATTAAGAAAAAAGAACTCCAATGCTTTCAAGTTATTAGTGTTAATCTGGCACCTGATGCTAATTTCCTTATGACAAACCCCATTTAACTGGCAGCATTCGTCCAATTTTTAGTGAGATGGTGGGGCGCTCTAAGGTAATCGAAACCCTGCGACAAGACCCTTTCAGCCATTGCACGAGAAGTTTGTTCCAAATCTGTGATTTCTTGAATATTGCAGGTTTACAATTTTACGACATTAATTCATTCAAGCCCTCCAAAAAGGCTGTTCGTCCACATAAGACAAATGCACAAGAAAACAGGATAACGCAGAGACTCTCAAAGGGAAATGGGTTCAGCACTGCAGCTGGAATTGCTTGTTGGTTCAGTGCTGAACAGGGTAGGGATCTGTCTTGGCATGTTTAAGAGAAGTCTGACTGAAAGCGCATTCTGCAGTGACCAAGCCTCTCATTAGCAGAACGAATCAAAAGGCTAAGCTCACTTTTGTTGAGGAGCATGTTGTGTGGAGAGAAGAGAACTGGTCCAAAGTTTACTTTAGTGATGAGAGCAAGTTTAATTTATTTGGGTCTGATGGGAAACATTTTGTTTAGTGTCTAACTTAAGAAAGACATTTTGAAGAAAGTACAAGTGTGTAAAGATGTCAGAAAGATGGAGAAAGATGTGGCATAGTTTGAGGGATGTTTTATGCAGCAGGAGTTGGGCCTTTTATACAGATACACAGCAGATGAATGCAAATGTTTATCAGAAACTTCTTCAGCATAAGTGGTATACCTACAGCTAATATTCCTTCAAATTTTGAGCTGAATTTTCAGCAGCCATTACTCCAGTCTTTAGTGTCAAATATGCTGATTTGCTGCTGAGAAACATTTCTTATTATTAATCTTAAATTGAATTGAATTATCCTACCTGATCTCATGACAAAAACATACCTTTGGGTAAACATAACTTTTTTGCAAAATGCAAAATACATGCTAATAAGTACATATCACTGCAGTTTCCAGCTGAAATGAACACTAGAGGGGGTAAAACAGTGAACACTTGTAATCATTTTCGTACGCAGTTATGATTACAACTCCATATGTTTCGCTTTCTGGCATTGTGCCAAATTCTGACCCCCGCCAGATTTTTACCCCCCTAGTATTGGTAGGGTTAGGGTTAAGGTTAGGTTGGAGCACTTCATTTCCCAAAACACAGTGCATGTGTTGATTTCCTTTTTTTTTATTGCATTTCAGTAAATTCCTTTTCATGTCATTCCAATTCAAATTCCAGTTTAACTTCCTGTAAGGTGTGGCTTTAAATTCATAAACTGATTCATAAACTCATCGTCAAATTTGAATTCCTCCTTTGCCTTGAATAGCTAGTTTGCAGTATATTATGAATATAAAATATTCATAATATACTGCAAACTAGTAACCCTAGGGGTTGACATCTTTGCATGTGCATGACAGCCGTGAGTTTATCAGTGGCACTTTTTCTCTGACGGTTCCCACAGTTTCCAACAGAAATGAACACTAGAGGGGGTAAAACAGCGAGCACTTGTAATCATTTTCGTACACAGTCATGATTACAGCTCCATATGTTTCACTTCCCGGTGTTGAGCCGAAATCTGACCTACGGCAGATTACCCTAGTATTAGTAGGGTTAAGGTTAGGATTAGGGTTTAGGATTAGGAAATCACGTAGCAATTTATCCATTATGAAAACCATGGAAATCATGATGAATAGTTTTTCAGGATTCTTTGGAAGTCAAATAGAGCGTTGAAAAGAACAGCATTTATTTGAAACTTTTGTAGCATTATAAATGTCTTTACTGTCACTTTTGACCAATTTAATGCATCCTTGCTGATTAAAAAAATCTATTTCTTTTAAAAAAAAAAAATTTGCTGACCCCAGACTTTTGAACTGTGGTGTATATATACATGCACAAGTAGTTCCTTCTGGAACAAATTTCTGTCTAGATAGGCAGTTCAGTACAGTAGATTTTGGAACAGAGCCTCTTCCAAACAGAGAAAGTGTATCAGTTTTTGTTCTCCATTTTTCCATTCACCCTGCTCTTTGTTCTGAGAGGAAGCCAGAGAAGAGGGCTTTTAAATCCAGCGACGTCACGGTCTGAGAAAGCTTATCCCAAGTAAGGGTGTCTGAGTGTAGAGTCAACCGCAGAGAGCAGACCCTAAATTTCCGTTGACATTTACAGAAGGGCTGCTTCCAATTAACCTTCAAGTATCTCCTCACCTCTTCATGCTGATTACATTTTTCCCTAACAAACAGGCTAATTTGTTATTAGCAGGCTGTTGGAGAACTTGCGTTCATTTTCATCAATAGGAAATTGCGATGGGGGAGTGATTGCTTGGATTTCTTTCTGTCAGTTGGCATGCATTGTTCAATCCCCCCACCCCCACCCTGTTCATCTGCTTTTGTTACCAGTAGCACCACTGGGTTCAGTTGATATGGACCGCTGCTGCTGTACACCCAAAATATACTCTTACTCAAACACGCTTTGTCTTTCCCCAACTCTCCCAGCCCTGATATTTAGCTCCAGAGAGAGACAATTGTTTTCCACCTGCGATTCCACTCCTCTGAAAACACTCTCAAACACATACATGCAGATGTTTAGTGTGGCATACTGGGAGATCACTCCCGTGGGCAGGAATGCACAGCAGGGGTGTGCTCGCACAGTTCTGCCAGGCGAGAGAAAGTAAAACAGAGTGGGAAAGTAAAAAAAGCAGGGGAGGAGGGGAGTGTATACCCAGCCTGCCTTGTGCTGGCCTGATAACGCTCCCCTCCTCTCCTCGCCGCAGGCCTGTGGAGGAGGGCACAGAGGCCCCTGCCTGCAGCCAACCCACCCAGGAATCTTATCTTTCCTGCAGCCTGTGCTGCTGCCTGAAACCCCATCAGACCCTGGGACTTGGTCACTCAGCACACACATATATACAGGTTTGCAGATGGCCATGTGTGCTGCAGATGCATACCAAATTGCTTGGTCAGAAAAACAAAAAAATAGTTTGGCAAACCAACAGTAAAAGAACTCATATTCCAAGGTTGTGTTCTATTCAGAATTGAATTATGAAAACCATTTAATTTTCTCTTTGGTTTCAAGGTGCAGAATTACAACTGGAATTAATAATAAATGAATTAAAATTCAAATAAATAAATAAATAAATAATTCATATGCCGTCATATATTTTTAACTACAAACTTAAGAGTATTGCCTTGACCAAGCCTTGTTTGAAAGTTTTGGATGGATGGATGGATGGACGGACGAAAGGACGGACAGATAGATAGGTGATAGATAGATGGATGGATAGATAGAGAGACAGACGGGCAGATAGACACGCAGATGGATGGATAGATAGACAGGAGGACGGATACATGGACGGACGGACAGATAGATAGATAGATAGATAGATAGATGATGGTTGAATAGATAGACGGACGGACGGACAGACAGATAGACAGGCGGATAGACATAAATAGGCAGATGGATGGATGGACGGATGCACAGATAGATAGGTGATAGATGGATGATAGATAGACAGACAGACGGGCAGATAGACACACGGATGGATAGACAGACAGTCAGTAAGATACTGAATAGACACGGATGGACGGATGGACAGACAGACAGATAGATAGGCAGATGGAGGCACAGACGGACAGACAGATAGATAGATAGATAGATAGATAGATAGATAGATAGAAAGACAGATGGATAGATGGACTGATGAATGGTCAGATACTGAATAGACACGGATGGACAGACAGACAGATAGTCGGATGGATGCATGGATGGATGAACGGAAGGATGGACAGACAGAAAGACATACAGGTGATGGATGGATGGATAGATAGACGGATGGATAGATAGATAGATATTTTATATTTGTACATTAATTAATTATTTTAATTTCTTTTTAAATTACTTTTTGTATATCAGGTTGAAAAACTTCATTTCCCAGAATGCATTGCATTTGTTGATTCCCTTTCTAATTGCATTTCAGTAAAAGCCTCTTCCTGCCATTTCAATTCAAATTCCAGTTGGACTTCCTGTAGGGTATGGCCAATTCACTTCAAATTCATAAACTTAACTTCAGCCAACTCGTCAAGTCTGAATTTTGCATAACTCCTTTATATTCATAATATACCTCAAACTAGTAACCCCAGGGGTTGACATCTTTGCATGTGCGTGACAGCCGTGAGTTTATCAGTGGCACTTTTTCTCCTGACGGTTCGGTGGGGCATCTGTCATGCTGTGAGCCAGGTGACTCCTGCCTGCTTCCCTACTCTCCCGAAATGCGTATTGACATCTCGCTTTGCTTCTAAACTGTGTCTTGACAAGGCAGGGGAATCCGAGCCAAAAGGAACAGACTGCAGCTGTGTGGCTTTAGGAAACTGGGTTTTTGGGAGCCTAACCGGTACAAAGCCTTTCTTTTAATCATTCCTGTCTTGTCCTGATGATGATTCAGACAGATTACATGGAAAAATCAGATGGACCTTCAGAAACAGCAGATTGGCAATGGCTAATTGCTTGTCGTGTTTGTTTGGGTCTGTTAGCCCTATTGCGGAAATTGCTTATTCTGCTTAAATGCTAAAGAGCTCAGCTGGCGGAGCATGATACTAGCAATACCAAGGTTATGTATACATGTATACTGGTAAAATATATGACTAGAAAAGTGTCTGTCAAATACAAAAAAAAAAAAAACACACACATTAATACAATGTGAACCACATTGACTCTAGCCTTGTTTACATCTGTATTAGCATCAGTCTCGGATGATTCGATCGTGATTGGTCAACCAAAACCAATTGCTGTTTACGCCTGGTATTAACACACATCTCTAGTGTCCACTTGTGACTGGATTACATTTCTTTATTTCATGATAAATCAGTTGATACCTCATTATGTCAAGCATTGTGAAAATGTGCGTTTAAATATTTTGAGTCACTCTAACCCTGAAACATATTTGGATTCTATAGACTGATGTTAAAAGAACAGTCTTTGCTTTTAATGATAATTAGCACCTGGTTTCTATGTGAAAATGTTTTAAAATGTAATTTATTCCTGTGATGGCAAAACCAAATTTTCAGCAGCCATTACACCAGTCGTCAGTGTCTTCAGAAATCATTCTAATATGCTGATTTGATGCCCAAGAAACATTTCTTATTATCAGTGTTAAAAAACAGTTGCTGCTTATTATTTTAGTGGAAACCGTGATATATTTTTTCTGTCACTTATTATTCATTTAATGCATTTTAATTTAATTTAATTTCATTAATTAAAATGATTCTTTAAAGCGGAAAAAAGTTCTTTAGATTATACATTCTACGTCAAATTTATGGCAATTAAATTTTTTTTGTAAAGTGTGTCTGAACTTCTTTGCATTTTCACTTTGTAAACACTGGGTCGGTACTTCTTCAGTAATGTAGGATGATTTTGAAGTTCGAGGAGAAAATGAGATAGAAGTTTTTCGACCTTCCCTAATTGTATTGACAAGCTAGACAAGCCGAGCATTTGAGATTACAAAGCATATCAATTTTAATTTTCTTAGAAAATGACCGATCGTTTTGCTAGATAAGACCCTTATTCCTTGGCTGGGATTGTTTAGAGCCCTTTGAAGCTGCATTTAAACTGTATTTTGGACGTTTAAACTCGCAGGCACCATTAAAGTCCCATATGTGGAGATAATTCCTGAAATGTTTTCCTCAAAAAACATAATTTCTTTGTGACTGAAGAAAGAAAGGCATGAACATCTTTGATGACAAGGGGGTGAGTACATTATCTGTAAAAACTGGTAACTTTTGAGAGCATTTTAGATTCTGAAGTTAAATTAAATTAAATCAAGCTGTTTTTTTTTTGTTTTTTTTGTTTTTTTTTGATGGTACATGATGGTATTTTGTTCCAGTTGAGCTTCAGTTTACTGAGAAATTATTAGGCTGCATGTGACCAAACTTTGATTGACCACATTACTGGTTAAACCTCTAAAGCAGGGGTCACCAGATCCGGTCCTGGAGGGCCGGTGTCCCTGCAGAGTTTAGCTCCAACTCTAATCAAACACACCTGAACCAGCTAATCAAGGTCTTACTAAGTATACTTGAAACTTCCAGGCAGGTGTGTTGAGGAAAGTTGGAGCTAAACTCTGCAGGGACACCGGCCCTCCAGGACCGGTTCTGGTGACCCCTGCTCTAAAGACTGCATTGGGTTACTTTTGCAAAAATCATTTTTAGGGGTCATGTGAAGTAGAAATACAACTGCATTTGTAATTTTTTTACAGTTCATGTCATATATTATTTCCTTAAAGGATTTCTTCCAGAATGCTCACCCCCACGCCCCCATATGTTCATGTCTTTCTTTCTTCAGTCGAAAAGAAATTAAGGTTTTTGAGAAAAACATTTCAGTTTTTCTCCATATAGTGGACTTCAATGGGAGCCAAAGGTCCAAATTGCATTGTCAGTGCAGCTTGAAAGGGCTCTACCCAGCCAAAGAATAAGGGTTTTATGTAGCAAAACGATTAGTTATTTTCTAATAAAAATAAAAAGTTATATACTTTTTAACCACAAATGTTCATCCTGCACTAGCTTGACGTAAGTTGGAAAGGTAACATGTGACATAGGTGGAAGTACCAACCCAGTGTTTACAAACAAAGAACTAAAGAACTAACCGTGCGTGACTTTCCCAACGTGATTACATAATGCGTGAAGTCAGATATGCGCATCGCAGAACTAGTGCAAGATGAGCATTTGTGGTTAAAAACTATATAAATTATGCTTTTTAGAAAAAGACTGATTGTTTCGCTAGATAAGACTGTGTAGAGCCCTTTGAAGCTGCGTTGAAACTGCAATTTGGACCTTCAACCCTTTTGAAGTCTCCTATTGAAGTCCACTATATGTTTTCCTCAAAAACCTTAATTCTTTTCGACTGAAGAAAGAAAGACATGAACGGCTTTTAATGACATTAGGGTGAGTAAATGATCAGGATGTTTATTATATCCTTTAAATGAGGTGGACTGTAAATCAGTTAGATGTGTGAATCACTGGGAAAGTGTTTGACGCACTGAGCCTGCGGTTGGGTATCTCTCTGGAGACAAAGCCATGTGGGTCTCGGTGTTTCTCTAGTGTTTATGTAGTGGTCCTGCAGCATTGAAAAACCCCCCTGAGCACTGAACAAATTACTGACGCATTAGAGTGAAGATCTCTTTGTGTGTATGTGTCGTTTAAGAAACGCTGGGAGCCCAGGGGCCTGTCCCCAAACTTTATCTCTAATTAATATTGCCCCTCGACAACAACTTACAAAACACGTTCAGGCTATTAGTGGTTATTATGAGTGAAAAATTTTAAGTTCAACAGCAGTCAGAGTGCTTTCAAGGCAGCCTGTGAGTTAAGACATCAAGGCGACACTAAACGGGGTCAATGTTCTGGGATACTGGACACTTGACCTGCTTTTATATGGTAATTAGGTACATTCACGTACAACTCCCATATGGCACAGGAGGAGATCTGATAGAATAAGAGCAACTGAGTCACCACCGCAGGCACTTTCAGACACCTGTGTGTGCGTGAGCGAGCCTCTGGCCCCATGAGACCGTGCTCGTCAAGGGGCCGTAGTTGACGATCCGTGTTATTTTGATGTGTATGTGTGTGTATGTGCGAGTGTGATCGACATATGGAGGTCATTAGGAGGAGGGAGCACAACTGGAGATGGACCTCAACAGCTGTGTCCATATTACATACATCTGTTTCAGAGAGAAAACTCAGTGTGATCTAAACAGAGTGTGTGTGTGAGAGAGAGAGCTCTTATGTAAGGAGGAAGTGCAACTTTTCTCGCCTTCCATCAAGTTTCCAAGGAAATAACCTAGTGATGTATCACATGGCAAAGCATTTCTTAATGAGTTGCATTTTACTGGATTTCTGCTAATTAAGATGTTTGAGAAGCCAATTACAGTAAATATCATCTTCCTCTGCCTCCCTAATTACAGATAGAGGAGGTGGAAGGATTTGAAAAAGAATAACAGTCCTTTATAAAAGATTTGTCCTTTCATCTTAAGGGTTTGTTTGCAGACCTTATTTGCATAGCCGTCGCCAAATGAAAAACAGGAATCCAAATGTGGACTTTAAATGATATTTTAAACTCAATTATTAGTAGAGCCGCAATTAGCCTTCACAAAATATTATGAAAATTATTAAAATCACTGTTAGTTAATAAACTTCATATCAAAGGGTTTTTTTCAGCATTTATCTGAAATGAATTTGAATCTATACTCTTAAAAATAAAGTGGTTCCAGAAGAACCTTTCCTTTGGTTCTCTTAAAATTTAAGGTTACAAATGGTGGTTTTCATAGCGATTCCATTGAATAACGATTTTTTGGTTTCCCAAAGAACATTTCAGTGAACAGTTCTTAAAATAACCATTTTGAAGAACTTTTTTCCCACTATAAAGAATCATTTCTCCAAAGAAAGGTTCCATGGATATTAAAGGTTCCTCATGGAACTATCAATACCAATAAAGAATCTTTATTTTTAAAAGGGTAGTGTGAAAACATGCTTTATGTTATCAAAATGTTCTTCACATTAAGAAAACTAAATGTTTAAATGTGAAAGTTCCCTTTTGGAACCTTTTTTAAATGTGTACAATGTCCAAATTTATTCCAGAACATTTTATAGCTACATTCAAAATTTTAAAGCTTAAAAGTGATAGTTCACCCAAAAATAAAAAATGTGTTCACTTACCTTCGTTTCATTCAAATCCCATGTGAGGATGACTAAGATGTTGTGACGTTTTAAATGTTTTAGGGCTGTCAAACGATTAATCGCAATTAATAGCATACAGAATAAAAGTTCGCCTAATATATGTGTGTGTGCTGTGTAATTATTATGTATATATAAATACAAACACATTCACATATATATTTAAGAAATATTTTCAAGTATATGTATTTATAATAATTTTTATATAATTTATATTATATATAAATAAAACTATTTTGTACATGACATATTTCTCTTAAATATATAATAATATTAATTTGTGTGTATTTATCGATACATAATAATTACACACAGTACACACATATATATTAGGCAGGCTTAAACTTTTATTTTGCATGCAATTAATCACGATTAATCGCTTGACAGCCCTAAAATATTTTAACATATTTTGTTTTCTTTTTTGTGTTTGTGTGTGTTTTGTAAGGATATAGTCATAAAGGTTTTTTAAACAACATGAAGGTGAGTAACTAATTTTAATTTTATGTAAACTAACCTTTGTTACTCATGTCTTTGTCTGTCAATGTATAAGAATAAAGATGACACAATCTCCAAAAAAGAATTATTAACATGAATCCTTAACAAAGAGTGGCATAACCTTATTAACCATAATTCAACTGACTACTAGATTGCACCGTTTTAGCTTATGTCTTCTGCCTAATTTGGAGGAAAGATACTAATGAGGGTGTTTTCAAGAAAACAGTGAGCAATCTCTACATCCTGTGAAAGTCATGAAATGATTAATTTGCCTCTCTCCCTCCTTCTCTGCCCCTCTCTCTTCATCTCTCTCCTTCTCTCATTCTGTATTCTGCTGGCACATTGCACTTATTGTATGATAATACTGAAGGTAGATTGTTGTGTTATCTTGTCTACAGTCCATATATAAATGTTAATGACATCTGTGCATGACTCAGACACAGACACAGACACAGACACACACACTCTCGTGCAGAGCACATTTCAGGTTTGTTGCAAAAGATGATGCAAGACCACTGTTGCATTCAGTCACTGAACATTTCCATGGATATAGTGAGCACATTATAACTGCCTTTTTATGACTGCGTTTATATATATATATATATATACACACACATATATTTTACGTATATAATACATTTATAATAAAGTATAATATATATATATTACACAATTATTTTATTTTATATTTTTATATTATAATATTTATTGTTTAATATTTTACACATTTATTTAAATAATGTTAAAATGATTTTTTGATGATACATCTTCGTTATTTAAAAAAACATCTGTCAGTGCCAATAACTTTGTGGGCAATATCGCACCGACATATCGCGCAGTTGCACTTCGGGTGTCCTGTGATTGAAACCTGCCTCGTGGACCTTTCCCGATCCCATCCCCTCACTCTCCCATTCGCTTCCTGTTGTATCTCCACTGTCCTGTCAAATGAAAAATGCAAAAAAAAAAAAATAAATAAATAAAAAAAATCACATTTAAACATACACTATCCACTTTGCATATATTAAAAACAAGTTCTAAAAAAATATAACTATATGCAAACATTTTAAAAGTGTATTTATAATATTATAATATATAAATGTATACTTTATAATATAGTAAATTTAAAACATTTTAAAAAGTATATATGTGGCCCTGGACCACAAAACCAGTCATAAGGGTCCATTTTTTGAAATGTATACATCATGTGTAAGATGAAAAAAATAAGCTTTCCATTGATTTATGGTTTGTTAGGATAGGACAATATTTGATTGAGAGACAACTATTTGAAAATCTGGAATCTGAAGGTGCAAAAAAAATCTAAATAGTGAAAAAAATCATCTTTAAAGTTGTCCAAATGAAGTTCTTCGCAATGCATTTTACTAATCAAAAATTAAGTTTTGATATAATTATGGTAGGAAATTTACAAAATATCTTTATCGAACATGATCTTTACTTAATATCCTAATGATTTTTGGCATAAAAGAAAAATCAACAATTTTGACCTATACAGTGTGATGTTGGTTATTGCTAGAAATATACCCGTGCTACTTATGACTGGTTTTGTGGACCAGGGTCACATACATATAAAATATTAAATAAAATATTAATATATTTATTTATTCTAATTCATTTATTGCATTATATATTAAAAATGAAGCACATTTAGCATCAGATGCAAGAAGTGTTTGTCTCTTTGAACATTATCACATTTTAAATATCCACTATCTGATTTGCGTTTATCGAAAAAGTCAGCAGATCCTCTAACAGAACTGAACATTAGCAGGGCGACTCTTTGAACTATTTTCAGTGTCTTGAGATGACAGAGAGCAAACCAGTTTGAGGATATCGGCCAGATGCTCCTTGAGGAGCTGTGATGAAAGAGCTATACTGTGTGTGTGTGTGTGGGGCAAATGTGCAACTATTTCTTTAAAATGAGTCTTGTGTGTGTGTGTATCAGGGACAGGCAGCGCTTCGCTGCCGTCTCCCGGGCGGCTGGCATTTGATGCAAGCTATCTCATCATTCCCCATTCTCATGCTAATGAAGCTAAAGATCATGGCTGTGACGGATGGACGGGTGGAGTGAGAGGAGGGGCTGTGGAAACGCGCTGTTCGGTGTCACTTGCTATCCTGACACACATACAGACCTATCATCAAGAGCAGCATAACTGGGAGGGCCAATGAACTCAACTGAACTTAGTCGAACATTCAGGGTCACGCTGTCACAAATGGGTTAGCTGTAGTTGGCTGATTGGTTGGGTGAAATGGCTCAGGTTTGGTGTAGTCGTGTGGTCCAGAACAGATAGAAGGACTGCTGATTTCACTGGAGTTTTAGATACGTATTACATTAACAATATGGTTGCAATGTTTTTCTTTTTTACACTACAAGTCAAAAGTTTTTGAACAGTATCATTTTTAATGTTTTTTAAGTCTCTTTTGCTTACCAAGCCTGCATTTATTTGGTCCAACGTACAGCAAATTTTGAAATATTTTTACTATTTAAAATAACTGTTTTCTATTTGAATATATTTTAAAATGTAATTTATTCCTGTGATTTCAGTAGAAATATTTCAGGTTTCTTTTATGGATAGAAAGTTCAGAAGAACATAATTTATCTGAAATAAAAATCTTTTGTAACATTATAAATGTCTTTATCATCACTTTTGATCAATTTAAAGCTTCCTTGCTAAATAGAAGTATTAATTTCTATAATTTCATTGCCAAAGCTTTTGAATGGTATAGTGTATAATGTTACAAAAGCTTTTTATTTCAGATAAATGCTGATCTTCGGATCTTGCTGTTCATCAAAGAATCCTGAAAAAAAGTACTCAACTGTTTTAAATATTGATAATAATATTAAAAAATGTTTCTTGAACAGCAAATCAGCATATTTGAATGATTTCTGAAGGATCATGTGACATTGAAGACTGGCGTAATGATGCAGAAAATTTAGCTTTGATCACAGGAATTTAAAATTACATTTTAAAATATTCAAATAGAAAACAGTTATTCTAAATAGTAAAAATACTTCACAATATTACTGCTTTTGTTGTACTTTAGATCAAATAAACACAGGCTTGGTGAGCAGAAAAGACATTAAAAATCTTACTGTTCAAAAACTTTTGACTGATAGTGTATTTATCAAAGAATCCTGAAAAAATGAAACTTGTATCAAAAACATTTAAAAAAATCACCTTTACCTAAACTTTAAACCTAAATGCTAGTATTTTACTTGATATAATGTTAATAATTATTATAATGTTTAATGATTTTGTATAATTGATTTAAAAATTAAAATTGATTTAAAAATAAAAGACATCAGCATCAGTGAGGCTGAGCAACTGCATATCTCCACCAGACAGCAAGTTTACAGGTCCCTATATGGCAAAAGCTTATGATTATTAATTAGCATGTGTGTTTGGACAGCCCAGAAAGTTTGTGTCAGCATGACCCTCTAATTAATATTCATGAGAGAAGCATCATGTCATACATATTTCACCATGCCCACCATTTGAATTTTTTATTTTTATTTTTTGGCGCCACAGCACACTGATGTTAAGTAATATTGTGTGTCTTCTGCCTGTGCAGCTTTCAGGCTCTCTGAAATGGAAATATGGATGGAAATACGTCCCCCCACGACTCATCCAGGTATGTCTGGCTGTTTCTAACAATGCTTTTAAGAAGCAAAGCCAAGTCTAATGGCTCGGGCAGGGTGCCAGAGAGAAGGTCGCGTCAGGGTCAGTGGATGTTAACCTCCTAAAGAGCACCCTGGGGCGTGTTCTAAATATACAGCATGTGAGCGCGGCATCTCGGCCCCGTCATTAGATAATGGCGTTGCAGTTACTCCGCGTTCTCCCAGGAGCGCTGCGAGATTAGAGCGTGCCAATACCGAGGACATGGCCCATGTCAGATGTCAGAGACGATGGTTTGGATGTCCGCAGACATAAACATTTGCTCTTGTAATCCAGTAGAGGTCTTTGTAATGCTGTTTAAGTGCTTTACATGTAGGTGTGGGACACCTGGTGAGGTTGGACATCTAATTGACCCCATTTTCTCTGGTTTTCCCACATTAACTTGGCAAGAGACATAGCACATTGTAGTGTCGGCTGAAAAGACTTGCACTTGACGAGTGCAATGAATATGTCCAACCACGGTATTTTATATGCACATTAATACACTGAAAGCTCAAAGATATTTATTATGTTTTGCTGGAATAATAGCATGTCTGTGCTATTGTTGAAAATCAGCATTCTTGAGCTGTTCTCATTTGTTAAAGGTGTTTCACATGATGCAGACAGCCTGCTGACTAGTTACTGTAAAAATTAAATATAAGCTCAGTGTGGGTTACATTAATAACATCTCACAAACTGTCATTCCTGCACTGCAATTAAATCTTAGTATACTGTTGTGATATGTTTTAGTTGTGGTTGTCAAGCCACATGTTAAGTGCATGTGTAATTCAGTTTCACAATGCAGGTTTTCTCTCTGGGCTTCTTCATTACTTTTTGGAATGACGTGGGTGTTTTGTCCATGTTTTTTGGTGGCTGTCAATCAGGCAAATTTGGATGCATGTTTGCATAATAAAACAGTACTGTGATACGTGGAAACCCGACACCCGAAACCTTTCCTTAGGATTTCAATAGAGGTTGTTTGTATGATCTGATACGCATTTAAACAATGAGAACAGCTCAAGTAGACTGATTTTGACAATAACATTGACATGTGTATTATCCCAGCAGAAAACAATAAATGTTCTTGATCTTTCACAGGATATCCAGAGGCTATTAAAAGTATTAAACTATATTTCTCAAAGGGTTTTGTTGTTGTTGTTTTAACATTTCCCCTAGTGGAAAATGTAATTGAAATGAAATGAAAAATATCTCATAAAAATATGTATTAAATAAAAAAATTCATTAGGGCTGTCAAATGATTAATTACGATTAATTGTATCCAAAATAAAAGTGTATGTTTACATACTGTATGTGTGTGTACTGTGTATATTTCATATTCATATATGAATACACATACATGTATATATTAAGGAAAAATATGTTAGGTTATTTATAATATACTGTAAATTATATACAAGTATCAATATATATACATATAAATATTTTTTGAAATACATACATGTATGTGTGTGTGGATTTCTGTATACACAATAAATATACGTAAACATAAACTTTTATTTTGGATGTGATTAATCACGATTAATTGTTTGACAGCCCTATATATATATATATATAGCCCTATATATATATATATATATATATATATATATGTTGAACTGTACAATCAATTACAGTAACATTCAGAAATTTAGGGTCTCCAATTTATTTTTTTTAAAGAAGTCTCATATGCTCACCAAAGCTTAAATTATTTGATGAAAAATACTGTAAAAAAGTAATATTGAGAAATGTTATTACAATTTAAACTGAATTGTTTGTTTTATTATTTTTTTTAATATATTTTATATTTATACAACAGCATTTATTTTAAATAGAACATCTTTACGTCTTTACTGTAACTTTTATTAAATTTAATAAGAATTTTTTTAAAATACAAACGTTTTAACGCCTGTATACTAGGAGTTGACCGATTATTGGCGCCGATATTAAGCACTTTTATAGTTATCGGTATCAGTCATTTTCAGGACCAATTTGCCGATAAAATAATTTAAAAGCATTTAAAAAAAAGTTTTTGGCAGAGCCCTTGTTAGTCTTAATTTTGACACTAATTTTTTATTTTTACACCAGACATATCGGTTCAAAATATCAGTTATTGGTCAGTTTGAGCTGTAATAATCAGTATTGGCATTGGCCCTAAAAAACACATATTGGTCGACTCCATAGTATACATTTTTACATAAAATTACTAATATTACATATTACATATATAGTATATTACAGTATTTTCATGTTTGTGCAGTGGAATAATGTTTTAATTTTAGTCGTATTTGCAAGGACACAGTAGATTTTGTAGCTGAGATAAATGTGGTTGTATGCATATTGTATTCAAAGAATCCTACAAAATTATTGGTTTCCAAAAACAAAATTAAGCAGAATAAATGTTTTCAATTGTGATAAATGCTTCTTGAGCAGTATATTATAATTAAACATTATTTTAAATTCAGCTTTGCCATCAGATATAAACTACATTTTAAAATGTATTAAAATAATAAAACACTTCAGTTTAAATTGTGAATATATTTTACAATTATTATTAATAATATTTCACAATTTGTAATAATATTTCACATGCTGTTTTACTGTATTTTTGTTTAAAAAAAAGACCAACCCTACACTTTTGAATATTAGTGTATTACAGTTAAATAGTAGTAATATAGTGTGTGTATTATATATATTTTAAAATTTAATTTCAATTAATTTCACCACTAGGTGAAATGTTAGCGCAAACACAATAAAACCTTAACACCTTGAGTAATGTAGTTTAATATTTTTTCACATAAAAGATCAAGAATATTTATTCTATTTTGCTGAGACAATAAGCATATCAGTGTTATTGTCAAAATCAGTCTACTTGAGCTGTTCTCATTGTTTAAAGGCGTTTCAGATGATACATAACCTGCTGACTGCTAACCTATTGAAATCCTAAGGGAAGGTTTCAGGTTCCAGGTCTTAAAAAAGAAAAAGATATTAAATTGGAAGTACTGATACCTGCAGATACCATTTTTTAGTGTTTATGTGTCTGTTAAATGCCTAGAAAGCAGGCGAGAGCTATAGTAGTAGTGTACTATGCATACTGTGGCTGAAATACGGATGTGATTCGTTTCTCGGCGGGGCCTACAACATAGCGGACGCTCATCTGCACTTAATCGACGCCTGTGCGGATTATATTGTCCCGTCTCTATCCTAAAATCCCTTTTAAGCGTGTATTCTGTTGCATACTTTACACAGAATGAATGTATATGGTTCTTGCAAAGGGTCCCCAAAGGGCTGGAAGTAATTTAGCTCAGCGGCAGTATTTTAACATTCCCCCTGGGTCTTTTTAAAGGATACAACAGTTAAAAAGTACAACAGGTTGTTTATGCTTTCTTGTAGCGGCTGACAGGCTGGCTATTTCGGCAGAAATACCTCATAAAGCATGTCGGCGCTTTTTCCATTGTCACCTTTCTCTCCCTTTGGAGTGGTTGCTGCCCAGAAACAGCACCTGAAACATAAACACATGATAGGAAGTTTATGGTGTCTTCGGAGTATTTGAGACTGACTGATTGTCCAATCATTTCATGTAATTGCTTGCACCTGGTTTAGCAGAAGGAAAATTGGTCCTGAGTGACTTTGCTGTCTCCATAGGCACAGTTTTTCACTTCGAAGGAGCCAGCGTTGTCAGTCGTTGCGACGGCGCAGTCATTTCGTCTCGGTTTCTCTTCCCCGCTCCCCCCTATTGGAATGGTCTTTGGCAGCACCATGTGTTGTATTTCCAGCAGTCATGCTGAGCCCCAGGCCCTCCGCTCACTTTCATCGCTGTAGGGCAGTGGCAGGTGGCTTCGCCCACCTCTCTAACACCTTCCCGGGGGAGCAATCAGGGGCTCTGTGGGGCCAGACACCCAGACACCACAGTCACTGTAAAGAGCCGAGTGGAGCTGACATGACAGCGAGGTGACACGTCAGCCTGTGGCACAGGTGCTGTGAGACAGCCGAGGGGTCAGAGGTCACAGCATTCCAAACCACTGATTAAAGAGACGGGACTGACATGACGAGAAGTTAGAAGCCACATGCAGGTGAGAACCTCTCTCTGTCTCTGACTAATCCTGGTGGGGATAAAGTAACAAGGAGTTCACGTGTTGTGGAATTCATCAGTATGCATCAGGAGATGCATTTATGTGTGCTGTTTAGAAAGGAAAATTGTTTTTTAGTCAAAAGAAGGCAATCAAATCCTCATTCATTTTCTTAAAGGCACAGTACACCCAAAATGAAAATTCCCTCATTCTTTACTCGCATCCTTATATTTGGTGATTTATATAATATCTAAATACTTATATATAATGGTAATCTTTTATTGTTAAATAATAATAATAATGTAATTAATATCAATAATATTATTATATATTATTATATTATATATTATTTATAATACTAATACTAATATGTATATAATAAATAATTATAATATATAATTAATATATTCTATTTTAATTATATATTATATATAATATTGGGTTCGTTACTGTTTTTAATGTTATGTTTTATTGTTAAATGTTGTTATTGTTATTATTAATTAATAATAATAATAATAATATTTTTACTATTAACATTAATAATAATAGTGTCATTATATCAATAAATAATATTTTATATATTTCATATATTTTCATATATTCTAATCAAAATATCATATTTTATAACATTTGATCAAAATATAGTTAATATAATCAGTAATATTGTTAAATATTAATACAATTAGTATATTATATATACAATATTGGGTTCGGTACTGTTTTTAATGTTATGTTTTATTGTTAAGCATTATTATTATTATTATTATTGTTGTTGTTGTTGTTGTTCTTGTTGTTATTGTTATTATTATTAAACATTAATAATAATAGTGTAATTAATATAAATAAATTAATTTTATTTTAATTCGTTCCATATACATTTTATCAAAATATAGTAAAATCATTAATGTTAAATATTAATGCAATTTAAAATAGTTTTTTGATAATAATTTTTAAAATGTGTTTTAATATGCTGATTTGCTGCTCAAGAAACATTTCTTATTATTATCAGTGTTGAAAATTAATATTTTGTGAAAATATAATACTTTTTCTTAATGATTCTTTGATGAATAGAAAGCTCAAAAGAACATTTATTTGATCAATTTGATGCTTTTTGCTGATTAAAAGTGTTAATTTTTTTAAATTAAAAATCGTACCCTAAATTTTTGAACAGTTGGCGATATGTATATTTATTTGTTTATTTATTATTTATTTATTTATTTATTTTTTGCCTTTTTGCCTTTTTCATGCTTTTAGCAGACAGGACAGTAGAGAATGACAGAAAATTGTGGGGTGGAGAATTGGGAGCTGAACTGCCAAAGGACCGTGTGTCAGGACTTGAATTCGACAGTCAGGTGCAGTTGCACTATATGTCAGTCATATATTTTTTTTATATATGAAACATTTATGTATAAAAGCATATTATGTTATAAGTTATGGAAGAAAGAAAATCCCACAAAGACAAAGGGTGAGTGAACAATGACAGATTTGTTTATTTGTCATTTAACAAAAGTCCTTTAAACACAGCTGCTTGATGCAGGATGTAGCTTCGGTCACTGCCATTTCGACCATTCAACCATTTCGTCTAAGAGAGCTCAGCTTGGCTTCTGAATGGGGATGGTGTTGTTTCGATGCTGTGTTTTCGTCTACAGTGGGGTAGAGAAGTCAAGAGTCAGCTGAGAGTTGTGATTCGGGATTTAAGTTTGAAAGAAATGCCCAACTGTGTCAAGTGGTAAAGCACTAATCTGTTTTCAATACCGCACTAACAACCAACGGCTCCCCTCTAATGCAAAAAAAACCTCACGCTCACGATAAGCAGCACCTCTAGAGTAAACAATAATTAAGGGGAAAAACTCCACCAATCCATGCTTTTATTCGTTCCATATATGTGTCCCTTGGTGTGGATCCAAATAGCTTTTTTCTTATCGGTAAAATCAGATCCTTTTCAGCAACATAGCTGTTAAATGTATGAAATTCAAGAGTGGTTTTCTGTAAAGTTTCTCTGACTGGCATGTACGATAGTCTCAGAGGATTTGATAATTATCACCTTTTATATGCTTGCTTAGCTGTTGTTTTATTCATCTGCATTTGACTAGAGTCACATGTCTAATTTTCTTTCTGCCTCTTCACATTTATAGGTTCCAATTAGCTGAACTCGGCGTCTTTTCGGTAGAGCTGCTCTGTCAAAGGTTTTTTGGAGTTCTGTGCTCCTCTGCCCTTTCTCTGCTCGTCCTCCTAAATTACACCGAGATGATGAACCGCCTCCGAGGCTCAAGGCTCTCTGAGATTTAGAACTTTGTCCTGGATGAAGGACAGGTTAGGAGAGACATTAATATGCAGAACAGGTAATATCAAAACCTCGACGTACTTTACGGCGGCTGGCGCACATTATCAATCTATTTGTGCAAGCTGCCCTGCAAGAATTTCATTTGCCACTCGTTTATTTGCCTTCCTCAACAATTACACCGCCGGAACAGGATTTGATTCAAAGTAATGTTCCAAGGGCACAAGTTATTTCAGTGCACTCTATTGTCAAAGAGTGAGAGGTGTCAAAAAAAGCCTTTTGTTACTGTCAGCATAACATTATAGCAGTCTCTTTCAAGTAAAACCATTTTAGAAGGGGTCAAAAAAAATAAATAAAAAAGGTAATTGCGACATTTTATCACAATTCTGACATTTTTTTCGCAATTGTGAGTTTACATCTCGCAATTTGACTTTTGACTTCTTCTTAGAATTGCACGATACAAACTCGCAGTTCTGACTTTTGTCTCAGAATTGTGAGATATAAGTTCGCGATTGTGAGTAATAAAGTCAGAATTGTGAGATATAAACTCACAATTCTGAAAAATGAAGTCAGAGTTGCAAGTTTATATTGCGCAATTCTGGAAAAAAAAGTCAAAATTGAGTTTTTGTCTTGCATTTCTGACTTTATTTCTCACAATTGTGAGTTTATATCCGCCAATTCTGAGAAAAAAAGTCAGAACTGCGATTTTGTATCATGCAATTCTGAGAAATAAAGTCAAAATTGTAAGATAAGAAGATTCGCAATAACCTTCTTTTTATTTTTTTATTCTGTGGCGGAAACGGGCTTCCATAGACAAAAGTTTAGAGTAATTTTAAAAAAATAATTTAAGAAGTCACAATGCTCACTAAAGCTGCAATACAGTAAGTATTTTTACACTTTAAAATAATTATTTTTATTTAAATATATGATAAAATGTCATTTATACCTGTGATGGAAAAGGTCAATTTTCACTAAACTTTAGTGCAGTCTTAAGTGTCACATGATATTTCAGAAATGTTGAAATGTGGAAACTGATACAAAGGTGTATAATCAATTGTTGAAATTTATGGATATTACCATGATATGTACATTTAAAAAATGCATAGTTGCATTTTGGTATTTAGCAACTGATAGTTAAGTTTTTTATTTATTTTTTTCATTTCATTTAAAAAGCAAGCATAAAGATAAAAATACTATCAAAATGACAATAAAAGCATAACTATATACACTACTTCAAAAGTTCTTTAAAAATAAGATTTTTAAAGTTAAAAGCCTGCATTTATTTGTTCCAAAATACTTGTAAAATTGTAAAATATTTTTACTATTTAAAATATCTACTTTCTATTTAAATATATTTTAAAATGTAATTAATTTATGTGATCAAAGCTACATTTTCAGCATCATTACTCCAGTCTTCAGTGTCACATGATCCTTCAGAAATCATTCTAATATGCTGATTTGCTGTTCAAGAAACATTTATTTCTTTGATGAATAAAAAGTTTAAAAAAAGAACAGCATTTAAAATAAATAATATCTTTTTTGTGTATCATGATTTCCACAAAATATGAATGAACTATTTGAACAATGATAATAATAAGAAATACTTCTTAAGCATCAAATCAGCATATTTCTGATTTCTGAATTATCATGTGATACTGAAGACTTAACTAATGTTGCATGAAAATTCAGTTTCGCCATAACAGAAATAAATTACATTTTAAAATGTATTCAAATAGAAAACAATACTTTTTGCAAGAATATATCAAATTTTTTCAGTTTTTACTGTATTTTTGATAATTAATCAAATTAATGCTAATTAATTGCCTTTGGGTCAGCATAAGACACTTCTGCATTAAAAAACTGCAATTTTTCCGAACTTTCAGCACCATGGACAGCGAGAATATTTCAGCACCATGGACAGCGGCTTACTGTCGTTCCAGCAGCCATGCAGAAGCATGGAACGACAGTGCTTATTTTTAGCAGCAGGCCTGCTGTCAAAGAAAATAACATTTGGATTTATTATTTATTTCTTGACAGAAAAAAATAAGTATGATTGTCATTTGATTGTAAGGCTCATTCGCACAGACATACCGCTGAGATCAAATTTTAGGACGAAAATGCGAGACTCTCCTCTTGAGACCACTCCTCAGCTGAAATTCAGATTGGAACATTCCAGTTCCACTCCAGGTTCGTCAAAGTGTGCTCCCAACGACCTACGGTGCTCCCTCTGTAGACCAATCGGTCTGTAAATTACTCGTTAATTGCGTATGATTATTATTATCACGACGATGGACGTGCTCATCAGACGCTTTTCATTTGGGCCGGCTTGAAAACAGCGAAAGAGACGAGAGAGGGGTGAAGAGAAAGACTATAGGGAACAATAATGGCAACATAACTTATATAATCGTTGCGATACTACGCACAGAACATAATTACAATGATTTGTGCTAACACATTTCGTCCTTGTATTAAAAATATGGCTCAAGGCAAGTCGGGCGTGATCTCGGGCAGCGTGGCCCCAAGGGTATGCTTGCAGAAGCGAGCGCAGTGCCCTGCCAAAGCAAGCGGACTGACTCAGCTGGGCTGGGTTATACTGACAGTCCGAAATGACATTAACGGGCCATTACAGCCTTTGAGTGCGGTAGGTGAGAGGGCCACGGAGTGTGTTTCGTTTCCTTTTTTAATGCTGCTTTGGATCGCATCCAATGTTTTAAAAACGCATCGTTAAGGCCAAACACATACAAGATTATACTGTGTTTTAATATTTGCCCATTTGACCTTTGGGTGGAGAATATGAAACGGTAAAAGATGCCGTATAGATACGAGAGCTGCTGAGCTATAAATTATGTATTTGGAAAGATGCAATTAAGAGAAGCCGCTCTTTTAAGAAATGTAGCATGATGCAATTCATTGCATATATTGTATGATTGTGAACTCTTAAAAATAAAGGTTGCACTTAGAAGCAAAAAGAAATTTACAACCACACGTCATAGAAAAACGTATACATTCTACAAATGTATATAACAATTTTTTTGTTGCATTTATTTTTCATCTATCTATTTTATTTTATTTTATTTTATTTTATTTTATTTTATTTTAGAAAACATATGTGTACTGATGCTTTTTTTTTTAATTTCAAGAATCATGTATCCAACTCAAGAATACAGTGAAAATGTTTTTTGGTCTCTCTCTCTCAAAATAAATTTTATGATCCCAAAATAAATTTCCAAGTCTGTTTGTCGACAACAGTGAAAAAAAACAATGCAATAATCATGCATAATTAGGATGCACTATTATTATTATTATTATTATTATTATTATTTAGAGTGTTCTTCGTTAGCATGTATGGTTCAGTGAAGGACTTTTAACATCCATGAAATCTTTTTCTATCTTTTTATTGCACAAAATATTCTATGTAGTGATTTTTTTTTTTTTTTTAAGATTCTTCACACTCAGAAAAATAACTGTAAAAATAAAGGTTTTTTTAAGAAAGGAAAAAAATATTTGGGGGAAAATAAATGGTTTATCTATGGCTTTGCTGTAAAACCAAGTTCTGGTTATTTCTGGCATTGTTACATTAAAGAACCATTGTTTTTTAAGAACCTTTTCTTTTCTTTCTTTAAAAAAATGGAAAGAATCAATGAAGGTTCTTTGTAGATGCCATCAAAGAACCTTTGTTTTCCATGAACAGGTTACATTTCGCATCACGTTGGGTCGCCACTTGATATCCAGTGCTAAAGCTGAGTTCTGATGCAAAACCAATTGAGAATCATTGTTCTGAGCAGCGACGTCCTGGGCTTTTCAGAGCATTCAGAAGGCCTCCTCTAAAGTGGCTTGTTGTTCTCCTCCATTTTGAGTTCGCTCGAGCGCTCCTACCTGCCGTCGTGGCGGTCCTGAACACATGTACGCCTGTTGTTCTCCGTGGGCCTCGTGCTCAGCAGGAACTCTGAAGCAGCCTACAATTTCCCATCATTATGAGCAGGTGCTTTGGTCTCGACAGTGGTGTGTCATTGTCAGCATGAAAAACGCTGTGGTTGTGTGCTCTGGTGTGGAAACTGGAGGCTTGCATGCAACGTTTGCACATGTGCATACACGCTTTGACTGTCAACAGCGGTTCGTATCGTGGATAAGTGGGATTTTAGAGGCGTTCGGGGCTCAGGTTAGATGTTTGGAGGCGTCACTCAAACCTCCGAGCGGTCTTTAATACCTCTGTTCAGTCAGTCTTCATTTCATCGGGGTTGTTTTTCCTGATCAGAAAGAACAGCAGATCTCTGTAGGTTCATTGATGGGGTTATGTTATTAAATTGAAGAGACACTTAGTTTTTGGCTTCGGTGAAAGAAGAGAGTTTATTGTTGAAGCAAAAGCTCTGTAGTCATTCGCAACAGCATTTTTGTCTGATGAAATCCAAAGACACAATGAAAGCAAGCTCTGAGTAAAAAGATGTGACTATAAATAATCTTTCAAAGAGTGCTTAAAAATTTCCACTGTCAGCTATTGACCCGTCGCTCAGGAATTATGTTCTAGGGAAGCAAAAAATACGACCATGCTTTAATTTTACTCTCAATGCAGCCATAAATGATAATCAATCAAAAAATGTTTTATGATAAGATTGTAATAGCTGTTTGTAATGTCCATTACAATAGGCATTGGTGCTCTGAACGTCCAGATTGTGTGTGTGTGTCAAAAGTCAAAAGTCTCTTATGCTCAAGGCTGCATTTATTGGACCAAAAATACAGTAAAAATGGTAATATTGTGAAATAGTATTACAATTTAAAATAACTTTTTCATTTGAATATATGTTAAAAAATGGTAATATATTTTTATTTTAAAAAGTATTGGTATTGTTTTGTAAAACACACTACAACTTTCTTAATTTTATTTTATTTTGTACTTGGAAAAATCTTTTTTACAGTGTCCAAAAATGACAAAGCTAAAATATATATTGTATATATATAAAATATAAAATTGTAATGTGGAAGCTAGTGTTGTTTTTACACATATTAAGGTAAACATTGAAACTATGCCATATTTTAAAAGAAGGTTATTGAGCCAGGAAAAAACGTTATGTAGCAATCATAGATTGACAATTGACATAATAAAAATGCATTTTGATGGAACTAAATGTCCAAAACCGTATAAAACACCCAGATAAAATGATGCTCACTGAAATAGACACTGGGTCTGAACGGGTTAAAGGTTCCTCTTTGTGAACCAACTATATGATACAGATTTGTATGTTTATTATCCCCATTCCTGAACACACACACACTCACACAAAGTGTCGCCTCCCTGCCCG
Source organism: Labeo catla (assembly GCA_012976165.1). NCBI lineage: Eukaryota > Metazoa > Chordata > Actinopteri > Cypriniformes > Cyprinidae > Labeo > Labeo catla. The sequence goes on along the minus strand of VONZ01000008.1, from coordinate 1,263,084 downwards.
TACACACCGCGCGGAGGAGCTCACAGCCCTCTTTCTAGCTCGTGTATTTAAAAAGAGACATTGTTTCAAATAAACCCAAACACATTTTTGTATTTCTTCGACTGATACGTAAAAATAATCATAATGATAAAATAGAAATGTTTTATCCTGGCGAGGTTACACGCATAAGGCTGTTTTTGCCCTTGCACTTTCCGAGCGTTTCAGCACTTGCGCTGTCCGTTTCAGCACTGGCGCTGTCCGTTTGGTTCCCCTCGAATTTTGGTGAATCCTTTGATGCTTTCCTGAGAAATGCACATGGGGGAATATTATGCATTAGAGTGCGTTGAAAAACAACCAATGCGTGCTCGTTTTGTTGAAATAAACAGATTGAATGCCACTATGTGCAAGTCTAAGGTGCGTCATTCACAAGGCAGCGTACAAAGAGCCGTGTAAATGTGATATTTTCTTTATTTATAGTCCCTCTCCTTCGGCGGAACATACCATGTTCGTGTATAACGATGAGAGGGGGAGAGAGTGCGTCGTGTGACATAAAGGGAGCTGCTTTTTCTTCTCTTCCTCCCCACTGCACGGAGCGCGTTTGAGACAGCCCTGTCGGTTTAAACCGGGAGGACACCCATACCGACTTCTCAATGCAAAAAATAAAAGGGTAGCTAGAAGCAGGGGCGAGGGGAACGGAGGTAAAGCGAACGCTCTCGGTCGGTCTCTCTCTCTCTCTCTCGTTTTTATTACATGAATGAATTGAGTAGTAAGGGACACGTACAAGGAAACACGCCTCCGCCTGGACGACCAAACGCGTTTGATATTTGACTTGTGTTCAATGGTACGTGTTTGCATCTGTGCATTTTCGGCGAAAACCAGAGTAGGACGTCTCATCCCGTCGTTTGAAACACTTCTGAAGGCGTAGCAGCTGAAAGTCCTCGCGGTGAACATGGCAACTTTAACGAACGGACAGGTGGACGCCGCGGTGCACGGAGGAGCGGCCAGTACGAACGGGCTGGTGAACGGAATAAGCCACACGCACAGTCCCGCGAGCTGCGCCACCATTCCCATGAAGGACCACGATGCCATCAAACTGTTCATCGGACAGATACCCCGCAACCTGGACGAGAAGGACCTCCGGCCGCTCTTCGAGGAATTTGGCAAGATCTACGAGCTCACCGTGCTGAAAGACCGCTTCACTGGCATGCACAAAGGTACGTTTCACACTCGGTTCCTGTCACTAGAATGTCTTGATTTGCTTTGCTTCCGTTTCCATCACAAAATCGGATGACAGGCTTGGATGTACTGGCTGCTTTTAATGCATACATTAATGTCACATATGAAACGTGCTAAGGAATCGTTCATTCACTGGTGTATTACGAAAGTTAAGTATTGATTTAGAATTGTTCCTTAGCCAAGGCGAAGCGAATTTTGTCAGACGGCGATTGAAGGCAAACGCTACTTCGGGATTTTTACGCGAGCCTATTTTGAGGTTGGGGGTGGGTTTTTCACACTTTAAATTGGCGTTTCTTATTCTGTGTTTCACACTGTTCATACTTCCTGGCTCAGTTGTTAATTTTGGGTCGTCAGGTTTTGAGATTTCCACGTTGTGCGTTTGTAACGCTCTTATTTGGACAAATACGCGACCTGTTTAATAACTGCTTGTTCATCTGTGTGAAAAGTCGCTATGTGGAGCAAAAGAATTCTACCGTCGCTGTTCGACATTTTTAACCGTTTCCCCTCAAACGTGGAAACGGCGAGTAAAAGTTTTAGCGACTGTGTGCATGAATATTTAATGAGATGAGAACTGAGGCAGTTTATGATTGGTGTCTGTTGCTAAACAACTCGCCGTAACGTTTTAGCGTTAGTGTAACGTATTGTTTCGCTGAAGCCGCGCTAGCGTAACCCAGGGTTAGAAGTGATGCTGACCCCCTTCCAAAATAGCAAGTGTGAAATGTGTGCTTAACCCAGGGATAAAACTGGCCTTTACACGATGTTCAGAAAGATACTACCCAGGGTAGTGTGGAAAGCCCTGTAGAAGCTGTCTTGAGGTCCAGCTCAATTCGTAAGTCCATCAAAAATTTTCCATTGAGGCTTTTTTCCAGAGTACCTTTCTCTCTATTCTCTCTCTGTGTGTGTGTTCAGCTTGTGCCTACATTGTGCTGACTAGATCTTCAAGGATAGAAAAGCCTGAGCTCTACAGGCTTTTGTGAGATTTGGTGAAGATGGAAAATATTATTAACTCTGTATTAAAACAATACAAAGTCCCTACCATGTTGGAAAAATTAACATATGTGTGTACTCTAGCCTCTAGCTTCTTTAGAGATTGTTTTGTGTGCACAAAAAAACTCCACCATGTACTGTCTGAAACAAGTAGCCTTTATCGTGATCGTGCAGGAACTAAAGGTAAATGGCAGCCGTCAAGACAATGGAAGAATACATTATGAGCAAGGATAGGATCTGTGCTGAAAGGGTCTGTCCAGTAACCTCTTAATTGGGGTTGTGTAGTCATGATTGTTCCTGTTCTATTGCTTCACAATAAAATATTAATTTATGTCGACAGTCCGCACAATAGCATTTCAGCGTGGTGTGTTCTAGCGGTAACAGCAGCCGAACTATAATTACCTCCTGCTTATCTTCTCCTCGCCAGTTGGTGTCATACGCAGCAACTCACGTCTCCGGTTAGGTTCGGCCACAACTGTGCTTTGTTTGTGCGCTCGTCTGCTCCTGCAGCGTGGTAATTACTGCTGAAGCTGTGTACCTGTGGTGTGTTCGGAAAGATCAATTCCTGAAGCCCTCAGCCAGGGGTCCAAAGGGGGTCTCCCTAGGAACATCTTCCCAGGGGTGTCATTATTCCACAGGCTTGTCTAATTGATCCCCAACCCGGAGGACATTGTTTGGCTTTAGGGTCACATCGGTGGCTAATTTACCCTGGGAGTCAAGGGAAGAGCTGCATGCGTACCCCAGCCCCAGGGATGTAGTCCCTCTGTTGTAGTAAACAAAGCTGTCCTCTGTATGTGCCTAGCAAAAATGTGGCTTTGAGAAGCGGGTCTGGGGAGGGTAGGAGGTTATCTTTTATTAATAGCACCGCTGGAGTACTCCCCGTCCGGTGGTTAATCATGTTGCTCGTGAACTATGGGGAGTCGTGCCGGCTGATTCTAGGAACTGTCTCCTTCCTGCAATATATGGTCCTTTGTACCCATCCCCCCCACTGCAGGGCCCCGTGTTCACTAGTGTGGTCGTCAGGCCTGCTTGGCTCTGTGTTATAACTGAGTTTAGGTACTCGTTCACTCGCTCTCCACAACATAAGCACTGGCGTCAGTGTCTCTCAAAATCCATTTCCCTTTGGCAGCGGTGCCGTTCTCTCCGTACCCTGGAGTACGCCGAGGCCTGTCCGCTCTGGAGCTCTCGTTGCTTCAAGAACTTAATATGCTGTTTTGTAAAACTGACCTTTCCCTTCACTTTCAGAAAAAGTAGTACATTTATAAAAGCTTGCCACTAGGGCAGTACTCTTAAAAGTGCTAATATGTTCCCTTAAAGGAACAGTTCAATTTACCATCATGTTGTTCTAAACCTGCATGCAGTTCTTCTCTCAAATGTAAAGGAGGATATTTTGCGTTAGTGTTCCACAGAAGAACAAAATGAGGGTTTGTAAATCATAACAGAATTTAAATTTTTGGGTGAACTGTTGCTTTAAAGTTGGCATGAAACGGAATTTGCAATCGTCTCTCTTCTGATGTATATCTAGCTTCTCGAAATGAGAAAAAAGGACTGGACTTTATTTGTCCGTCGAGAATTGATTAGATCGTTGTTTGCTAATTGCTGTGATCTCACGTCAGAGTAACGACTTGCTGGATGGGAGGGATTATCGTCCCATCTTCGTGCCAATGTACACGTCATCAGAGAAGACATGTCGTTGCAAGCGTAAGGAAATGTTTTTGATTAAAGATTACGAGGGCACATGAATTTATAATTATGGTGTGCACAGATAAATCATTTAAAATAAACACTGAAATATGCAATATTAAAAATACCAATTGTCAGTTTTGAATTAATGGTGATTTCTATCAAGCTACGCTTTTTGTTTTTTTTCCTGACATTGCCTCCCAAACAAATTATTATTTGTTATTCCTACATTTGTCTGCCCTCCTTGATCATTAACATGATCGCATTGTCTTGTTTCTCATCATTATAGGAAGTTCTCCATCTTGGCACTTCATCCGTCTCCACCTCCACCCACTTCCTCTCTTCGCACGTTATCACCTCCTCCAGCCTGCTGCACGTCTCCGCCATCTCTCCTCTCCCAATCATGCGATTTCTCTTTCCATTCACAGGCTAGAAGGGGTTTTGTCATCCATTTATTCACTCACTTACCCTCCCACACACATCGTTCAAGATTTACCATTACACTCCATGCTGAGATGAGGTCCTGAGAACAGGTCTGCGGCTCTCTGTTGGGGTCTTAGGATAACGGAAATGACAGAACCTCAAGCTTTTCAGTGCAAATATTGGCGTTAAGGTGGTTGATTGGTTAAATGTTCATGATTTGGCGAGCCAGCATGGAGCATCATGATCACGTCCACTTCAACTTCTTGTTGTTCCAAACCTGTATCACTTTTTTTCTGCTGAAATATTTAGAAATGTCTGAGTTGGAATGGCATGGTTAGTAAATAACAAAATTTTAATTTTTGAGTGAACTAAACCTTTAATTGCTTGTGGTGCAGTTTTACTTTTGCAAAATCGTTAGAAAACGATCCCACGTCGTGCAGGTAAACACCAGAAGCGACCATCGTTGAGAAGCGTGAGCGTTTGAAGTTGTGATGAGTGTAGGTGGAGAGGGAACACGTTTGATGCTATAAAGAAGCACGTAGGAGGAGACGCTGCGTTTTCGTACTGTGCTGCTGAATTCACGCCGTCTATTTTTGATAGTCATTATTCTCATGCATATGGTCTACTTTTGAGCTCTGTTTTTGATATGCAGACGTGGGCATACATTTGATTTCGCCATGGAGCGATGACTGAATAAAGCACGATGTGTTTTACGTGTGGACTCTAATGAGACACTGAGCCATTCATCCTCCTGCCTGAGCAGCCAAAGTAATGATTCTGTACATCAGTTATCTAGTCTTTAGACTTCTGTCTCTTGGGAGAAAGAGGCGAATGTTACGACACTGGCTGAAGAATAGAAATCTGGAGAGTGATGGATTGAAAAACAGAGTGGTGGAAAGAGGAGAAACAAAGCTAAAAGATGGATGTAAACAGAGTTTAGCACAGGAATGGCTTTGGTTTTAAACTGAGTAATAGAAGTAGACAGTGAAAAAGAGTTGGATGGAGAAAACCGGGTACTTGGGGCAGGCCTGTGCTGGGGGGAGTTCTTGAGTCCTCCAGCACTTTCATTTGGCTGCTCTGCGTGACTCAGCACAGCTAATAGAGGCCATTTGTACCGGTCACCAGCAGCTACAGGAAACATGCTGCGGACCATAACGTCTTCTCCTTGCACGCCTTTTAGCGTAGGGGAGATTGCCGCTATGCATCGAATGACTGTCTCTCCTGGCCCACAGAGTCTGCGGTTGGGACAGTTAGCATTGTCTTGTTTAGCTGCAGCAGTTTATTAAGATTCCCAACTTCAAAATATCCATGTCCAAGGTGATTCTTATTCTATACTCGTGTTTTAATGGTCCAAACAAGGCTTCCTTGAAAAATGTACGAGTGCGAATGTTTTCCATCGGGGTGATGTGTTATCGAGAGACTGTGTTAATGCCGAAGAAAATTCTGTTTCTGGGCAACCTAAACCTGAGTTTCTGGGCAGGATTTTTCCAAAAGACAATTGGATGTCCTTGCCGGAGAAAGAGAAACGCTGGGTTTTTCCTCCTGCGGCTTGGTGTTAATTCAGCTCGCGTCCTGGACTCACTATTGCATTGCTGTTGCATCATCTGCACACACAGCGTTTCTCTTTTTTTTCCTCTCTAGCTCGTTTGGATCTGCAGATGTTCCGAGCCTCGGCCCATCCCAAATCCTCTCAAGCCTCTAGTCTCCGATCGCTCATCCCCGCCGACAAGCTCCCGCTTCGAATGCGGTTTCCGCACCAATTGATCGATGCGACTGTTTTGTTTATGAGCGAGCCGACGGAGGTTGCAACTTGTCGCCTTCACACGTCTGCACTGAATACAAGTGGCAGTGAACATGCATGTAAATATGCATCCGTGAGAACGCCCTCATTTTTCAGGCAGACAGTCGAGAGGGTGGCAGAGGTGTTTTTGTCTAGTGTCATATGAGGCGATCGCCACAGAGGTCGGCCATTAAGAGAAAAGATAGTTACTCAAGGTGAGCGATGACTTGCCAATGAAAGAGAGGGAAAAGGAAAACCTGCATGTGTTTGGAGTTGTACAGGATAGAGGTCTTGTCTTGCGGTGGCCCTTATTAACTAGTGTGACCCTGTCTGAATTGGGCCAAAATGTAACCATTTTCTCACCTCGAGGCATTTTGAAACTCATCTCGGTTCTTTCAGTTGTCGGGACCGCATGGAGACTTGTTTATGTGCCACGGCTAATCCCAGAATGCTCATCTCATGAATTTCATCTGTATCTCCCATAACTCTCTGTCAGAGAGAGCTGTGTTGCATGAGGCCGTGTGAACTTTTAAACTGGAAGTAATGGCGTTTGGCGCAGGCGATTTAGTTTCTAAATTGAAAACTATGCAAATATGCCACGCTGCGCAGCTTTTGCAGGCTTCCTGAAATTTTATCCTGCAAGATTTATGTCCGGCGTAATGGCCTTGTTGTGTTTTCATATATTTAAATAGCGAGACTCGAAGAGCAAGGCAGGGCTAAACTGGGTTCAGCCTTAAAAGTTTTATAAGGTTTAGCTGTAATTTCATATAAACTGCGCCGATGAAAAGCCCGAGGCCACACCCCCCCTCTGCGGCACGCTGGTTTTATCTCGCCCTGCCTGTGAATCACAATTTTGATTTAAGAAGCTCCGGAGCCTTGCAGTGTTCTGACAACTCCAGCGAAATTAATAGTTTCTGTTTTCAAACTAGTTGCATCATCTAAGTGTTATTGTGGTGTGAGTGTGTGTTAAATATTTAAAGGGTTTAGGAGTGATATGTGCACTGCTGTCTAGGCAAGGCTGAGAAAAGGTGTCATTGTACCCAAAATACAGCCTGTTTTTTTGAAAATATTTATATTATATCAGATATTTATATATTTAGCCAGATTATATAGGTTTCATTATATAGGCTCTTTTTTATTGTTTGCTGCATTTGATGTCAGCTCTGAACAGTCAGTAGCTGACATGATTTCCTATGGCTCTGGAGTGATTTGGTGATTGGTTCGAATTCTGTTTGCCCATGAGCAAAGAAGAAAGCATGCAGGTTGTATAAGTCTGGAGTGAATGGAAATTTTCTCCAGGTATTATAGCGTTTTTAGGCAATAACCTATTTAGTCCCATGATTGCTTATTTTCTCCTTCAGGAGCTGCTTTCACTTCTGCACTCTGCGAGTGAAATACAAATCTAACACAGACCACATTGTCATTGTAATTTAACATTTAATGATTTTTTTAAATTCATCGTACACGATGCGTTCTGAGAATCTGTGCAGCATCCATCTTGTTAAAAATACACCAGCGTGCTCTTTTTGTCTGAGCCCTTTGCATCATTTTAAATTCTTTTTTTCTCATTATGTGAAGCGTTACCTATTTGTTAGTCTAATGATGCTGTATTCAAACTCCATTAATTAGCCGAGTGTGCGGAGAATGGTTAGGTAGAGAACTAAAAGCAGACAAAAGCCTAGGTAATAGCTTAGATCATTTTCATTGTATGGACTGATTTAAGCAAGCAACATTTTAATTACTTTTTGGTGTAGACGAGCACAAAGACGGAGGAAAAGAGAGCAAACTATTTAGGAAGGAACGGAGGGGCTGTGTACTGTTAATCATCCCTCTGTACTTTTTTTTATAGTGGTTTGTAAATTGGGCTTCACTGAAGCTGTAAAATGACAGTAAACCTGGTTGTTAGACTAGCTGTTGGTTGTTTGGCTGTGAGCAGGTTTAGACAGCCTTTTTTGCATTTTATCATTGATTTTTAGGAAAAAATGGAGCAGAGAGTATAAATTGTAGTTGAAAACGTTAGCCAGATATTGCAAACGTAATGGCAGGAGTGCCATGCACTTCTTTGTTTTGTTTTGTTTTGTTTTGTTTTGCTTTGTGTCTTGTTTTGTTTTGTTTCTTTTTGTTTTGTTTTATTTTGTTAGCTTTTATTTGCATATGTTTGGCTTTGTCCTGATCACATCTTTTCTTTGAAAAGACAAATAAAATAAAAAAATCTCTTCTTGAGTGTTTAATGTGTTTGTCTAGTGGTATAATTTTCTTTAAGAAGACCTGGAGTCAAATCAAATCCTATATATATCCAGCACAATCCTGTGCAATTTTTAATATGTCCTTTTTTATAGTGGTTTGTAAATTGGGCTTCACTGAAGCTGTAAAATGACAATAAACCTGATTGTTAGACTAGCTGTTGGTTGTTTGGCTGTGAACAGGTTTAGGCAGCCTTTTTTTTTTTTTGCCTTTATCATTGATTTTTAGGAAAAAGCTGTAGAAATGTGATAAATGGAGCTGAGAGTATAAATAGTAGCGTAAGTATAAATGGTAGCAGATATTGAAAATGTAATGGCAGGAGTGCCATGCACTTCTTTGTTTTTTGTTTTGTTTTGTTTTGTTTTGTTTTGTTTTTTTGTTTTGTTTTATTTTGTTAGGTTTTGTTTGCATATGTTTGGCTTTGTCCTGATCACGTCTTTTCCTTGAAAAGACAAATAAAAATCTCTTCTTAAGTGTTTGACGTGTTTGTCTAGTGGTATAATTTTCTTTAAGAAGACCTGTAGTCAAATCAAATCCTCAATCAAATCTCATTTTTACATATTTTACAGTATTTCACAATATTTGTTTTATAGTGATTTGTAACTGAAGCTGTAAAATGACAGTAAATCTGGTTGTTAGACTAGCTGTTGGTTGTTTGGCTGTGAGCAGGTTTAGACAGCCTTTTTTGCGTTTATCATTTTTTTAATCATTTTTTCTATCATGCAAAAATGTTATAAATGGAGCTGAGAGAATATGAAAATATTAGCCAGAAATTGAAAATTTGAGGGCTGGAGTGCCATGCACTTCTTTGTTTTTTGTTTTGTTTTGTTTTTGTTTTGTTTTGTTTAAGAAGACCTGGAATCAAATCAAATCCTATATAAATTTAGCATAGTCCTGTGTAATTTTTAATACGTCCTTTTTGTTAATGGCATTTTTTATAATAAAACCCAGTTTAGCTTTACAGATACCTATTTTATTTATTTATTTTTAAATATTTTTCACATTTTTGCAATTTTTATTATTATTTTTAAATAAATTATTGATTTTATTTTATTTTAATTTTTTGTAACTTTGTAAATAATGTTTGTCCCAATTACATGTTTTTTGTAAATGTTATTTATTTATTTATTTATTTTATGTTTTTGTTTGTTTGTTCGTTTTTTACTTTGTGAATGATGTTAGTCCCAACCCTGGCATGAGGACCTGGCTGGGAGATGTACTCAGTACATTCCCACACAAATAAACATCTGTTAAACTTATTGTTTCCTCCAACATCCAAAACTAAATACTTCTGCATCCTGCAGTGCATGCACAGAAAGTTAAATAAAATCCTGCGATGAACAGATGAAACAATATTCCATGGGTCAGTGATAGCATGAGTGCGCACAGTGCGGCAGAGTTATGGGCCCGTAATGGTTCTTTACTTTATACAACACTCAACCACCATTTCCGTGTAAACAACAGCCTGTGTGTGTATTTATTTAAGCGTGTGTGGTAGCTAAAAACAACCTGGTGCTTGGTTTCAGCTTGCGTTTATTATATTTTCTCATCTTCTTATACATGACTGAACCAACATTTGTTTATGTCATATTGAATAGTCAGATAGATTAGCTATATTAAGCATAATTTGTCTTTGCTTTTTGACAGAATCAGCAGTGCATTAAGAGCTGCTGTTTTGTGAGCTACATGTCAGAACAACCATCCGTCTGTATTTTTTATTATTTGGAGAACTTACCACACAGTACGTCTGTACAGACACAAGGTGTTCTCGTACCTATGCTAATGTACCATCTTGTGCTGAGTTGTATTGAGATTTATCATGCAGGGTTTGATAAAAAAAAAATAGTGTGGAAACTAGTCGTTTTTAGAAAAGCGGGAGGGCATTGTGGGATACGTGAGGGTGGAGGATACGCTTCGTCTGCAGTCAGAGCAGATCGAGATGGTGATATGATACCGGGCCGACTCCAGCGTGTGGAGATTGCAATGTTTATGCATGCGGCATATACGCAGTACATGCGTAAGTGTGTATGTGTAGCATTTAAAGTAAGCTGTGTATCTCTAGTTTTCTCGTGGTTTAGAGTCACAGCGTTGTTTGATACAAAAGTGATTTGACGACGCTCACGTACCCTAAGAAAAACACGTAATGACTCTGGAACAACCCCCTATTAAACCATTATGAGATTATAATTAGCTTGACGTCTACTGAAACAGTCTATTTGTTATTCATAGGGGACTGCGATTTTTTTTTTATTGGGGCATTGTTAACAAATAAATCCTCATTAGTGATTTTCCCACTCAGTGTTATTGCATGTAAATAGGATTTTAATGTCATGATATTTATTGGAGTGAAATGCTTTCGGCTTAAGACATTTAAAGACCAACCGGACTGAACCTTTTTGTCTATGCATTTGTTTGTTTTTCAAAATACAGCTTTCACTAGGGCTGGGTGATATGTGACCCTGGACCACAAAACCAGTCATAAGGGTACATTTGTTTTGAATAAATAAGCTTTCCATTGGTGTATGGTTTGATAGGATGGGACAATATTTGACTGAGATACAACTATTTGAAAATCTGGAATCTGAGGGTGTAAAAAAATCAAAATATTGAGAAAATCACCTGTAAAATTGTCCAAATTAAGTTCTTAGCAATGCATATTACCAATCAAAAATTAAGTTTTGATATATTTACAGTAGGAAATTTACAAATTATCTTCATGGAACATAATCTTTACTCAATATCCTAATGATTTTTGGCATAAAAGAAAAATTATTTTGACCCATACAGTGTATTGCAACAAATATACCAGTGCTACTTATGACTGGTTTTGTGGTCTAGGGTCACATATAGCCAAAAGTATTTTTGCGATATCACATAATATTATCATTAATGGAGAAGAAATGCTTTTCAACTATTTGTTACACCTTGAGATGAATGTAAACTTGTTTGTTCACTACTAAACTCCCCAGAGTAAGCTAACTTTTAATTTAGGGACCCATGACCCATGAAACCCTAGTGTCTAGTGAAATTTGTTAATAAAAATGTAATCAATTTAATATTTTTTATATATATTGAATTAATTTACAACAATTATTTTGTCAAACAATATGCTGCAAAACTGACCTGTACTTAAATTAAAACATGGATGGAAGAATGTCTTTGCTGTATTATATTCCCTAAAAATAAGAATGTTGTTATTATTACATTGAGAAGTACATTTTAGTGTGCAATAGTAATATATTTCTGTAAAAACTACTTTTGACATTTGAAGCTTGTGAAGTCTTAGATCAGCTCTGGAGATGAAGTTCACATGGACTGTCTGTATATATTGAGCTGACAGACAAAAACAATATGAGTGTCACGTGTTGGAGTTTGTGTAGTAGATATAACTATGCTACACACAGAATATAGAGATTCAAATGTCCAGAGCTGATCATTGTTAGACATACTTACATACAATCTCGATATCATTTATACAGCTGTATAAAATCGATTACATTTTTCTAGACTCTGTTTTAATGGCTAAATCAAAAAATATATATTGATCAAAAAGCATGTCTAATTAATTTAAATCATGGAACATACACAGTTTAATCACAATTTATTAAAAGTTAAGGGCCTATGATTTTTTTTTTCCTCAAATTCAGTTATTTTTTTACCAAATTCTGTTTTGCATTAATTTTCTGGATTCTATTTTAATGGTTTCATTAATGTTTAATAATCAAAAGCTTCTCTAATTATTTGATTTTATTAAAATTTTTTTATTATTATTTATTTATTTTTATAAATGTTGTATATTTACATTTTTCTGGTATTTTTGGGGAAATATTCCTTAAAAAATAATGTTTTAATCATTTTATTATTAGTAGTAGTAGTACTATCGTTAATTTATACAATGTTTCACACTTTTCACAAACTTTTATTTTGACGGGTTGCTGTGACGACCTTTAAGTTTCTCTTTGGACATGACGATAATACTTGTCAGGTTAATATTCACATATTCAGGTTTTGTTTTAAGTGTACTGACCTACTTTTGATTTAATCAAATTCTGTGACATTCCGCATTATACAGTAAATTCCATTTTTTTGACCATGATTCCGTCTATGTTTTCCACATAATAGAAATTATAGGACCCTACATTTATCACCCAGCCATACTTAGAGTTACAGCACCTGGAAAAACTTGTAGGTAGCCAGCCGTTATGTTAAGGTTAAAATGGCTAAAACAGACCTTAGGACATCTTGCAGGCTGTTTAGAAACAAAAAAGTTGTTGTTTTGCCTGTCTTTTCAGTCTATCAGAAACTAAAAAAATCTGTGTTATGGAGTTCAGGGTTAGTTCAAACCTGCTCATTAATCTGCCGCCATCAGAGTGACTGTACAAAAAAAAAAAAAAGGGCCAGACTTGTCAGGTTCTCGCACTTGTCATTTCATCCCATGAATTAAAAGTGCATGAAGTTTGCTTTTCAAATGGAGGTGAGATCTGGAGCAATTGCAGGCGTCTTTAAAGGTTTGTTTTGGGAATTAGCCGAATATATGAATAAGTTATGGCTTTCTTGTTTTTTTTGAGAGGGAGGGGAGGTCAGACGAATGCTGCTGGGACTAAACTCAAGGATCTGAAGTTGCGGGTTAGATTTCAGCCGTGCGTCGAAAGCCTCCATGGCGGTTTAAAATGCGCAGAGCCCACTTTCCGAAGCAGAAAATCTGTATTTCATGCCCAAAATGGGCATTAAACCTGCACTGAAAGTGATGCTGCGAAAGCCCGGGTGCTTTAGAAGCCCCTGCGTCGAAATACCTGCGACATAACATTTGCTCATGAATTTTAATATGTTTGGGTTTAGTGGGGGGACCTTCATTTGCAAGAATGCACGAGAGAGCACGATAAAGACGGACGGCGAGGAAGGGGGGCTGAAAAAAAAGAGAAAGGCAGCGGGGAGAAAGAGAGAACAGGGGAGTCCCTGAGACAGATGTCACCCTCACCGCAGATTGATGGCTCTTGGCCGGTTTCCACACCAAGCTTTGACCCCGCTGTCCTTTGCAGTAATTTATAGGTGGCGTTTTTAAAGATTTAAGCACTATTTTGTGGCCATCATGGCCTCGGACAGAGAACGACCTTCTAATGCAGGGTCGCAGGCGGTCTGGAGCTAAAAATGAGCCCACCTGCACCCGTGCGGATCTGACAGTGCGGTTCTGAATGCGTGCATTTGTTGTTGTATTCTCACAGGCCAGCCTGATTAATTAAAAACCCTGTTTGTTTTGGGGATATGGACTTATTTTGAATGTACAGTGTGAGTTTGTATGACATTCAGGGGAATAACTTTCAGCTTGAAAAACGTAGATTGGAAAGAGGACGTGTAGGGAGACTAGACACCCTGTGCAGCTTTTGGCTGTGCGTCCGGTGGACCCAGCTGGGTCTGGTGTTGGCTGAGGTGTATGAGAGGCCCTTATGTCTGCAGCAGTGGCTGGTGATCTGGGGGGAGCCTCTCTAGCACATCATCACTCATTTGCAATTTAATGGCCCCAGAGATCACCCTTTCCTCACCCCACCAGCCCATTCCCAGCATGGCAAAGCTTATTAGCAGAGGTTTTAAATCATAATCTCAAGTGAATCTACCACCCTATCCTTTCTCTTTCAAGATGCCTGGCCAGTTGGGTCCACCAGGGCGGCGCCCTGATCGTGTCCAGAGAGCTATCTGTTTCTTTCTATTTATCTAATGTTCTATCATTCTATCTACCATTCTATCGTTCTATCTAACTCTCTATCTAAAATTCCTTCATTCTATTTTTGTATCGTTCTGTCTTTTATTTTGTTCATCCATCCATCATTTTATCATTATACCTATCATGCTGTTCTATCTATCATTCTATCGTTCTATCTATCGTTTTATCTATCTAGCGTTCTATCTAGCATTTTATCATTCTATCGTTCTATCTATTGTTCTATCTATTGTTCTGTCTATAATTATGTTGTTCTGTTTTTCTATCGTTCTGTCTTTTATTCTGTTCATCCATCCATCATTATATCATTCTACCTTTCATGCTGTCGTTCTATCTATCTGTCGTTCTGTTGTTCTATCTATCTACCGCTCTGTCTATCGCTCTGTCGTTCTATCATTCTATCTATCGTTCTATCTATCATTGACCTATTTTTCTATCGTTCTATCTTTTATTCTGTTCGTCCATCCATCATTATATCGGTCTACCTATCATGCTGTCATTCTATCATTCTATCTATCGTTCTGTCGTTCTATCTATCATTCTATCTGTCTGTAATTCTGTCGTCCTTTTTTTCTGTTGTTCTATCTTTTATTCTGTTCATCCATCCATCATTATATTGGTCTACCTATCATGCTGTCGTTCTATCATTCTATCTATCGTTCTGTGGATCTATCTATCAATCTGTCTATAATTCTGTCGTTCTATTTTTCTGTTGTTCTATCTTTTATTCTGTTCATCCGTCCATCATTATATCTATCTATCTATCTATCTATCTATCTATCTATCTATCTATCTATCTGTTTGTCTGTCTGTCTGTCCAGTGTTCTATCTATTTCTAATTAAAAATTAATTTTTTTTCATCTCTATCTAAATAATAATAATTTCTGATTCTGTTTGGAAATATAATTTTTGCAATTTTATTGGCTTAGATATTAGACTCTTTATATCTCCATCAAGAAACTGCCATAAACGCAGTGTACTTTTGCTTTGTTTCTTTTTCAAGCGTCTTTCATTAGTTTCAATTCATGACTCTGTTTTCCCTTGAGACCCCCAGTCGATTCAGACATATTTAGACCTGTCTAGAGATTGCAGGCTACATTATGGTTCTCCACGGAACATTATGGCTTCATAATAATGTCCCAGGCTTTGATGACACTGATAACTACGACTGACTAAAAATACTGTTTTTAGCAGGCGAATTATCTAGTCTATGCAAACTACTCTCTTATTTAATTCCCATGTCATGCCCACGTGTAGTTGCACGCTGCTTCACTACCTCGGATGCCCTGCCCGAGGGCATTAAATTCACAAAAAAGACTTGAAATTGAAGCTCTGCAGTCCTACTTATTCAAGAAGAGAAAGATAGCGTTGGGTTCCTCTGCCAAACGGATAAATATGACGAGTTGTGAGGATTGTAGAAACGCTTTCCACCGTGGGCCTCCTCACCCTGAGCAGCTTAGCTGTCCTCTTTTTAAAAGAGCGAGGAACATGGGTATCAGCGTGAAGCAGCCGCGAGGGCCTTCGCAGCGTGCGGCTGTGTGCCTGTGCAGGATTTTAGGAGAGCAGCCATAAAGCTCGGTTTCCTGCAGAGAGTCAGCCCTACTTCCTGTCTGGGCCGCGCTTGCTTTGGAAGCCACGTCGAGCGCGCATTTGATAAAACGTTGTCTGTTTACAAATCCTATTATGCGCGTTTGGCGTGTCCTTGGAGTTGATTGCCGGTCCGTGTTAGCTTTAGTAAACGTCTTAATTGCGTTAAATGGGTAGAAAAGCTGGCAGATTAGAAGCCATTAATGAGCGTTGTGTGAGCGAGCGTATTCCCGGGATGGCACTTTTGTCGGGTTGGCAGGCGAGAAGGGAGAGAGTACGCCAGCGTCACCTTGAAACTCGAAAACACTGGAGAAACAGGTCATTGTGTCTCTGCTGAAAAGAGGTACACATCGCTCTCTCTCGCTTTCTCACTCGCTCTCTGCACCCGTTACAATCTCTTTGGGTTCTCTCTCTCCCTCTCGCTCTCCCTTTCCATCTGAACAGTAGATAAGCTCACTGAGGGAGAGTTTAAAGGACTCTCCATTTGTGTATAAATAGCTTAGGATGAATTATTGAGGGACCCAGGGTTACTAATAATCCCCCTGGACCCATCCGACAATGACATAGAAGATAGAGGGAAAACAATTACACAGGGTATCTCCTGAGGAGGACTGGGTGGAAGGATGGAGGAGGAGGAGAGGGGGGCGCAGACGAAGATGCCGCAGAAGCCCCTCACCGGCTTCCCGTCTGGGCTAATAAAGCCAATTAAGTCGGTAGAATCAATGGGTATGCGAGCGGTCCCGGAAAGAGGAAGCATAATGATTCATGTCCTCCGCCCGGAACGTCCTGTCCCTTTTGTCCACGCGGCCAGGAGGACAGCGGGACACTGACGGGATGAGACAAGGGGACCGCGGGGGAATATTAAGGAGCTGTTTGTGTCTGCCGGTGTCAATGCAAGGACGGCACCGAGAGGGTGAGAGGTGCAGACAGACAGGCCGGTCACCGTGCCACGCTTTCGGCAGGACGGACTCTACGCTCTAGTCTGTCTGCTCCTGAGACCAGTGCACGCCCTAAAAGCCTCATCTTCAGAATAGAGCCAGACTGCTAAGGCACTTTTATATGACTAGGGCATATTTTTTATTCTTGTTGTTATAATAAAAAAGGTTTTTATAAAAGATTGCTACATGTGGAGTAGAATTGTGGGGGTTTTTTTTAATCAGTGCTACACAACCAGAGAAACTACCTGTGAGATAGGGTTTCAAAAATGCAGAAGTACGATCTGTAGTTTTCACAAAAACATGTTTTACATCATCCAGGGGACTTTTGCTGGCAAATAAATGGGGATATCTTGGTGCAGGTAACATTAGGGGTGGGCAATATGAGCAAAATGTTATATCACGATATTAATTATAATTTCATATGACATATCACAATAAGTGACCCTAGACCACAAAAACAGTCTTAAGTAGAACATTGTATGGGTCAAAATTATTGTTTTTTCTTTTATGCCAAAAATCATTAGGATATTAAGTAAAGATCATGTTCCATGAAGATATTTTGTAAATTTACTACTGTAAATACATTAAAACATAATTTTTGATTAGTAATATGCATTGCTAAGAACTTCATTTGGAATACTTTAAAGGTGATTTTCTCAGTATTTTTATTTTTTTTTGCAGAAATGTTAGACTGCTGTCACTTTAAGAGCTTCCCGGATTCAATACACTGTCACGTGTGTTTTCTTTCTCAGCTGTTTGCTTTCACTTAAGACCTACTGTGTTTACGAGAATTTTGACACATACAAGTGTGTGTATTTAAGCATTTAAAGGCTATAAAGTGTTTCAGTGTTTTAAAATCACTAGTTTTTAAATAGTAATGCTTAAAAATGCATGCAAACAATAACTTTTCGTGACCACTTAGCACAGCAACGCCAAGTGAGCGTGTACCGCAATAGAGGCGTTAGTCCAAAATCTCTACCAGTTAACAAATTTCTACTGGTTAATTGTGTCTACCAGTATATCGTCAACCCCACTGTAAAAAAAAACACAATTTGTTGAGACAACTTAAAATAATTTGTTACCCTGCTGCCCTAAAATGAGTTTATCCAACTTGAAATGTTAAGTTGTACTAAGTGACAACTTAGATATTTGAGTTGACTAAACAAATAAAATTGGTTTGTTAAACTTAGAATCTGGGCTTGTTACCTGTATCTGCCTTAAAATTTAAAGTTGAATGAACTTAAATATCTATATTATAATATTAAATAACTTAAATAAGTTGTCACTTAGTACAACTTAACATTTCAAGTTGACTAAACTTTTTTTGAGTTGACTGAACTTAAAATTTTAAGGCAGCTGGGTAACATAGATTTTACATGGAAAAATAATTAGACATTGTAACAATACAAAGCTTGTTATAAATCAGCAAACTTACCCTTTAAGATAACATTAAAATGGTTTTAAAAGCATGCATTTATCATTTACTTTTTCCTTTTATGTGTAGTCTTTATTTTGCCATTAACTTTCAGTCTTAACCTGTTATAATCTGTTATAAAAATGAGAATTAATGGGTATTTAAAACTATGATGATTCATTTAATTTAAATAGTAACATAGACCATTTCAACAGTAATTGTGTGAAAATGATCAAGGTTAATATCAGTGAGCAGATTATTTTTGTGATAATTTGTTATTTTTTAATTGTGGATAGGATGCATAAAATGCTAGCTGTGAAATTAGCCATATCAAGACAAAAGAGTTTCAAAATGTTTAAAATGTCATTTATTCCTGTGAATTTTCAGCATCATTACTCCAGTCTTCAGTGCCACATGGTCCTTCAGAAATCATTTTAATATGCTTATTTGCTGCTTAAGTAACATTTCTTGTTATTATCAGATGTACTGCTTCATTTTTTCTTTGATGAATAGAAAGTTAAAAAGAACTGTATTTAATCGTGAATAAAAGTCTTTTGCAACATTATAAATGTCTTTACTGTTATGTTTGATCAGTTGAATGCATCCTTGCTGAATAAAGTATTAATTTCTTCAAAAACAAAATCTTACTGATCCCAGAAAGGTAGTGTATTTGGCAGTTCTTGTCACTTTTCACTGAGTGTTTTTGGGTTCGTTTAGAAGTTAGCATGCTGTTCAAATCTGGGGAAAAGTGGTTGCTGGAATTGTCAAATATTGCAACACTGTTTTAATAAAAGACTTGCAAGAACCCAAGCGGTCAGTCACTTGTCTTGAATTTGCAAAGGTGCAGTTGTACATTCTGCTTTGTTATAAGAGTTATGCCTTTGAAATATTCAGTACTTCATCTAAATGGAGCACAAATCTGACCAAAAAGTCAAAAGGTTGTCTGCAGAACTGAAAGCGCACATAGTAATTTAAATGAGCTCTTACTTTGTCACAGAAAAACCTAGTTTAATCTTAATAGTCAGAAGTTTGATTTATAGAGCAGATTGCCGTTCCAAATGATTTTATTAGTTACAAAACAACCGTGAATGAAAACTTTCAGGGCTGAAGTCCCAGAAGCCCGTTCCTACTGTAACTCTGACCCTGCCAGTGGGAAGGTTGGTTTTAAAACCACTGTGAAATTCGCATTACCGGTTTGATTAGTCTTGTGACTTGGCAACACATTTATAGAAACCTTGACTTTACTGCCTGCCTGCATGACATCTCGCTAACAAGCTCTCGGTATTAAACACGCTCCCTCACGTCTTTGCTCTAACAGTACTATGGGTATATTTGGTAAGCCAAAGATATTTTCTGCCCTCTTTTAGTGCAACCTTCAGTTCTTGTATTTCAGAGCCTGGCAGACGGGCTTATCCTTGATACTTCTGCGCAGCCCACAGAGCCGGGATGTAATTGACTGTCCACTTCTGAACACCACACGGCTGAATTTTCTATTATCTGTCCAAAAGGTGATGTAAATTCAATTCAAAAAGGCTTGGATGAATTAAGCATTGTGTGCATGTGAGAAAAGACTAATTTAGAGAGAAAAAAATACTTATACTGCAGATATCAGATGTGTAGATGGAAAATAGTTTGTGTTTCTTTGTATGTTGCACATTGTGTGAGCAAACAAGTTGCTTGTGAGACTGTTAACACTCTTGAGCTTGTTTGGGTATTAGGGAGTGTGGAGCTGTATTTATTGCATACTGTAGTGTGTGTGTTCATACTGTCTCCGGGTCCTTTGGGAGTGTATGGAGTGGGGGGGGACTGTGTCCTAATGATGCGTTTTCTACACCATTGATTCAGTAGCTCTGCTCCACAGTAAATCCTTCACATGCAACACATTAGAGCCCAGGCTTTTTCCTCCGCCAATCGATTCGCAGAACTTACAGCCGTTCCTCTTTTCTCCTGTCCTCCGTTGAGCGCTCGTTTCCATTCCTCTGTGCTCCTCAGTTTTCCTTTCTTTCTGCTTTTCTCGAGAAAAAAAAAGTAGAGAAGAGTTTTGCTTCCTTCCTTACTTTCTTCCATCCTTCTTTTCTTTTTCTTACTCTTTCTTCCTTTTTTTCCTTCTTACTTCATTTCTTTCTTCCTTATTTTCTGCTTTTTGTTCTGTCTTCTTTTTTCTTTCTTCCTTCCTTCATGCCTTGCTTCTTTTTCTTTCTTCCTTTAGTAGTATTAATATCCCTTCCTTCCTTCTATCCTTTCTTTCTTTCTTTCTTTCTTCCTTCATTTCTCCCTTCCTTCCTTCTGTCTTTTACTTTCTTCCTTAGTAGTATTATCACTTCCTTCCTTCTATCCTTTCTTTCTTTCTTTCTTTCTTTCTTTCTTTCTTTCTTTTTGTCTTTCTGTCTTTCTTTCTTTCTTTCTTTTTTCTTATTTTCCATTCTGTTCTTTCTTTCTTTCTTTCTTTCTTTCTTTCTTATGTTCTTTATTCCTTCCTTTTCTTGTTCTTTCTTCTTTCTCTTTCTTTCTTTTCTTTTTCTTATTTTTCCATTTTTTCTTTCTTTCTTTCTTTCTTTCTTTCTTTCTTTCTTTTCTTTTTCTTATTTTTCCATTCTATACTTTCTTTCTTTCTTTCTCTTTCTTCCTTCCTTGTTCTTTATTCCTCCTTCCTTTTCTTGTTCTTCCTTCTTTTCTTTTTCTTTGCTTTTCTTTCTTTATTTTTCTTTTCCCTTACTTCTTTACTTTCTCTTTACTTTTTTTACATCATTTTCCTTTTTTCCTTTTCTTTTCCTTTATCATCCTTTTTTTTTTTGCTTTGACTTTTGCTTTTTTCCTCTTCTTTTCCTTTAACTGTCGTTTCATTTTGTCCTTCGCTTTTTCTTTCATTTTCCCCTTTTTTTTTAAATCATTTTCCTTTATCTTTCTTTACCTTTTGCTTATCATTTTTCTGTTCCTTTTCCATTTTCATTTTCCATTAGTTTATTTTAATGCACCCTTAACTTCACTTGCCTCTTCAGTTTATACTACTGTTCAGTAGTTTGGAGGGTTTATTTTTTCTATTTTTAAATATTTTTTCTATTTTTTAAAGTGCTCACAAAGGCTGCATTTTTATGAAAAATACAGTAAAGCAATAAAATTGTGAAATCATTACAATTTAAGAACTGCTCTCTAATTGAATGTTTTAAATTGTAATTTATTCATGTGATGCAAAGCTGAATTTTCATTATCATTACTCCAGTCTTCAGTTTCATATGCATGATCCTTGAGAAATATTCTGATTTACTGCTCAAGAAACATTATTATCAGTTCTGAAAACAGTTGTACTGCTTAATATTTCTGTGAAAACCATGCTACTTTTTTCAAGACTCAATAGAAATGTCAAAACAACAGTATTTAAGATGAAGTAAAAGCTATTTCTGTCACATTTGAATAATTTTATGCATCCATGCTGATTAAAAATTATTACATTTTTTCGTTATTAAAAAAAAAATCAGACTGATCCTCAGGGAGTTCAGCTCATATGGCATCTCAAGGTTCTTTCTCATCAGGAATAGTCGCCAGTAGGAATGTAGCATGGGAAATCCAGCTTTAGTATTAAACCCTATTAGAAATGCATCCACCGACCCCCTGAAATATATTCCCTCACACTACCACTTCATTCCACTGGAATAATATCACTCAAGGAGAGGACTCATTAGTCCCAGAAACAGCTCCTGAATATTTAAGGCCTATTTTATTGAATCAAAAAAAGAGAGCTTGACGTGGTTTCGGCACAGTAATTGAAGATCTCTCTCGCTCTCGTTTTTTCTCTCTCACTTTCTCCCTCTCTCTCTCAGATTACTCTCTGAGCTCATATTGCTGTCTTCAAAGTGCATTTTTATTTAATCAGGGGTTTACTGCTTCCAATTAAATATTTTAAGAAGACATGTTGTTTGGATGTGGGGGCAGGGAAAGGCGGAGCAGCGCAAAGGTGTCCTGGAGTCTTTCAGGAGACCTTGAATCCTCAGACCTTTAGAGGACAGTTTATTCAAATTACCCAAGGTCTACTGGGATACTCGTGTTAAAGAAAGGAGGGGGAACTTTGGGAATTCAGTACCTTTGCTCAATCTCTACCACCGTGAAAGCGATACGCACTATTGCAGACACACTTGACAGGCAGACACGGCGGCTGAAATGACATAAGCAAACATGACAAAGCTCGGACACACTTTTTGGAACAATAAATGTTTGATCAGCACATATTGATTTGAGCACACGCAAACCGCAGCTGAAA
Source organism: Labeo catla (assembly GCA_012976165.1). Classification (NCBI taxonomy): domain Eukaryota; kingdom Metazoa; phylum Chordata; class Actinopteri; order Cypriniformes; family Cyprinidae; genus Labeo; species Labeo catla. The sequence continues at coordinate 1,240,842 of VONZ01000008.1, read as the reverse complement.
ATATCTCAGCTTACCTCTGTGTGTGTGTGTGTGTGTGTGTGTGTGTGTGCACCTGGTATTCATCACGTTATGGGGACCAAATGTCCCCACAAGGATATTAATACCAGTAAATTTTGACCTTGTGGGGACATTTGTGAGGTCCCCATGAGGAAACAGGCTTATAAATCATGCACAATGAGTTTTTTTGAGAAAGTAAAAGTGTGCACAGTCTCCTGTGAGGGCTAGGGTTTAGGTGTAGGGCGATAGAAAATATGGTTTGTACAGTATAAAAACCATTACGCCTATGGAATGTCCCCATAAAACATGTAAACCCAACATGTGTGTGTGTGTGTGTGTGTGCGCCACTTTGTTTGGTGGTTGTTTTTGGTGCATGAGTGATTATTGCCAAAACTGTCTTGGGTTATTGCCCTCACAGAAACTTTTCAAGATGGATGTTTCTTTTTGTTTTTTTTGTTTTTGGCCAGATGATCCATTGGATTATTTGCTGTGGCAGGTATAAGTAATGACAGTAATAAGCAAAAACAAGTGAAGAAGCAGCTATAATTTATTATTCATATCATGAATCCCAATTGTTATAAACGATGCCTGCACTATTCCATTGCACTCTCCTTTTACTCTCAAAGCCTGTTGTACAAATAAAAACCTGAAGGCTTTGTTCTACTGAAATACTGATCCAACATGCATCCGTAGTTGTCTGTATAGAAATGCAAATGTTATTACAAAACATGCATATTTCCAATTACAGATCAAAATTCTAATGTATTAATCAGAGGGACTGTTTACAAAATTTCAGAACTGTTTTTTGTTTATGTTTTCTAGGCATTCTTTAAAAATGTGGGTTTTACTTCTCTTTGAAACATGGGTTTAACTTCTCTTTGAAAACATTGAAAGTATTTTTAGTTTAACCTCACATCAGAAGATGTGCAAAGTAATAATTCTGAGCAAAGCAAGTTATTAGAGTGCTGTATCTAAATTTTTTTTTCTTTTTTTTCTTTTTTTGCTCCTGAATTAATACAGCCCAAACTACTACATATACAGTCTCTATTCAGACTTTGTTATTGATTTTTATACTTTATATTTTTCAGAGTCAGTACGATTTTTTTAATATTTTTGAAAAATGTTCTCTCAAGCTGACCAAGGCTGCATTTATTATAACAAAAAAAATACAATGAAAACTGTGATATTGTGAAATTGAATTTTAAAATAGCTGTTCTCTATTTTATTTTTAAGTTATCATGTGAAGGCAAAGCTGAGTTTTCAGCATCCGTTACTTCAGTCATCAGTGTCACATGATCCTTTAGAAATCATTTTAATACGCTTATTTGCTGCTCAAGAAACATTTCTAATTATTATCAGTGTTAAAAGCAGTTGTGATGCTTTGATGAATAGAAAAGTTCAAAAGAACATTTATTTGAGATGCAAATTTTGTAACAATATGAAAGTTCCTACTGCCACTTTTGATAATTTAATGCGTCATTCCAGAATAAAAGTATTAATTTAAATATTAATTTAATAGTTAATTACCGTATGATTGCTCTTTTTGTGTATTTACATACTGAATTTTACTTAGCCTTTCTTTCTTTTCACTTTGAGCTGAAAAAACAGTGTTGCATGTGTTGGTTCTCATTCCCCGAGACAAAAAACAAGATGTACTGAAGTGTACAACTGCAGAGTTTATGGTGGCTCTTATGCGGCATGTCATTACGCACAACTTACTGTACAGTAATTTCATCCAAACTGAAACACTATTCTTTTGCAACCTTGCAAGCACTAGTATTTCTTTCATTAAATCTAGTTTTCATAGCAATTGCTCATCACAAAGTGCGACAGTGTGAGTCAGGGTCAGCGATCACCATGGTGACTAGGATGTGATGTTGAGAGACAGTTTGCGCCATTTGGCTGTTTCACAACTCTAGGCTTCGTAGGAAAGACAATTTTATAAACTCACACTATAAGCACACTTGGTCTGTTGAAGTCACAGCTTTATAGTCTCTTGTCAAAACTGGTAGTTAGGCCTCTCAACAAGTCATCCAGTGATGCCAGCACATAAAAATCTAGGTTTATCTTTATAACAATCATATCGAACATTTTTCATTACTAGATGGTGATTTTTCTCTCTCTCTCTCTCTCTCTCTCTCTCTCTTTCTTTATAAAGTGTTGTGATTCATCATTCTTGTACATCAGGATAAGGCTAAATGCATTGACCAGTTCAGATTAGATTTCACTTGTTGAATCTTAGAAGGTAGATATACCTTTTTTTAATAGCTGAGCTGAAAATACTTTTCAAAGCTTCAAGGACAGTGACAGTAGAGTGAAGACACTCCGCCTAGAAGATTTGTATCCTGAGCATTTTAGATTAATTTCATTCTTTTGCTATCATTCTTCCTGCTTATTTATTTTGAGTCTCAGTATGTATCTCCAGCTTGTGTGTATGTGTGTGTGTCGCTTAAGGGTGTCTGCAGAAGGAGAGATAAGACGCTAGTGTTGGACACTAGTGGATAGTGTTCACAGAATCCTGGTGATCTTATCTTTTCTCTACTTCCCTTTCTCCTGCTTTCCTTCATCCTTTCTTCTCCCTTGTGCTGCGATTTTCACAGCATGCATGTTTTACATCCACAGAGTTTGATTGAGAGGAAGTGGATTGTCCCCTCAGTCATGATTCTCTCGTTTTAGCAAATTTCGTATGAAATGCTAAATGAAACGTTTTAGTGCAGATTCATCACTTGGTATGACACTATTATCTAGACTACTGTACAAAAGTTGCTTTTTTGTTGTTTTTGGGAAAGAAATTAAAGGGATAGTTCTGGGCGATAAATCGATAACGATAATAATCGTGCGATATAAATTTACTTGATAAACGATAACAAGAGTTCGATAAATGTCCGATGTAATGTTTATTATAGTCATTTAAAGCATGCCACATGGACCGTTTATCCACTCGGATCAAAGTTCAAGTGGCAGTGTGGTGTGATTTTATTAGATGCGTTCAATCTCTGATGAGTCTTGGTAACGCAACTACTAAACAGAGCTGTGAGATCCAGTGTGAAGCGTTTAAATTCACAAAGAAAACAAGTAACTCTGTTTATAACTAGATGATAAAGCGCTGACAAACAGGAGAAACACTGTGCACAACGATACAGTCATAAGGCTTTTTTTAATCTACAAATCACCATCATTTACCATAGATTTACCGTAGTTGCACTAACTGCACCATGGTGTCAGAAATGTGGGTATTCGTGATGAATTTTATTATATTATTAAAATATTAACATACAAATCCATAGAAACCATATTACATTTTTACCATGGTATTGACACGCTATATTTGTGGTTTTAACTGTGATTATCATGATCTAAATGTATGCTACTATGGAAGACAAATGGTTATTTAAAAAAAAAAAACTCAAACAGTCAGAATAATTAAATTTCAACATATAAAATGAGGTTGCTACAATTTTTTACCGATATTACTGATTTTGATAATGAACATAAATCTACATCTGCATCCTAACTCAAGCTACTATGAAATGTGTATTTCTAAGAGAAAAAAAATGTTATTAATATTATGAGGCAACATAAACCTGTTTCTTGATTTGAAACAATATTACTCATTAGAACACAGAACTAAGAAATTCATTTTTCTTATTATTTTTGTTTATTTAATATGACTGGAAAAATGTAATTCAAAAACGTTAAGTGTTTGTCATGTTCTGACCATGAAGAATTGTTTAAAACCACAGTTAACTGTCTGGTGTTTACAACCATCACATTAAAGCAAAATCTGCCTTTAAACTTGAAAGAAATAATTTTTTTAAATTTATCATGATAATTATCGATATCAACTGATATGAAAAAAACTATCATGATTTTTTTTTGAAAATCTGTCATTAATTAGTCACCCTTATGTCATTCCAAACCTGTAAGATCTTCATTCATCTTCAAAACACAAATTAAGATATTTTTTATGAAATTTGTAAGCTTTTTGACCCTGCATAGACAGCAATGCAAACGATACGTTCAAGGCCCAGAAAGGTAGTAAGGATATTGTTAAAATAGTCCATGTGACATCAGTGGTTCAACCGTAATTTTATGAAGCTATGAGAATACTTTTTGTGTGCAAAGAAAACAAAAAAAAACGAGATATTTAACAATTTCTTCTCTGTGTCAGTCTTCGTTGTGGTACTCTTATGAACACATGCCGAAAAGACTGACTCAGAAGAGAATAAATTGTTAAGTCGTTATTTTTGTTTTCTTTGTACACAAAAAGTATTCTTGTAGCTTCATAACAACGATTGAACCACTTATTTCACATCTTAACAATGTCCTTACTACCTTTCTGGACCTTGAATGTTTCCGTTGCATTGCTGTCTATGCAGGGTCAGAAAGCTCTCGGATTTCATCAAAAATATCTTCATTTGTGTTCTGAAGATGAATGAATGTCTTACAGGTTTGGATAGACATGAGGATGAGTAATTAATGACAAAATTGTCATTTTTGTGTGAACTATCTCTTTATCTTCCAACAGGGCTTGTGTATTTTATGCTAATACATTCAGTGTTTGCTTTTGTACGATAAAATTTAGATACTGTGTTGCCATTTAAAGTCTGAATCTAGATGCAAAACCAGCTAAAAACCACGTTTAGTTTCTCAAAGTCATAGTCATTTTTATTTGTTTGTTTGTACTTGTTTTTTTCACAGTGCTTGAAGACGTGCCCTGATGTTCAAATGAAACCTACACTGCTGACAAACCTCCGAGACTCAAGTCGTTCCTCTGTTATTTTCACAAACCTCCAGCTTTTGGTCCGAAACCCCTCCATTACCATCCGACCGTTGTATTTCATCTTTTCTGCTTCCTTTGTGCTGTATTTTCTTTTCTCTCTTACGTTCTCTCTCCGTCGTCCTTAAAGTGCTGTCGTGACCAGACAGAAAGAAACAATATTGCTTTTAGAGGACAAACAAATAGAGTCTCCCCATTATCTTTCCGTTCATCCCGTATACGTGTGTGTCTGTGTCTGTGTGTGTGTGTGTTCGCCAGCGCTTGTCAAGTGGGACAGGGAAGCATGCACAAGTGTCCCATGAGAGCTCTAGCCTGTTCTATAACATGACAGGCCCTCAGAGGAGCGCGCCAAGCTGTCACACTGAGCTCTCCCCAACGCTAATGAGTCAGAGTTAATTAAAAAACCCAGGCAGGACTGCGGGAGACACACACATCGACGCACACACACATACGTAAGCGTACATGCGCTCACCCAACCTGGCCAGGGTTAAACACACATAGTGGACAGTGGGGAGGAATACTGCTGATTCATGCTCTAGCCTCAGGGGGGCCGTGTGTGTGTGTGTGTGGACGTCAGCGCGTGTGTCCCTTGTGTGTGTTTAGCGTCCCTGCGGCGCTGGGGCTTTTATGGTGAGGCAGGGAGGAAGCTACGCTGCTGCCGCTCTCAGTCCTTTCTTCAGTTTTCTTGCTCCCGAGGTCATGAGTTTCTTTTAGTATCCACCAAAATAGTTACTAAAGTAGCTACTACTGTCATCAAAGCTGTGGTTAAAGAAGTTCACTTCCGGAACAAAAATGTACAGATAATTTACTCACCCCCTTGTTAAACAAGATCTTTCTTTGTTCAGTCATAAAGAAATTATGTTTTCTAAGGAAAGCATTTTAGGATTTCTCTCCATATAGTGGACTTTTATAGTGACCGCAATTTTGAACTTCCAAAATGCATTTTCAATGCAGCGTCAAAGGGCTCTAAATGATCCCAGCCAAAGAAGAAGGTTCTTATCTAGCGAAATGATCTGTCATTTTCTAAAAAAAATTACAATTTATATACTTTCTAACCTCCAATGCTCATCTTGTCTAGCACTGCATGAACTCTGTGTATTCCGGTTCAAAACAGTTAGGGAATGTCAAAAAACTCCCATCTCATTTTTTCCTCCAACTTCAAAATCGTCCTACATTGCTGTTTTACCTGTTTTAGTAAAGGCCGTTTGATCTTCTTTGCACGTTCACTTTGTAAACACTGGGTCGTATTTCTGCAGCGATGTAGGACGATTTTGAAGTTGGAGGAGAAAATGAGATGGGAGTTTTTCAACATATCCTAACAGTCTTGAACCGGAATACACAGAGTTTACGCAGAGCTAGACTAAACAAGCATTTGAGGTTAAAAAGTATATAAATTGTCAATTTTTTAAAAAAATAACCGATCGTTTTGCTAGATAAGACCCTTCTTCCTTGGCTGGGATCATTTAGAGCCCTTTGAAGCTGCTTTAAACTGCATATGAGAAGTTCAAACTCCAAACTGTAGATGACCTTGTTTGTTTATGGGAACAGATGTAGAGAAATTTGCTCTTCAGTAAATCCTCTGCCGTGAATGGGTGCCGTCAGAATAATCTACAAGTAATCCACACGACTCCAGTCTATGTGTTAACATCTTGTGAAGAGAAAAGCAGTGTGTTTGCAAGAAAGGCGTTTTACCTTCAAAACATTGCTTCTGGCCAAAATATGAGTCCGTAATCTATAATAACACTTCATCCAATGAAAAAGTCCATCCCCTGTTGTCCCCTAACATCAAAATTCATTGATATATTTGATTAGGCCTCTTTGATTTGAACTGTTTTGCAGGGTTGCCAGATTTTTACAACAAAAACATTTGCTACTCAAAACTAGCCCAGTCGCGTTCCGGGTGGGTGGAGGTTGTTGCCCCATGGTAAAAAATTTTATTCCTGGGGGTAAAATACATGTTTTTTTAGCAGGGTACCCCTGGTAAAATTTGCACACCAGGGGCTAAATATCACATTACTGGGGCCACTTCAATCCTCAGACACAAAAACTTACTTGGCAACAGCGTTAAAGTAGCCCAATTCTGCAGGAAAACCTCTAAGACTTGGTAACACTGCTGTTTCGGACTGTTTTCATGTGTAAATGGTGTTTGATCTGTGCATATTTCTCTCCTGATCCATACAAGACAAGCAATATTATGGGTAGAGGTATTTTAGTTGAAAGCAATTGTTTAAAGTAAAAAAAAAAAGTCTTAATGGATTTGTTTCTTACAACATGCAGCTTTTCACTTCACAAGACGTTAACTGATTGACTGGAGTCGTATGGATTACTTGTGGTTATTTAGGATGTTTTTATCAGCAGTTTGGACTCTTATTCTGACGGCACCCATTCACCATTCACTGCATGCAGAGGATTCATTGGTGAGAAAGTAACGTAATACTAAATTTCTCCAAATCTGTTCCGATGAAGAAACAAACTCATCTTCTTGTTGGATGCCCTTAGAGTGAGTAAACATCTTCAGCAAATTTTCATTTTTTGGGGTTGAATTATTACTTTAACATGGTTGGTTTTCTTTCATCACTCAAATAGTTTTATATTCTTTTCCGGTTGTTAAAAAGAACAGATTAGCATCTTGCTGCAACAAGGGTTTGTTTGAAAATAAATTAATGTTTTAATTTTCCATTTTAGTTGGCAATCAGTTTTTTCATCTTATCGTCGTTTGTGACACTATTAGCATGCAGGCGGAAATGTCAGCGGCAGATTATCATGTTTACTCAGCATATTAATATATTAGCATTTTTTTAATATTAATGCCAGATTTGCATAAACATTAGCATCCATTAACATTCTTTTGCATATTCAAATTTGCTTACTTCATGTACAAATGCGACGCTAATCGTTTCAGCTTTTGTTCAGTGGTTATTCCACTCAGTTCCTATCCCAGTGGGATTTTTGATTAAGTTGACGCTGAAAAGATTCACGGTTGTTTTTACCAAACTACTTTAGCAGTTCCTTTTAGCTGGGTGAGATTAGCATCATGTGAGATTAAGTGCTTGTTGGTAGAGCTGTACGTTAACACAAACACACATCGATGCACGTTAGGGCAGATGTTCTGTGGAGGGACAGGAAGATTGTCGTCTTGTCACACTGAACCTAAAGACAGAGGCGTGAGCTGCAGCAGGCCATGCAAGCTGAGATTCTATCACATCAAACATGCTTGGATGCACTTTCTCGCTATCTAATTCTTTCTTCTTTCAGATCTCTTCCATAACTTTTTGATGTTGTTGTTTTGGCTTATCTTTTTAACATGCAGCACATTTAGTTCATTTTCATTTGCTAGCATTTCTGTAAGATTTTCAGTTTGTGCAAAATCTTGCATAATGCCATATCAGTATATTAGTACCAGCTTTTTTTTTTTGGCATTTGAGGAGCTGTCTCTTGTAATTTCAGGCCAGTGCCTGCATGGTCTCTAAATCTCAAATTTGTTGATTTATACATGAACGTGTTTTTAGGTCTCGAAATTTAAATATTTGGTGGTCTGGAATGTATTTAACGTTGTTGCAAATTCTGCTCGTTTAAATATGTCACAAGATAATGTTATCTAGCTGCCTAACATTTTGTTGAAATTTCACGAATGACTTGTAATTGTCCCAGAAGCATCATTCATGTGACTAATGTTTTACACCACATTGCTTTCAAGCAAAAGAATATTTATGAATTTGCTGTCATGCCATAATTTCCAGCTGTAATTGTAGTAAGTTATGTTAAATTATTATTAAATGAATATTAATATGAATATGAATATTACATTAAAGTATACTATATTTATTTTAGATATATATTTAAAAAAAAAAATCTAAAACATTTAAAATATGTTGTAAAAAAAAATATGATGTAAAAGGTTTTTTTTCAATGTTGGAGCGAACGTTATTCATATACACAGTTGCGGTCAAAACTTTACATTCCCCTTCTGCAAAATGTTAATTATTTAATCAAAATAAGAGAGATCATTAAGAGATTAGGGGGAACTTTTGAACAGAATGAAGAGGCTACAGAAGATACATGTTTCCCAGAAGACAAAATAAGTTCAATTTACCCTGATCTTCAAATTTCAGAAGTTTTCACCCCCCAGCTCTTAATGCATGGTTTTTCCTTCTGGAGCATCAGTGAGCGTTTGAACCTTCTGTAATAGTTGCATATGAGTCCCTCAGTTGTCTTCAGTGTGAAAAGATGGATCTCAAAATCATACAGTCATTGCTGGAAAGGGCTCAAATACACAAAAATGTTAGAAAACCAAAGAATTTGCGGGACCTGAAGAATTTTTCTTAAGAACAGCAGGCAGTTTAACTGTTCAGGACAAACAAGGGTCTCATGAGTAACTATCACTAAACAAACAAAAAAAAAAACACAGCCGTGGATCACAGTATTAACACAGTATTAAGAATCAAGGGGATGTGAACTGTTGAACGGGCTTATTTTTTATAAATTCAACTATTATTTTCTCTTGTGGACTAAAACTAAGGTCAGTACTTAAAAAACAATAACATGCATTTTGTATAATCCCTCTTATTTTGGTAAAATAATTTACATTTTGCAGATTCTGAAAGGGGATGTAGACTTTTGACATCAACTGTAAATTACTGTAATATCTGATATATATTTATGTGATATATAGTTTGGCTCTGTATGGGTTTGTTTGTTTTTCTCTGTTGGATAATATATGATTATATATCTGTTTAATACATATCTGTTTGCATGTAATGTTACGATTTTTCAAGCTGTGATTTCAAACCAAATCTTTTTTTTTTTTTTACATTACATTTTGCAAGCCTGATTCTACTTTAAATTCTGGGGAGTCTTCATGTGAATGCTATTTTTTGACACAAAAATAATCATCAGCATTTTTTATTGGTGAAAAATTCTTAAACTGTGCATCCGTATTGTCTGTCAAATTAATGAGCAAGCATACAAAAACATACTCTGTTAAATGTTGATACCAGCACGGCCTTGCAGCCAGAAAATTAAAAGAAGCAGCATATTTTCTTCCACAAACACACACACACACACTTGTATTTGCGCTCACTCTCCGTCTTTCTCTGGGGAGCGTGAGTGTGTATGGCTGTGGGCATGTGCTCTCAGAACCTCTTCATCTCTCTTCTGTCTTTTATGTCTCTGTGTCTACTACACAAATGTAATAACGTTGTTTTTCTTTCTTGGGTTGGCAAAAACAATATGAAGGTAGAGAGCCCAGCTCTGCTCAAACGGACACCTGCTTGTGTCTCAACCTCTCTGACCTGTCTTTAATTTATCTTTGTCTCTGTTATTTCCTCTCTCAGGCTGTGCCTTCCTCACATACTGTGCAAGAGAATCGGCGCTAAAAGCTCAGACCGCGCTTCACGAGCAGAAGACACTACCTGGGGTAGGTCATCACGGTCAAACTGGCACATAAACACACGCAAATAACAAAACACATGCATGCTGCTACAAATGGGTAGTTGACATATAATACTATTGGGAAGTTTGCAATGTGACATGCTGAACCATTATAAAGGGCCCTATGATTTTGCAGATGGATTTTACTGTAAAACACAAAATGCCAGGACATTTTAACAAATCAAAAGTAGGTCAGTACATTTAAATCAAAGTGCAATATGAACTAGTTTCTGTGAAATATTATGCTACAAAAATACTATTTAAATATGAATACTGGATGTATCTATGTGTATGAACAGACACAGACGCGCGGTTTTGTTTACTACACACGTACTGAAGTGTGTTTTCAACCTCTGCTGCCTCAAAATATGAGTACATGAAGTTCAGTTTAACTTGAAGAAATTGTGACTGAAATATATTATTTATTGTAATAATTGTACTACTAATAATACAGTTATTATTAAAACTTTATTTTTAAGGAATATTTACCAGAAAAAATATTTACCAGAACACTGTAAATATACAACATAGTATTTCTAAAAAATAAATAAATTAAAATAATGAAGACTTTTTTTTTTTTTTTTTATAAAATCCAATTAATTAAGAGTTTTAATTTAATGAAACCATTACAACTGAATCCAGAAAATTTACAAAAAACACAGAATTTGGTAAAAATAAAAATAAGAAAAAATTTATTTCATAGGGCTTTATTAAATTGTTAAATTGTGTAAGTTTCATGATTTCAATTAACTAGACATGCTTTTTGATTATTATTTTTTTTATTTAACCATTAAAACAGAGCCTAGAAAAATTAAAAGAGAAAAAATCCATTAAAGAAATTCTGCAAAAAAAAAAAAAAAAATTTTAAAAATCTGAATTTCAGATTTCATAGGGCCCTAATTATAGCATTTTTTTATTGCATGCAGTATTATGAACTTATAATAATTCAGAGCCTACATGGAATATTTGTACTTAAAAAAAAATTAATATATAAAATAAATATATTAAAATGTGCAGTATCATTCAAGTTTTGTGGTCAGTATGTTTTTTTTAATTAATTTTTAATTCATATATTTTTTGCTGAATAAAAGAATTCATTTACTTTTGTATTTTTGTTCAAGTAAACAAAAAAACTTTTGGCACTTTTTAATGGTTGTGTGCGTGTGTGTGTGTGTGTGTGTGTGTGTGTGTACATCTCATATTTAGACATATTTATAAAAAAAAAAAAAAAGGAAGATATTATGTGTCAACTACCCAAATTTACATGTAAAACATTTTAAATTTGAAGCACATTGTATGTAGGTTTGGCTAGAAGGTTTATTCCTATGTATTTTTATTTCTGTGTTTATTTTTATTTTTAATTTTTTTTTGCCCTAAAGTTGGCCCTCAAAAAGCGCTAGCTCTTCTTTTTTGGCTCCGTTTTCAATCTCGCTCACTCGCTTCTCGTACTCTTCCTTCCTTTTCCTCTCCATCTCTTTCTCTCTCTTTCTTTCTGGAAGAGCCTTGTACCCAAGGGCAAGAACTACACAGCACCACATTAGAGCTGTCCTATTTATAGTGTCTTTTAGTGTCTCTGAGCGTGTGTATGTGTGTGAGCGCGCTGTATGAATGTCTGCGGGCATGTGTGTGTATGTGTACGTATTACTCCATCACTCCTCTTTGGGTTAGTACAAACTTGCTGTCCCGCTCTAACATTGTTTGGCTGCAGCGTGTGTGCATGTGTTTTGAAGTTGCTCCGTTAGCTCTTGCTCAGCTCGATTTGGTGTGTTCTGTTTTAATGACGCCTCCAGGGAGAATGACAGTTGCCGTGGCGAACGGAATGCCTTTGATGCGAGTGATTATGACATCATAGATGTTGAATGCAGGGGGAGTCACTTTGCTGGAGTTCCACTTCCTTTCTTTTAGTGTGGAGAATATTCACTGGGAAAAAACACTCACACAGCCATACACGTTTTGCTCGTTTTTTTTTTTTTTCCTTTCTTTCCCCCACATGAACGTGTAAGTCATCATGTTAGATGTTGACTGTAATAAGAAAAACCCTTGATCGTCTTATTATGAGCACATCTATTCGCAAGAAATGCAAACGCAGCAGCTGCAAATGAATTCAATCGAAGGCTCTGCCTATCACAAATGTTTCATAAGAATACTAATTACCCAGAGGAACGTTTTATCGCTCGGGTTGCTCATTCAGAGCTCAGGAGACTTAATAGAGTTCTTGGTTGGATTTCATGTTAGTCTTTGTCTCGGATGTTTCTCCTATAATTTCTTAAGAGAAATATATTTTAAAAATGGGGGAATTGAGCTGTAAAATGAATATGGATAGTATAACTGAGATAATTTGGGTTTAGAATTTGATGATGAATGTTTGAGCTCACGTTAAGATCTTAGATCTGAGCATGGTTTAAGACATTCGTTGAGACCTATTTTGAAACATTTGAGATTACTGGGATTTTCTTTTTTACTGGAATTTTTATTTATTTATTTATTTACATTTTTTGGGATTACAATTCAGTATAATTTTGGTTTCAAAGGTATTATAGGTTTTATTAATATTTAGATTTTTATATTTTATTTTAATATATAAAAAAATAATTTGTATGTTTTTGTCATTTTTTAAAGTAATTTTTGTTTAAATATATCTGTATATTTTAATATTTTACTTCAGGTTTAGTTTTAGTTTATTTTAGAAAATGAGAGTTGTTACTTTGGCTGCTATTTTATTGTTTTATTTTTTATTTCAGTTAACATCTATTTATTTTATTTTAAGTAACAAAAAATGTTTTTTTTTTTTTTGTTTTTTGTTTTTTGTTTTTGTTTTGTTTTGTTTTGTTTTGTTTTAGTTTTAATTAATATTTTATTTCAGGTTTAGTTTTAGTTTATTTCAGTTAATATGTATTTATTTTATTTCAAGCAGCAAAAAATGTTTTTTTTTTTTTAATTGTTTTAATTTTAGTTTTAATTAATGTTTTATTTTAGGTTTAGTTTTAGCTTATTTCAGAAAATAAGAATTGTTGCCTTAGCTGCTAGTTTTTTGTATTTTATTATTTAAGTTAACATTTATTTATTTTATTTCAAGTAGAAAAAAAGGTTTTTTGTTTTAATTTTAGTTATATAATAGTAATATTTTATTTCAGGTTTCGTTTTAGTTAATTTTAGAAAATGAGAACTGTTGCCTTGACTGTTACTTTATTATATTTTTTTATTTAAGTTACCATGTTTATTTCACTTTTTTAGTAGAAAAATGTATTATTATTATTATTTTCATTTTGGTTAACTATAATAACCCTGCAACAATCTGCGATATTTGATCTGATATATACAGTATAAGCAGAAATCTCCTTTTGTTTTCCAATGATCAAATTTTTTCTAAGGGGAAACAGCTGATGTTTAATTTTTCATACGTACAGTATGAGCCATCATGGCCACTTTTCAAAGACAAACACATTTTATTGTGAATAGTAAAGGCTTAAGTAAACAAAGAAAGAGAGACAGAGAGAAAGAATAAATAAATCTGACGAGATGAAGAAAAGTCATTGGAACGTTTTATGTGTTTTATCTGCAAGAGAATCTTGAGTCATCCCACCATTTCTTTTCCTTTCTTTCCCTTTGTCCCCCCTCTCAGCCTTTATGCAGTAATCTCTCTCATTTTTCCACTTCACTTGACAGCTTGATGGTTTTTAGGAAAGTGGTTTTTATGTTAGAAAGTTCTGTCGAGTGCAAGAAGCCTCCTAAGCTCCAGTCGGGAAGAGATAGAAAAGAGTGGGCTGCACTTGGACCTTCAAAATCACAGCTCAATAGCAGAGGCGCTCCAAACGAGCAGTGAAAAACACATTTGCGCCTGTTAGCTTAAAGCCTGAATCTCTGTGACGCTTTTTTTTGTCTTGAATGGGATCACCTTGCTGACTAAAATCACATGAACATTTATATTGTGCTTATCGAGCACTTCTGCCACATTTGACATCACAATATTGCAGCTATAAGGTAATGCAGGACAGAATATAGTGTTTATAAGTGTAATTTGGTTTAAGGTGTATTACCTACGATGATACCATATATTTTTTTGCTGGATTATTACATATAGGTATGTACTCATTTTTCACACTTTCCAGGCTGTATTCGTATGCTTTTATACCTTGTATAATGTTAAGGTTCCTCGTATCTTAATTTAGCTTTATACTTATTTTTATATGACAATTTTTTCCCCCTTTACAATGCAACCAATGCTGTTGGTACTGTACCTTTAAGATTTACTTGTGAATTACCTGTCATGATTGACTATCCCAGCATGCAGGTTTAATTTCATTCATGAAGTTGAAGGTAACTAAATATCCATTTATGAGGAAATGTAGGTGATTATATGTTAACGTGGTCATGATTGTCAAATAATAATTAAGGCAAGTTCTGAATAACACTGTGCACATAGTACATTTTTTGCACATAGTACAATGAAATTGAATCTAAAAGGTGCAATGGAGTGCACTACGTGCCATTTACTGTACAGAAATTACTAACTCTATGAACAAGTGCCAGATCTCAGCTGCAGCTTCAGTATCTATTTATATAGTGTAGGGGGCGGGACGCTTCGGATTCTAGAGAGCGTTTGATTGGACAGAAAGTTTGACGAGAAACTGAAGTGTGGGGTGATGTCATCAGAATCGCTGATCCATACTGGTGGAAGTTAAATTGCTTATATCTTGTAAATGTGAATTTTGTCATTGTATTTGGAGCACACTAGCTTATAAATAACTTTAAGACCAACGTATTCCTACTATAAGCCAAAAATCTTCCAATTTGATTTCATGGAGACTTTAAATGTGATAGGACAATATTTGGCAGAGATACAACTGTTTAAAAATCTGGAATCTGAGGGTGCAAAAAAAAATCGAAATACTGAGAAAATCGCCTTTAAAAATTAGGTTTGATATATTTACAGAAGGAAATTTACAAAATATGTTCATGGAACTTTATTTAATATCCTAATGATTTTTTGCATAAAAGAAAATTCTATAATTTTGAACCATACAATGTATTTTTGGCTATTGCTACAAATATACCCATTCTACTTAAGACTGGTTTTGTGGTCTAGGGTCACAAATATGTAGTACATCAAAGAGAGCAAAGGAATTCCTTTTTTCTTAAGATATGACTCCTTTAAATTGACATTTGTGTCCCTTTTTGACTGTTACTACTGTATTTTTCATGTATTAAAAGCGAAATGTAAAAAATTGTTTTTAAAGCTATATAATAAAAATTGTAATATTGTGAAATAATATTGCAATTTAACATAACTCTCTTTTATTTATATATGTAAAATTGTATTTATTTTGCTCATGGCAAAGCTGGATTTTCAGCAACCATTACTCCTTCAGATATGTAATTCTAATTTGATGGTTTGGTGTTTAAGAAAATGATTATTATTATTATTGTTGTTGTTGTTATCAAACTTGAGAGTTTTTGTGTTGCTTTATATTTTTGTGTTAACCATGACAGTTTTTCCAGGATTCTTTGGCGTATGTATAGTTCAAAAGAAAAGCATTTATTTAAAATATGTTAAAGTCTTTATTTTAACAATTGAACGTCCTTGCTGAATACAATTGTTAATTTCTTTTAAAATGTATTACTGACCTAAGTGGTAGTGTATAAATGTGTCAGAACCTTTAGCAAGGCATATCTGTATTAATATAGCTATACTTGCATATACTATTTTTAATTAAAATTTAATACAAGTTTTTATATTTTACTAGTTTAAAAGATGACACAGCTTTTGAAGTTTATATTGTGTTTCACATATATAAAAGGAGGGAATTTTTTCTTTTGGGGAATGATGGTAATGACAAGCCAGGCCAGGCTCTCATGCACACTGCGTTTATTAAAATCTCTTCTGGCCTCTCTCGTACTACAGTATGATGCCTCAGAAGCACTCTATTGATTCTGGCACTGGGCCTCATCAGCGGGAGGGTGTGTGTGCACACCCACGACCGCTCTCTCGCTCACGTTTAAATACACACGCACGCACGAGTACAAACGGAGCAGCTATTACTCACTGCAACGCACACAAATGCAAAATGTTCACAAATATGCATTCATGCAGATGAATATTCATGTAGAAATATTTCCAGAGACTCAGGCTGTAATACTCGGTGTAGCATAACCATGCACAGATACACATTATGGCTCTATCTATCATCTATCTATCTATCTATATCTATCTTTATTATTAAGATCAAACAAGTACATTTGACTCTGTGTGTGTGTTGGAATGGTATGTGTTAATAACTAATTTTTTAAAAAATACATTAAAAAAGTGTTATAATTATTGTAATTACAGTAAAACACTCGAATAAAGAATAAAAAAATAGAATGCTGTTTTTATGAGAATTATTGTAATTACAGTTATATAAAGTTTTTTTTAAAAAGAATACTCAAAAAAAGAATAATAGTGAGAGTTATTGTAATTACAGTTAAATAAAGTATTCCAAAATAGAATACTACGTTGTTTTTCTCATTTTGAAAATTATTAAAATTATAGTAAAAACTCCAATAAAGTTTTCCAAAAAATAGAATACAAGTGTACTGTACATGCTGCATAGTATTGAAAGTAGTCCAAAAATCAGTATGAACATTTTAAACAGCTACATTGTTGTCGCTTTAACTCATTATGTGTGTTTTTAATTCATCAAGTGCCATCAAGTTATTGTCTCTTACATAAATTCAGTTATTTTGCATTTTTAATCCCATTTTGTATAAAAAATGTCTTAAGTTTTGACAGCCTGATCAAATAATGAAGTCAATAGAGATCTCAGTTCACAATGTCCTTGTTCATTTATCAGAATAGAATGTCAAGTTGATCGCATTGCATTATGGGATACAGTATTTCACACAGTGCGCTCTGGTTGCACGTTCTGGCAAATGTTGCATCATTCGGGTCCTCACGCCTACAGAAAACTGGCACAGTATGCGCTGTATACACACCGCATGCTACTTTCTTTCAGAAATAGTATTCAATTCTGAACTATTCAATATCCAAAGATAAACCTGCCTCGGCTCCCACGTGCACGCACACATATCTAGACAAAAATGCACACACCTGCTCACGAATATGTATTTAAATACTCTCAAACACATAAATGTACTGTCCATTGATCTCTAATAGTACATACTGACAGTCTGTGGATAAGCAAGCACAACATGGATCAATGAATCATTTTGTAACTCATAAAGGTGCACACACGCACACACCTACACCCGCTCTGATCTCTGATATGAGTCTGAGCCGTGCCTCCAGGAACAGAGATGAAATGGGAATAGAGTCGGGAAGGTAGAGAGGATTGAAACGCATGAAGGGAAGAGAGAAAGAAGGACAGAAGAGGAAGCAGCAGGCGATGTGATTCTTTGCTCTGATTTTTGTTCATTTACTTATTCTCTCTCCTTCTCTTTCTCTCTTTCTGGCGATTGTGTGAGATATGCTACAGACCCAAAAATCCATACCATTGACCAACCGCGCGACCTACTTTTGTGGCAGCTCTTTCAATAAGTCTGCCGACTGGTCAATATGGACCTGTTCCCCGAGAGAGGCACAGGAAAAAGGAAGTGTGAAGACCTTTGGATGTGTTGTGTTTTTCAAACTGATGCTTACACTACAAAAGTTAGGACTTAGTTGCTCGTTCTTTATTATTACAGTTTTTCACATTTTAGAGTAGTATTAAAATGTTTATTGGGACCTAAAATGTGTAGCACCTTTCTTATATTTAATTTTAGTTGCATCCTGGAATGATATTTAAACATTATTTTCATATGAATTTTTTAGCTTTCACATGAATTTCTGAATTTCACATGTACTGTTTGGCTGCTCTCTCTTAACTATCTAATCCAACTGATCTATTAAAATATATTTGTAAATATTTAATGAAAACATATTTTATATAAAATATTCAAGATACATTTTGTGAAGATATTCATATGTAGCAGCAATTTACATTACTATTCAAAAGTTTGAGTTCAGTAATTTATTTATCTATTTATTGAGTTATAATTTATTTATCATTTATTTATGATTTATTTATAATAATAATAAATGTAGTTTTGAGTAGCAAATCATCTTATTAAAATAATTTCTAAAGAATCAAGATGTTGATAATACAGCTTTGCCATCACAGAAAAAAGAAAAAAAATTATAACAATATTTCACAATATTACTGTTTTTTTTTTTTTTTTGCAGCCTTGGTGAACATAAGAGATGTCTTTCCTAAATAAATAAATACATATCATTTATTTTAATATTTGTGTGTATTTATTTATATTTACAAAGATTATTTAAAAAATTTAAATATAAAGATACTTAAGATCATGAAAAATATCATTTAAAGTCAAGTGTGTCCAAAAAAATGTTATTTCTAAATTATAATAATATTTTACAATATTATTGTATTTTTGCAGCCTTGGTGAACATAAATGAAGTCTTTCATAAATAAATAACTTTTTAATATTTGTGTATATTTATTTGTATTTACTAAATTTTTTTCAAAGATTTAAATTAGCGCTCTCAAATGATTAATCACGATTAATCGCATCCAAAATATAAGTTTTTGTTCATGTAATATATGTATGTCTACCGTTTATATTTATTATGGATATATAAATACACACACATACAGTATATATTTTGAAAATATTTACATGTATAAATTTATGTTCATATAATTTATATTATATATAAATATATTTAATATATAAACAACATATTTTTCTTAAATATATACATGCATGTGTGTGCATTTATATATACATAATAAAAATACACAGTAAACACACATATATTATATAAACAAAATCGTTTAATTTGGATGCGATTAATTGCAATCTTATAATCGTTTGACAGCACTAATTAAAATATATCTATGTAAGATCATGAGCTATTGCTTTTAAAGTCAAGTGTGTCCAAAGTTTTGACCGGTCCAATATGTTTTGCTTAAAAGTTAACCAATAATTCATTTTGCCTTGTGACTTTTTTTTTTTTGAATAACAGTTAAGCACATTTTTTCAGAGATCCTTATTACAATAATGAGAAATGTTTATACTTAAATTGTAAAATACATAATGGCAGTATTTATTTTTATGCTAATTTAAATAATAATTAAAACCATATTGTTGTATATAGTATGTGGAATATACAGTATACGATTGATGTGTACAGTTGTCGTGAAAATATCTTTATGGTCTTTATATTCTTTATGCAAAATATGGTAACATTTTACAATAAGGTTCATTAGTTAAAATTAGTTAACTACATTAGTTAACATGAACTATGAACAATACTTCTACAGCATTTATTAATCTTAATGTTAATTATAACATTTACAAATGCATTATTAACATCAAAAGTTGTTTGTTAACATTAGTTAATGCACTTTGAATTTAACTTGAACTAACAATTAACGATTAACAATTATTAACATTAACAAAGATTAATAAATACTGTAAGAAATGTATTGTTCATTGCTCATTAATGTTGGTTAATACATTTAGTAACATTAACAAACGGAACCTTATTGTAAAGTGTTACCAAAAATATATTTCCTCTTTTTTCCGATTAGATTTTGGAGTGAAATGTCTCCCGAGCACGTTTTCATGCGATTCACCTCATCTCCCTCCGAATCTGCGGTTGACCTCCTTCTTGCAAGAGATCCTTACTCAGAATCACCTGCGAGTTCACAGTGCTTACATAATCACTCACAGCTCCCAGTGATTAAACCTGAGAATCCGTCGCTGAGAGAGACGTTTTGACAGATACTCGTCTGTCGTCGTGAAAAATAGATGCTCTTCTTCTCAACTTGTAGAGCTCGCTGCCTCCACTGTGGGGGCCCGCTGTACTGATTACAACATTATGTAATACGGAAGAGACGCTCTATATCGAGAATTCAGTGTGAAAAATGCTTGTGACAGCACAGTGGCCCAGGAAAGAGAGGAGGGGGAAAAAAAAAAACAAATTTCCTTTGCAGCTGATGTCGTGCTGACTTCGTCTAAACACTGTGCGGGCGCCCGGAGCGGATGAGACAATAGGTACGTTGACATATCCACTCATAACAGTGGCGTGGAGCAGACAGCAGTTGCGTGTGGTGATTTGTTGCTAGTTAATACGACTGCGCTGTGGTCGGAGCCATATGCCGGCGGAATAATAAACTTTGCAGCGAAGGACATTTGTCCGACGTGATTGGTTTTATTGAAGGGCACATTTTCACAAATCTTATTGGAGACCCGGTGGCGCAACAGTTTGGTAGCCGGGGCGAGCGGACACAACAACAACAGCGACGTGGGAATAAAAGTGCAATTGCAGGCCGCGACTTGGCTGCCTTTTAATTATTGATGGCTACTTCGGCTCTGCATTGGGCAGTAATTGCATTACAGGTCACTTCTCAATAGCAATCTGTGAAAGTTGTGGTGATGTGTGCTGGGAGGCGATCGATAAGCGCTGTCCAGGGTGCTGGATTCAGACACGCTTTCTCTCTGTCTTTATGTCTCTCTCTCTTTTTCTCTCTCTCACTCATTCTGCTTTCTGCTGTTTCTCACCTGTATGTTTTCTTCACGTTCAAGTTTACTTTGTTATGGCCTTTAAACTTAAAGCTGTGGGTCAATTGGAAATCTTTCATCTCTGTTTAAGATTAGAAGAATTTTCAGGTTTACACTGCTTAAACAGGTATTTCACTGTGCAAAAACTGCTACATTTATTAAGCCCTATTATGGCAGGACTGGTTTTCCCAGAGGAGGTCATCGTGTCTGACTTTATTTCTGCCTGAACTGGTTTATTTCTTTATTTATTTTGGTGACACAACCTCTGCGAAACCGGAGGAAATCTCATTTCATCCGAGTAGCGGTGTGTGTGATTGCGGTGTATTATTTTTGCACGGCGTTTCTCATTTGCTTTGACCTTCTTTGAATGCCATATCCAAAGCAGAATTTCTTTGCACTTTCATTATGGATTCATTATGGATTTCTTGTTTATTTTTCTGGGTCAAATCAACAAATCAGCTGATGGTTCAAATACTGCTGGCATCTCGCATGTAAAAAGAAAATTAAATCAATAAAGGAAATGCTCACAATAGTCACTGTAGTAAAACCCATTTGATTTGATTTGCATCCACAGGCACATATAAACTATTTTACAATGGATTTTTTTATATACAAATTTTTAATATTATTTATTTTGTTTATAATTGTTTTTATAGTAATTACATTATATGGACTATCATTTTTTTTATTACACTACTGTTAACAGTTTGGGGTCAATAAAATAGATTTTTTATTCAGCAGGAAGCATCAAACATAACAACAAAGACATTTATACAGTTACAAAAATGTTGAATGGTAGTATGTATTAAATTGTTATATAATATTTGATTATAATATTATACTGTATAATATAAAATATATATATAAAAAAACTTTATATAAGCATGTAAAAAATGTATAAAAGAAAGTATCAATTATAAAAAATGAAATACTACTAATAATATAACATTTCTTTTATAAAATAAAATATAATAAAAAAAATAAAATACTTTTTATAAATTATGTAAGAATAATACTACAGTATATATACACAAACGTGTGTGTGTGTGTGTGTGTGTGTGTGTGTGTGTGTGTGCGCATGTTTTTATGACATATCAGAACACAAATTTGTATAATGACATGGGTATGACACAGGTATTACAAGGACAGGGTGAAATATGAGGACATTCTGAGTAATTAAAAATGAAATAATTCAAAAGGCTTATAAATCATACAAAATGAGTTTTTTGGGAAAGTAAAAATGTGCACAGTTTCCTGTGAGGGCTAGGTTTAGGTGTAGGGCTGGTGTGTGTGTATATATATGTGTGTGTCAAATGTCAAATTCTGTATATAATCAAATTGATTATTTGCGAATAATCATGATTAATCTAATTACTCTGTGTGTAGTAAATCGATTAATTGTGATTAATTGTGATCAATCAATTTGGCATATATAATGTACACACACCTATGTTTGTGTGTCAAAATGTCAAATTCTATATATAGTCAAATTGATTAATTGCGATTAACCACGATTAATCTATTTACTCTGTAGTAAATAGATTAATCGTGATTAATTGCGATTAATCAACTTGACTATATATAGAATTCACAACCCAACTTGTGTGTGTAACAATTTGACATGTATAAACATAACAATTTAATACATATATTTATAAAACAATATATAAGCATGTGAAATATATTGAAGAAACTATATAAATAATAGTAATAATAATATAACACTTCTTTTATAAAATAAAATAAAATACTTTTGATAAATTATTTATATAAGAATGATAATACTTGCACTATATGTGTGTGTGTGTGTGTGTGTGTGTGTGTCAAATGTCAAATTTTATATATATGTGTATGTCACATTGATTAATCCTGATTAATTATGATTAATCGATTTACTGTCTTGTGTCTCACGATTAATTGCGATTAATCAATCTGACATATATAATGTCGAACTGATTTATCACAATTAATCACGATTAATCAATTTACTACACACACACAACACACACACACGATTATTTGCATCCAAAATAAAAGTTTGTTTACATACATTTAAGAGGTATTTACGTGTGTGTGTAGGTGTGTGTGTGTGCGTGTGTGTGTGTGCGTGTGCGTGTGTTTCAAGAAAATGCCATTTCAGTCTTTTTACTTCCCAATGTTATGTTTAAATTTCTTTTTACATTTCTTTGTAATTTATTGAGACTAGTAATTTCTGGGAGAAAACTCTTTCTGTACCCTTTTTTTTCAGTGTTGGCAAATGACACACATTCCCTATCTCTCCTGTCACTGTTATTTCACCTGCCGTCATTCCCGTGTCTCTGCCCGGTTCTTTCTCATCGCCTCCGTCCACACTTAATTTCTTTTGCTGTCTGTCTGTCACACATTTGCTGTGTCATCCTGTCTCTCTTGCTCCTGTTCTCCTGCTGTACTTCGTTCTATCCCTGTCCTCCTCGTTCTCTCTCTCGCTCACTCTGTCTCTCTTTTGCAGGGCAGAGAGTTTAGGAGACAGTAGATTTTGCATGCTCTAAATACACTCACTACGTGTGTGTGTGTCTCTGTGTGTGTTTTGGGATGGTGTCATCAGGGCTGGGCGGCAGGAGGAAGCAGGGTTTGTTAAATCATGATTTGGTGGCCACAGGAGGGTGGGGGTGAAGGGATAGAGGCTTGGAGAGATGAGGCCAGAGTGTGTCCAGGCAGCTTGGCAGACATCTAAGCCTCCTGCTCTATTTGTTCTTCCCTCCATCCGTTTCTCTGTCTCCTGGCTCCTGGCTTATTCTGTTTCTTCTTTTTGTCCTCTTTTTCTGTGTGGGGTGTCTCTTACTTATTCATTTGTTTCAGAGGTGGTACTTTGGAATGTTCTGTGCTTCATCTCCCATGCCTTGCTGCGCCACGTTCTTGCCGGGCACTGCTTTATGCTGCTTCGTGGTCTGTTTTGCATCGTGTTGTTCTATGTTGAGGTTTTTTTCACTGTTGTACATCCTGAGCTCTGTTCCTGAGTTGCTTATATTGCCTAAAAAGACAGCTGTCTTCTAAGGGAGCATCCTGTCAGAAGTGTATAACAGCTACATAGGTGGCAATTCTAAATGCATATATAACTTCTTTTTTTAGCATTGAGATACTGTTATAGGTTTTATTAATAGTTATTTTATATTTTTATATTTGCCATTTTGTTTTTAATTTTAGTTAAGCTTTCAGTTTTTTGTTTTTATTTTTCATTTTTGTAAATTTATTAGATTAATATTATTAGATAATTCGATAGCTAGTTTTAATATTATTTGTTTGTCGGCATGGTTTTTTAATATTTTTTTATTTCAGTTATTTTAATACATCAAGTATTTCAGTTATTTTGTTGTGTTTTTTTATTTAATTTTTGTTAATTTATTAGATTTATTTCATTAGATTATCAGATAGCTAGTTTCAAAATGTCTACATGGTTTTATTTATTTATACATCAAATATTTGCCATTTTCATTTTCATTTTAGTTAACGTTCCAGTTTTTGTTGTGTTTTTTTTGTCATTTTTGTTCACTTATTAGAATTATTGTATTAGTTAGTTTCAATTTGTCTATGTGGTTGCATTATTTTTTTATTTCAGTTACAGTTATTTTAATACATCAAGTATTTGCCATTTTCTTTTTCATTTTAGTTTCAGATATTTTGTTGTTGTTGTTTTTTTTTTCATTTTTGTTAATTTATTAAATTTAGTTTATTAGATTATTCGATAGTTTTACTATATCTACATGTTTTTTTTCCAATTTTTGTATTTCAGTTTCAGTTATTTTAATAAATCAAGTATTTTCCATTTTGTATTTCCAAGTTTCAGTTATTTTGTGGGTTTTTCCCCTTTTTTCTTAATTTGTTAGATTTATTTTATTAGTTTATTAGTAGGTTTCAATATGTCTATGTAGTTTTTATTATTTTTTATTCCAGTTTCAGTTATTTTAATAAATCAAGTATTTTCCATTTTCTTTTTAATTTTAATTTAAGTTTCACTTATTTTGTGGATTTAGTTTTTTTTTTCCATTTTTCTTAATTTATTAGATTTATTTTATTAGATTATTAGTAGGTTTCAATATGTCTATGTGGTTTTTATTATTTTTTGATTTCAGTTTCAGTCATTTTAATACGTCAAGTATTTGCCTTTTTTATTTTAGTAAAAGTTTAACTTATTTTGTCATGTTTTTTTTCCCATTTTTTTATTTACTAGAATTATTTTATTACATTACATAGTTTCAATATGTCTATATTGTTTTTAGACATATAATTTGATTTTATTTTGGTTACCTTTTATTGCATATAACAAAAATTCACTATCATATCACTTCTATGTTTAAAAATAAATCAACACTTTTATCCAGCAAGGATGCATAAAATTGCTCAAAAGTGAAGAAAACAGAAAAAAATATGTAATTAATATTCAGTTGTAAACAAAAACATTAAAAAAATCTCAACCAACTCCAAACTTTTGAACATTTTTTGCACTCATTTTTTTCCTCAATCTTTTTTATCATTTTAATTTGCTTCTTACAGGTCAGAACCCAGACATTTCCCCTGACTCATCCACCATCTTGATGAATATTTTCACTAAGCGAGTCGCAGTGCATTCTGGGACTGACTGCTAGAATTTGGCCAGGATTAGGCCTCTTAGATGACAGCTTACTTTATTGGAACCGCTTTCTTGTTGAAAGTGCGCCTGTGATGTTTAAAAATGATGTCTATGTAGGCAGCTCACTAGGTTTAGGAACCGAGCTCTGGTTCCTCACGCTGAACTCGCTTGTAATGAGTTTTGTGCTGTTTGGTAATGATCTGCACAGAACGTACCGTGCACTTCGGCGTTATGCTCTTTGATTTTGTCTGAGGTACAAAATGCGAGTTTATAGAAAATTTCTGAAAACGTGTGAACGTCAGTCCATCGCCCTCCAGCCGTCTCTCCTCTGGCCTTGAACGTGTAACTCATTCAGCTCTGGCCTGTTTACGATTGTGTGCGTTTGATGCTGTGTGTTCAAACTGCCAGACTGTGCTCAATGAGGCTTCTCTTTTGCTCTGACTTCCTGCCGCGGGCGTCCTCTCGGTTAGCCAGTCAGCAGCGTGTTTGTGTGTGTGCATGTGTGTTTGTGAGAGTGATTTTGATCTTTTTTCCATGTGTTTTATTGATAACTTACCAATATCACATCACGTTCATTTAATGACAGCCAGTGACCTTATCGGAGTATTCAGCTGAACGACTTCTCTAAAGTTCACCGCAAACTGGGTCTCCTCTCTTTCGCACTCTTTCACTCTTCACCTTTCCGCATGGCAGAGCAACGTCTCTCTTGCTCAGCCTCTCTCGCTTTTTCTCTGGTCTCGTCACTTACAACCCTTTGCTTACACCCCTCCTCCTATCCGAAAGTAATTTAACAGCTCCGGACGTCAGATGTGTCAACCTCTGTTAGCTGTTTCCCCCCCTCTCTCTTTTGTTTTACTCCTAGTCTCTGTGGACGCTCTGTGATTTCTCAGGTCCATTATTAGTCAGATCAGCAGCTGTGAGGAGCGCTAGCTTAGCGTTCATTAATATGCAGCATTAGCATTTGTGCTAAAAACATTGAGGAGCTACTGCTGCCTTCGAATCCTCCTGGGAGCTTCCTACTTATGAGTCGGGTAGTCGTAATTACGGCATGATGTGCATTCAAGTGATTTTGATCGGGATAAAGTGGATGTGTTGGGCAATTTCGGATTGCACTCTTTTTCACATCCTGGCGAATACAGAATGCTTTTAGCACATCATGAAGAGCAAAAAATGCACTTGAGGTGTGTAGATGTAGCTTTATCTGTGTATTGCATCATGTGCTGCTACAGAGAATTCAAACAAGTCTGAATAGTGAAGCTATAAACTGACAAGCATTTTTTTTTTTAAAGATTTGCTTGTATGTGGGTCAAAGATGAAAAGGGGGTTTCAAGCATTAAACAGTAAAAGTTTAATACAGACAAAATATGTCCTGTTTATTTTTATTTTTTCAGAGCAAAACATAATGACTATGACCCATTTTTAATTTTTGAAAGTCTCTTATGCTCACCAAGGTGACATTTATTTGATCTGAAGTACAGTAAATACATATATTGTGATTATATTATTACAATTTAAAATAATTGTTTTCTATTTGAATTTTAAAGTCTAATTACTTTGATGACAAAGATTTTTTTAGCATTACTTCTGTCTTGATGATCCTTCAGAAATCATTCTAATATGCTTATTTGGTGCTTAAGAAGTATTTTTGTTATTATTAATGTTGAAAACATTTGTGTTTTGAAAGTCATGATACTAGGGCCCTATGAAATCTGTTTTATTTTTTCAGAAACTTAGTTTTATTTTTTCAAAATTAAATTTTTATTAAAAAAATTTCTGGATTCCGTTTTTTCCATTTTCATTGTTCTAGACTCTATTTTAATGGCTAAATTAAATTCAATTAAACAGCAATTTATTAAAAGTTTAACAAAAATTATATTTTTAAGGCCCTATGAAATGTTTTTTTTTTATATTATTATTATTATTTTTTTTTTTTTACCAAATTCTGTGTTTTCCATTTTAATGGTTTCATTAAATTTGAATAATTAAAATCATCTCTAATTAATTGTTTTTATTTAAATAAATTAATTTATTATTATTTTATTTCTTTCCCTTTTTTTTTTAGAAATACTGTGTTATGTATTTACATTTTTCTGGTAAAAATTCCTTATAAAAAATGTTTTAATAATTTTATGAGTAGTAGTAATAGTACCATCATTACATTAAGTAATATATCTGTCACAGTTTCTTCAAGTTAAACCAAACTTTGAAATTGTAAAATGCTCATGACGTAACTTTTAGAGCAGTTCTAGAGATTGTTTATGTACTCAAATTGGGCGGAAGAGACTGAAAACACCATGCGCCATTCATTCACACAGAGTCACACAGAACATGCCAGATTCATATTTAAATATATGAATCTGGCATAATATTCACAGACACTAGTACATATCATGTTTTGATTTAAATGTACTGGCAAATTCCGTGCCATTCCGCGTTGTACTGTAAATTTCATTTTATGACTGGATTCCACGATTCCTTCCTTCACAGGGCCCTATAAATATCAAATTTGCATATTTGTACATTTTAAGATACCCTGTAAAGTTAAGAGTCATGCAAATACAGTCATTCTGTCATGACTTGCATCTCAGCGAATCTCCCGAGAGGTTATCAATCACACAGTAGCCATAACCTTCCCGACCGTCCCCTCTACCCAAATCTGATAAAGTGGCTCCATGGTCACATGACCCTAACTGTCTCTCTCCATCCGCGCTGCCTTTACCCACATGTGCCATTCGCACTAAACCATGTGTCAGTCCTGCAGCTTTATTACCCTCTCCGCAGAGTGAGCTATGAGCGGATTATGCTGTCTTACCCTTCTGAGCTGGATTCTCTGATTGGACCTGTCCTCCTGTCAGACCCTTGGAACCTGGTTAAGTCCCCTCAGAGCCGGAGGATCATCAGCAGCCTTTCACTGCATCAGCACAGCGGCTCAAGGTCACAGCTCTCCGAACCTCAAGCCTTGACCTATTGCCCCCGTGATATGACACGTCCCTTGCTGATACTATACGGCTAAACGCTATTGGCTCCAGCAGAGAAGATAGAGAGAGCCACACTCGCACTCAAACTCAACGACACTACCAAAACTCTGGCACGCCTTGGCACCTGCAGCAGAGTACTTTATGAATCAATGTCACTCCCAGTGAGAAGAAAATGACTACGTTGCAAAGGAGAAGAGGGCTGGAGTGGAGGCGGAAAGAAAAATCACTTTGATGGATTGGCCCCTCATGGGACAACCTTGTAATGTTTTTGGACAGGAACCCAACTCTTTCTACGCTGCTCGTACCGTTGCACACGAGTCTGCTTGCGACTGGCCGCAACATTTAAATGCAGCAGCTACAGATGCCGGCTCGTGACACGGAACAGAGAAAGTAATTAAGAAGGGTGATTAAAAAGGGAGACCTAGTCCTACCGCACGCTGAGGCTTTTGGGTCCTCTAATTGCCTGGTGCCAAATAAATGATGGTCGGAGATGTATGGGATGCTGGCATGCGGCGGAGTCCTGGCATGCCGGCCTCGGCGCAGAATGATGATGCGTGCGACAGCGCCAACAGCGATGGCGCAGAGCGATGAGTCACAGAGAAGCATAGCCGCACGGGGGCTCTGACACACAGATGGTGCAACCTGTACATCATTACAGGCCTGGATACTGCGTGGAAAATGTTAAGGACAGCTGCTAAATTAAACAAACTAATGAATGCAGAGTGGCAGCAAAATGGAGGGAGGGTTTAAAAATGGAGGGGTGGGAAATGTTGAAAAATTACTGTTGGCTATATGTCAGTAACCTTAAAGTTTTGAGTCAAAAGTTCAGCTGGATTTGTATGTTGGTTTCAAATTTGATATTAAACACACCTTGTGAATTGATATAAGTTATTATTTGTAATCTTTGCTTGCTTAAATAGTGGTTTGATATTTATTTAACTTTTTCTGGATTCAATATAATCGTTTTATTGGCAAATGTTGATAAAAAGCCTACAATAAGCTGACTAATGGCAAGATCCATTGTGACAACTTACCCCATACATACCCTACTATTGGGGCATGTTGTCACAAAAGGTGACCACGTGTTAAATACTGTACAGTATGACTTAATGATGTAAATGTTCTATATACACAAACTGAAAAGTCTTATGCACTTATTCTATAGATATAGTGTAAGACTTGACAGTTTATGGCTATATGGAAGTAAATAAATTTGCCCCAGTCTTAGAAAAAGGCCAATGATGGCAGGTTATATTGGTAAAAAGCACTTAAAAACTCTCTTTTTCCAGTAAACTGTAATAGCACTGAAAACTCCAATAGAGAAAGTAATTTATCAAGAATATGTGGGTTGTTGTCTCTGTTTTGCACCCAAGTAATGGACAAAATCATTTGGAGGTCAGATTGAATATGTGCGAAACTGACAATGCACACATTTACAAATGCATTTCAACGCACCACAATCCCCAAACAGAGTGATAAGCAGAGATGCAGATAAAACTGTGTGAACGCTTGTTTGCATACTGACTCCATCACAAGCATGTTGGCTTAAAACGCACACACGCACACTCACACACAAATAGTGATGAGTTCCCCGGTCACAGCAGGCAAGCATGTTCTGCTGACACATTGAACTCATAACAATGACTGAAACAGGATGAGCGGGTAACCACAGAGACACATGCTGTGGGGTGAAATGACTAAACATTTGCGCCACCTTTGTAAATAGTATTGCGGTGCACAAAAATATTCACAAAAATATTTAAATTGTCATTCTTTTCAGAATAAACACAACCTTTTTTATGTAAATGATAGATAGATAGATAGATAGATAGATAGATAGATAGATAGATTAATAGATGTGTGGATAGACGGACTGATGGATGGATGGATGGATGGATGGATGGATGGATGGACAGATGGATGATAAATGGATGGATGGATGGGTGAATAGATGGATGGGTGGATGGATAGAAGGATGGATGGATAGGTGGATGGACAATGAATGGACAGATAGATGAATAGATGTGTGGATAGGTGGATGGATGGATGGATGGATGATGATAGATGGGTGAATAGATGGATGGGTGGATGGATAGATGGTTGGACAGGGTAGAAAGATGGGTGGGTGAATGGATGGATGAGCAGATTGGATGGGCCGGATGGATGGATAGATGGGTGAATGAATGGATGGATAGATAAATGGATGTTTGGATAGACAGATAGATGGATGGATGGATGGATGATAGATGGGTGAATAGATGGCTGGATAGGATGGATGGTTAGAAAGATGGGTGGGTGGATGGATAGGTGGTAATGAATGGATGGATGGATGAATGGATGTTAGATGGAAGACAAGGCGGATGGATGGATGGATGGATGGATGGATGGATGGATGGATGGATGGATGGATGGATGGATGGATGGACAGATGGATGTATAGATGTGTGGATTGATGGATGGATGGATGGACAGATGATGATAAATG